>OZ030010.1:91289966-91662466 GCA_964023405.1 Apodemus agrarius | reverse complement strand
CCACATGTCTTAGCACTAAGTCTTCAGAAACAAGTATAGTTCTCAACCCTCACCATGCACTTTCTTTGCAATAGATGGAGGCATTGCAGAAAACCACAATCAGTCAACAAGAAGAGTTGTGGAACCAAGTTCTAACTGATCCAGAACAACTTCCACAGCCAAGGTTCAGGGATCATTGTCGAAAAGGAGAGAAAGATTGTCAGAGCCAGAGGAACAGGAAGTTTATCAGATTGTTTTTCCTAGAAATGTTGGACTCTACACCCATAAAGTCTCACTAACATGACTGCTTAAACAGAAAGTGAACAAGAAAGAGCAATAAACATGTTAATATGGACAAGGGAAATCTCCCAAGAATTTTACTTTAGACAAAGAACTACAGGCAACTTAGAAATGTTGAGTGGAAGAAATAGTCTTTTCCAGACAAGAACATACCTCATGGTTATTCAATACCGAATGCCTAAAAAACTATATACATAAATGTAATATTACACAGAATGAGCATGTTCTCTATATTTAGGAATACTTACATAAATTTTTGTGTGCGTATGTGTTTATTTGTATGTGTGTGTGTGTGTGTTTGTAACAACAATTACAGAAAAAGAAGCCATGGGTTTGAAAAAGAGAAAGAAATAAGTAGTCTAAGGGAGGGTTTAAAGAAAGAAAGGGAAGTATGGGATGATAATTATAATCTCAATACATTTCCTAATAAAGAATTTTCTCATTAATTAATTCATATGTTTACTACACATCCCAATACCAGCTTCCCTCTCTACCCAGTGGCCCTACCTCTCTCTCCCATTCCCCCATTGCCTTCTCTGAGAAGTGGAAGTTCCCCTTGGAATCACTACATTAACTTGCTGCATAATTAGGCTCAATTTTAAAATATATAAAATATAGTAACTTTTCCTATTTACTCCACCTATATTTTAACTCTTGCAGTCCAGCAACTTTTCTCCACTGTTCTATTAACACTGTTTCTAAAGCTCATTGTTTGCCTCCTAATTATAGAGTGGCAGTCTATTCTTAGCCCTCAGTCTGCTTCCATTCTCTGTAGCACTTAATATACCTCCATGTGCCAACCTGCTTTGCTAAAATTGCTGGCTTTTTTGGCTTACATGTTTCCCCTACCTTGTGAATACTTCTTTCTTTTGCTAATGATCTCCTATAGTTTATTTTTTCCTATACTCGAATTATTTGATTTTGGATTCTCTTTGATTGAATTTTGAAAACTTTCACTATAATTCAATGTATAATTTCAAGTATCAACTCTACATACCTAATTTCATCTAATCTGTATCTTCTACAACTTCAGTTCAGTGGCCAACATCACAGTTCTGAATGTTGAAAGACCATTTGAATATTTTACCCTAGATAAATCTTTATTCATAAAACTCAACACAAATTGGCTTATAAGTTTTAACTTTAGCTTTTTCTCTAGTTACTTTCTCCTTCCAAATAGTCAAGATTCACCAATTCTTGAGCCATTCTTAAATTCCCATTCTCTCTCAAATACGATAACTTATCAGTATTATTTTTATTTTTGCTTTTATTTTTTGAGATTATCATATGTTATTTCTACTTCCTTTTTCCTTGCTCCAAAGCCTCCCATATATGTTCTTGTCTTCTTAAAATTCATGCTTCCTCTTTTCATTTATGTATATTATATATTCATTTATTTCATGTACATATATTATACATTTTCACACACACATATATATATACACACATACACACACATATATATATACATATATATATGTACATATATGTATGTATATATATATATATATATATATATATATTCACAACTACTCAGTAGTATTGAATTTGTTCCTTAAGTGCCTCTGTTTTATAGTTCTTAGTTTTTCTCAACTTTTTTATATGTCCCATTTGTGCTTATTTCAATTCCTCAGATATTGGTGCCCTCCCTAATGTGTCCCTATTCCAATATGTTAAATGGTTATATTGTCAAAATACTGAGCATTTGCTCAGTTCTGTAAGATCTCTTAGGTGTCTTCTCTTTCAGTAAAAAAGTCCAACATCCTTAGATTAATACAGATATTCTTGTATTCTGAATCTAAATTGTTTCCCTAACTTTATTTCCTATTGTTTATAACTGCATATAGTCTATGTTACATCCAAAACAAATTACTTAATATTCTACTAATCACATACTATTTTTCTCTAATTATTTTCTTATTTGAAATCCATCTTACATCATGACACATTGTTGATCTTCAAGTTTGAAGTGGAGTTTCTAAAATCTTTCTTGGCTTAAATTAATTACTTCCTCACATAAGGCCCCAAAATTTAATTTTATTCCACTTATATTAACCAAAAGGTTTTCTATATTAAATAAAACATAATGATTATTTGAGAGTGTCCTTGACACTCAAATGTCAGCTCCACGAATATATAAATCTTAGATTACCTTTCTTTTATATTACTATAATGCCTAATACATGATAGTATATTTAATAGTAGCTTCTAATCTTTTTCCTTAGGACTCAAGGAACCCTGTGGAAGCTGAAGCAGAAAGATTCTAAGAGCCACAAGCAATAGAGACCTCCAAGATAAAATGACTTCCAGACAATAGAACTGATGCACACATAAATTCACTGAGATTGGTAACACATGCTCTGTACAAATTAAAGCTACATGGGATCTCAGCACTGAAAGAAATGAACAGATGTTAAATGGTCATCCCAACCCAGAATATCTCTCTCAATTTCAAACATGCAGTCCCCATGGAGAAGTTGGATGGTGAATTGGAGGAGCTGAAGGGATTTGCAACCCCATGGGAAGAACAATGATGTTAGCCACCCAGATGCTCCAGGACTCCCAGGGACTAAATCATCAATCAAGGGTTGGTTCCAGCCAAAATGTGACAGAGGAATGCCTTGTCCAGCATCAGTGGGAAAAGAGGTCCTTGGTCCTGTGAAGGCTCAATAGATACCCCTGCATAGGGAAATCAACGTTTAAGTGGAAGTGGGTAAGGGTGGAAGGGCATATGATTGGAAGCAGGGTGTAGGAGAAGTGGTTGGGGGGGTTTGGGGAAGTGGGGAAACCAGGAAAGATTTTAGCAATTGAAATGTAAATGAAGAATATATTCAATAAAATTTTATTTAAAAATATCAAATATTGGTTCTGAATTGACAACCTATCTTCTGTCTGAGACAGATTTCAGATTGTTTTCTTTGCTCTAGATCTCTCCTCTCTCTCTCTCTCTCTCTCTCTCTCTCTCTCTCTCTCTCTCTCTCTCTCTCTCTTCCTCTCTCTCACTCTCCCTCTCGTTCTGTTAATTTTTATTGGATATTTTATTTATTTACATTTCAAATGTTATCCCCTTTCCTGGTTTCCCCTCTGGAAATCCCCTATCCCATCCTCTTTCTTCCTGTTTCTATTAGGGTGTTCCTCCACCACCCAGTAATGCCTCACCACCCTGGCATTTCCCTAAACAGGGGCATTAAGCCTTCCCAGGACTAAGAGCCTCTCCTCCCTTTGATGCCCAACAAGGCCATCCACTGCTACATGGGTCCCTCCATGTATACGCTTTGATTTGTGGTTTAGTCCTTGGGAGTTCCAGGGGTGGGGTCTGCTTGGTTCTTCCTATAGGGTTGAAAACCCTTCAGCTCCTTGGGTCCTTTCTCTAACTCCTCCATTGGGGACCTGTGCTCAGTTCAATGGTTGGCTGTGAGCATCTGCCTCTGTATTCCCCCTACAAGTCCATCAAATTACTTATTAAGGCTTTTGGTTTTGTGATTTTATGAGATTACTGTGTCTCTGAAAATGTGCACATTTACATCTACATGTGGGTTCTGTGGTTTTTTTCACCTTTTCTTTGGCTGATTTTCTTCTGTTCATATTGTTCTTTTTCCATTTGCCCATTTGTTAGTTTTTGTTTTATCTTATTTTACTTCACCATTATTCTTAGGTCCTGATTGTTTTCTAAAGAGAGACAAAGAGATCCAGATGGGAAGGGAGGTGGGGACAATCTCCAAGGGACTGTATTAAAATCTATTTTATTATTTTTAATTTTATATTTTATAGACATTTTTATCATTATCATTGTTATTTAATTTATTTATATATCAAATATTGCCCTTCTTCTAAAGGTCTCCCATCAAAGCATTCTTCCCCCATTCTACCTCTTCTTTCTGTCTCAGAGGTCCTGCCACCCCTGGACTCCCAACAGCAACCCCTCTCCTGGGAGCATCAAGTGTCTGCAGGATTTGGCATGTACTCATACTGAGGCCATGTAAGTGTCAGGGGGCCTTTAACCAGCCCATGTATGCTCTTTTTTTTCTTGGTGAGATCTAAGAGACCACCTCTGTTAGTTAAACAAGGCATGCAGTTGAGGGATAGGGATACCTAACCAACTTCAAAATTTTCAGCCCCAAATTGTTCCTGTCTCAAAGAAATGCAGAGACCAAAATAGAACAGAGTTTGAGTGAATGGTCAAACTGTGACCAGCCCAATTTGGGATCCGTCCGACTGGCAGTCACTAAACTCTGATATTGTCACTGATGCTATGTTGTACTTGCAGACAGGAGCTTAGCATGGCTGTTCTGAGAGACTCTAACAGCAGCTTATTGAGACAAAAAATGATATGCACAGTCAAGCCTTGGACTGAGGTTGGAAACACCTATGGGAAAAATCTATTTTAAATAAAGGAAAAGTTTAAAACTAATCTTGAAAATGGATGGCAGATAACAAATAATTCAAATATTCAATTTTGAGATTTTTTCCCTGTAGAACATCCAACATATCTTTAAAGTGTCATTGGGGAAAAAAAGAGGGACAGTTATTATTCTCTCTGTTAAAGACTAAGTGACAAAGCAATTTACTGCAGTCTGTATGAGAGTTCAAAATAAAAGTTGCCCATTTGCTGACCAGGTGTCATCTCCTCTCAAAACTTCTTCCTCTTAAACTACGTTTAAATGAAGTTGGGAGTAAATTTCTATTTCCTTTCGTTTACTCTACAGTTAGCTATAAATAGCTGTGTTTCTTTGAGTACATTTTCACCTACAAGTCATTTCCTCATTCACCCTCCTATCTATTGATCATACTCATTCCTCATTGTTAACTTTTGTGGGAATTCACTGTGATTTTTTTTTTTTTTACTCTTGGCTGATTTAGATTGAATGCAATAGCAACAGCAGACATATTCTGCTTCTTTTGTCTTTTTGTGGCTTTTCCTACAGTGAGTTGGATTTACCTGCACTAAATTTTTTCATGTCATGGGTGGCCTCATATATTGGAGGGCAGAAAATGGAGTAGCTGAAGGGAGGAGAAGGGAGGGTAATGACTCTATTTTCTGTAGAAAGAGATGAGATCATTTTTTAAAGATGTCATTTTCTTTAAGATGCAGAAGGTTGTTAGACTCCCCTTTGTGTCCTTTTATCATCCAAGGTCAAAGAAGTAGTAGGAAGAAGTTCCTTCCAAGGAAGAAAGTGAAACCAGAGCTGTTGGGCCTCATTTAGTCATAAAGATCACAAAGTACTTTGCTAACCACTAGTGTAACTAAGATGTCCGTGGGCTGGATCATGATAAACATTCTACTGTGGCAGCTCAATAAATCAGCTTTAGATGTAGCAGTAAAAAATAGCAATTGTAGAAACATAGTCATTAACTAGTATGTTTAGTGTTGAGCATACTGCTCCAGTGTATCAATAATAATAGTCAGCCAGAATTCTGTGTATATCTGCAAGTGTATATGTGTGTCTTGCATATGTGTATGTGTTAACACATAATCCTCTGAGTCTAGAGGCTCAGAAATTATCTCCATAATTACAATAAATTTATTTAGTAAATATTCTTAAGTGACTTGCTGTTTTGTTTCCTAGTTAACTGATCTTTTCCGCTAAGATTTGTTTCATGTTTTAATTGTTGTTAGGGCAAATTTCTAACTTTCATTACTGCCTGTGTTTAGAGCTGTCACAATCCTACCTTTTCCTATAAGCAGTTAACCACACCCAAATCATGTCATTACTAAGTGATAAAGTTTGGAGGGCATATAGGAAGCTTTTACTGCCTAAAGGACTAACACATCTAATTTTCTCTACTGTGTATGACAATGATACATGTAAAAATTTTGCATTCAATCTATAATGACCTCCACTACTGACTTAATTCAGTAAACTGTGTTATACAAATAATAATCAGTAATAATCTGACAGTTGAAATATGCTTTAGGTGATGAAGAGCATTAAAATGCATGAATTTTAAACAGCAGGATATGGATGTATAGGTAACAGCAGGCAAAAGACACATTGATCCGGTCTTCTCTCTCTCTCTCTCTCTCTCTCTCTCTCTCTCTCTCTCTCTCTTATATCTCAGAATTATTTCACTAATGGCTTCCAGTGAGTTTTCTACTAAAAAAAGCTGCTAAATGTTCATGTCATTTATGACTATAAGTCATAACAGGATATTAAGAGGGTATTTTGTGAATATATTTTCCCCACCTCCAAATTTAGTTCTTAACACTCCAAGAGGACTAAAACACATTTCGTCTTAAAAAATAATGTGTAAATGACATCAGCTCCTGTGATTCACAGGTGCTGGAAAGATCATGAACATAAGAATGGCCATCCATTTTCAGTGGTATGAAAATAACCAATATCGATAACTTGAAATGCAATGAAAATGTTTTAAAAAAGCTGAAATTTCAATATAAATAATAACAATAATCAAGCTGCTTCTGCCAAAATACTGTCAGCAGATGCAGGTTGTATAGCACTGTAATTATCAGAGTTGACACATAAAATTATTATAAATTAAGTTTTCAAAATTGAGTCTTATTTTATAGATCTCTACTAGGTAAATACATAATAGGGAACAAACAACATTCAAACAATGTAAAATTATGAAACTAATCTTAAAAAGTTATACTTTACATGGTATAAATTATGAGATGATTTTTCACATGATTGAAGATCAATTTATTCACCTAAGTACTTAAGTGAGAAGACTTTATTATATGCAGCTATACTAGTGCCTGTGTGACAAATTTGGTCAGATTTACTTTGACAGTAACTTCAGCCTCAGTAAAGGTTACACAATTGAAACTCAGATTTATCACAGGTTACATGATTGTTTCCAAGAACTAAAAGTAAATTGGAAGGATCTTTGCTCTTATAAATATACATGTATTAAATATAGACAGTGGTTACTTTGTATAAGTCTCCATCCTTATAAGTATTTCAAAAATTTTCCTTCCAAAATGCCTCACTCTCTTCACTTTTAATTTTAAAAATGGAAGTCTAATGCTTCAACATGTGTTAACAGAAATTTTCATAAACCAGAGATTACTATAGATCCTTTCTGTTGATATCAAAGCCATATTTTCCTCATTGGAATATATCTTAGTCTTTGCAGTGAGCTGCTGTATTGTTTTCTATATTTTGGCCAGGCAGTGTTTGACAATATATACGTGGTAAAGACATAAACTAGCAGATATATAGTCTGTTGCTTTGCACAATATTTTTCAGGAAACAAAATTTTATTTCAAATAAGTAACTTGTGATTTTTGATGCCTAGGATGGTTTATGCTTACTAACATTTGTCCAGTCCTAGAAATATAGATAAATTCATGTTTTTGCCTAAGAAAATGAAAGAAATCTAATCCACAGCTATGAGGAAGGGCTTTGATTAGTGTTTCAAAATCATTTTTTGTGGGCAATAGTTTGTATCTACATGACACTAAAACATCTGGATGTAAAGTGAATATTGTAGTCTCTCATCTAAATGTTTCTAAATAGATGGTTAGACAACAATTTCAATAGTGAATGAAATGCTGAATGTCATAATTGCCTTACTAGGAGGTTCTATCCATTTGTTTAGGGATGCCGACAGAAATGACCTTAAGACTTCCCTAAGGAATTAATAGATACCTATTGTTATGTGATTCTACAAACCATAGTAGAGATCAATGATATCAGATTCATTTAAATAACAGTTTCAAATCTCACATGGTGGCACATGCCTTTCTTCACGGGTCTCAAGTAGCAGAGGGAGGAACATTGTGACTTCACAAAATGTTGGGCTATAGAATAGTGTAGAGAAATTTTAATCCAGCAACATGGTTGCTCTGGCAACTGATCACATCCAAAGATCGTGTATGTCTATATGATAGTTAGAATACAGACATGTTCTGGAATATAAACATATCATTAGAACATACATTTAATCTCTAATAATGATGGTAATGTTAGTTTGTAGAAGGATGTAGCTATTTTTGAACATGATTTTTAATTTATGGGTAGACAAAGTAATGAATCATAGAAAGATCTGACAGAATGAGTCAGAGAAAGGATATACCCAATTCATGTGAGACTAGCACAGGAAAGAGAGGCTAATTAAGAGCAATAAGAGAAAGAAGTAGGAGTTGGAGTGGTGATTGTGTGTATATGGCAGTTATGCTGGGACAATTTTACAGAAACAGATTATAGAGAGAAAAAGCTAGACATATATGAAGATAGAATGAATCAGAGAATGAGAAAGAATAAAATGTATTGCTAAAGTTAGTATAATGCCAAGCAGAGAAATTCAGTCAGAAGCTGAGAGAAGACAGGTTAAATCAGTCAGACTGGAAGATTAGATTGTATGACAGCTAGAAGCATCCAGGCCCAGGCCTAGATAGTTAGAACAGAGAAGAAAATGCTTTTGTCTTAACCCAGGCTCTTAGATATGGCTCTCATCTCATCCCCATCACCTGATGAAACAAAAGCATCATTTACAGAATAGGACTCTACCTCTCTAAAAAACTAGGCTGCATGAAGAACTCAGAAGCTGATTACTTGCCGTACATACCCCATGTTTTTGTTGAAATTCAAATACTTAAGAAACAAAAAATTAAAAATCTTCCAAGTATAATTATCTACCTCAAATCATTAGTTTTTATACTGTTAGAGACATCAAGAAAGCACTTATTATAAAGGTATGAACAATTCACATATTCTTTTGTGAAACCTCCAGTGTCTGTTGCATGAATGGGATCAGGGATGCAAATTTATTCAGCTATCACATTAAATTGCAAGAAACTCACATTCTTATGATCTATGTTTGAATGGTAACAGATATTAACAGCAGACAACAAAGAACTAGGGGTCTAGTTGCAGTTTTCTTGATACAGTACCAGTGAAGCCCCTGACTACCTGGAGACTCTAAAAAGAGATGATTGGTATAGGAAGTTTGATCAGAGAGAATACCTGTGTAAAACTTTATGAAAACACAAAGAACAATTAGAAATGCTGAAAATATTTTAAAGGTAAAAGAAAAAAGAATTTCCAAAGAAATCTCTATTATTTCAGATTTATTTTTGTTTGTATTTTTAAAATTATGCATGTGTGGAATTTTGTGCACATTATTACCATGGCTATGAAAGCCAGAAATGAGCACCAAATCCACTGGTGCTGGATCTACAGGTGATCGTGAGCTGTCCTATATGGGTGCCGGTAACCAAATGTGGATCCTCTATGAGAGCAGAACATGTTCTCAACAGTAGAGCCATTTCTCTAGCCTTGGTAAGACAGAAATCTAATAACCATAAATAAGGCTTTTTAACTTGCCTGTGATTTGTTTGGCTGTGACTACTATTCCTAGATAAAAATAGAGGGTAAATAAGTAAAAAGACTTTAAGAAAAAAGAGAAAATATATCCTATGGTGGCTAAATAGTTTGCTTAGTGATTTTCTGATTTACATGTGGCACCATCAAAAAAGGTTAAATTATAAGCATCTATATAAGCAGAAGATACTCTGATAGGGTACAGTTCTGTAGAACTTGATTGTAGTCCCATGAACCTGAGTACAGAGGAAATGTAGATCATGGCTGTCAAAGTGGCCAATAAATTTGGCAAAGAATACTAAATAAGGAAAGAATAGCCATATAACCAGATAATTCTGTAATATTCACCAATATTTAACAAGCACAGAAAAGTCTGTTAACAGAGCCCAGGAGATAGTGTCAGTGAATAGGATTATTATGCATGAAGAGTGTACAACTTAGAAGTGAGCAAGGAATCTATCATTTCTTAGTGATAGAAAATATAGTCTCTGTTGTAGGTTTTGGATGATTTGCAGTTAAAATAACTGATGAAAAAGCCTATGGCAGGCTAGTTCCTGTTCACTTAAATGTTGGCCTAAATTCATGAAGTGTGAGAAGGGGTAATACTTGCAAGGAAACACATAACTTGAAGAAGAGACTCAGTGTGAAAAATAATCAAGTCTACATCTTAATTTTATACACTCTAAGCCTGGAAAAATATGGGAAATAAATTTCTGTTGTTAACGCTCTTCAGTTTATGCTGGTTGGCAAAGATTTCCAGAGTGAACTAAAACAGTTTCCATTACCTTATTTCTCAAATAGGTATAAAATCTTATCTTGAGTGATTGTAGGAAGCATTATATAGGATATATACTGAGCACCTAACTAGTATTCAATAATAGCAACTATTACTGCCATTCAGTACTCTATAGTGGCCTTTATCCTTCATTTCAATTAGGTTTTTGCTTTCTGTTTATATAACAAGATGAACATTTATTTTAGTCTGTCCATTAACTTCTCATAGTCTCTTAAATGTTGACTACATGCATAGATAGGCATTACTTTGACCTGTGAGATTCATAAATTGTCTTTATTTCATACATGGCTTCTGGCTCATTATTAGCAAGTCCTTGTTTTACAAGTTTTCTGGATTTTCTTATTTCCTGAAAATGATATGCTAATGTCTTAAATTTTAATAACACACTAGAAAATATTCTTAATGTAAGCAGTACTATGTAGCTTTATTGTTAAAATGCCATTGATATACTGTTATAGGAAAAATACAATATGTTGTTATTTTATTTCTGGTCCTATCTTGGGTCTCTCTTTTGTTATGATTGCCTATTTATCTTTTATAAATCTTTAGAAACTCTATCAAATGTTTTCTGAATAAAACAAAATATTATGAACCATTATTATTACTTCTTTAGAATATTCCCCATTAAGAGCAAAACTTATAAAAGTTCCAGAGATTTATATTAACAGTAGTCTCAAGTGGACTGTGCACTTCCACAAATAATTAAGCATGTAATGTAAAAAAGACTTTTGATTTTAAAACAGCATTTTCAGTACAGGTTATGAACCACAGTGTTATACTTTATACACTATATTCAGCTTCCTTTAAAATGCTTATATGGAATATTCATGGGTTTTAAAATCAACTTATACATTATCCATACCAGAGAAACATTTATTAACTGACAGATCGAGAGATAGGAAATAGCATGATGTTAATTGATGCACTAATTCAAATATTGATGCTGAAAAGATTTCTTCATCTTTAATGCTGATGGAAAAAAAGGACTTTGACCTTAAAATATTGTCCATGTCAAACAGTAATATGGCATATTAAGGTATTTGTCAAACCAAGTTAAGAAGTAATTGAGCTTGGTAGCAATGCTACTCAACTCACATTCCAATCTCTGTGGAACAGGTCTTCTTTCTCACTGATTCTTACTAATTTCATTAGAGTGAGTCTGCTCTTGACATTTCTGTAACAATCTGATTGATATAAAAACCATTATTTGATTGTCTCTTTGTTAGTTCCTATAACACTCACATATGTATCACAATATGTATTTGCATGTTTGTATAAACATATCTTTCAATGTGGGGCCTCCAAAGATGGCATTGTAATAATTCCACCATCATATTCATTGTGACATAAAATTGACATCAAAATGGGTCCCTTTTGGACTTGTATTTTCATGCATATTCCCATTCTATTCTCTCATTATAATGTCATCATAACTAGGTCCCTGCAGATTTTCACTGAGGTTATTATGAGCCAGTTAACATCCTGGCAACTACAGATTAAATTGCAGAGGAAATCAGCATTGTAAAAGAAACTTAAAATTCTGACAAGTAATTACTGGTTATGTTTGGTAATTTTTTTGTTGAAACAACATTCTCTTAATCAAAATGTCCCCCAAAGACAATGTTCTACAGTAAACTATATAACATGTATAACTACCCGGCAATGAGGAAAATTGCACTTTTTTTTCAGTGAGCTAATTTTCAGTTGCATTTTGGCAAACCATTCCAAAGTATGGCTTTGCTTTAATAACTGGAAAGTAATCTGACATTTTAAATTGTATGTTAATCTTTTCAACAGCTGTTCATCAATTGAGCAATGAAAAAAGAGAGGAAGCAGCAAAGTCATGTGGTCCTACCTGGTATTACCAACATGAAGCAGGCAATTTTAAGCAAGACTTTCTGGCATAATAACCTTTCACACCATTTTACAGTAGAAAGCATCCATGTTTTGTTAGAAGCAAATCCATCACATCTCCTTTACCTGTGCAAAGAATTACTACCATGCAGATGTTCCAATAAAACTTGCAAAATATTGTATGTATTTAGTTAATACTAAAAGTTATGGCTTGGTCTTTGCTCTGAAAGGATTGTAACCATAGAGAAAAGAACTTATGCTTTAAGAGTCCAAAGTCAATAGAGGGACACCACACTGAAAACCCAATGGAGGCACAAGCCTACCCACCCTGCTCAAAAATTTTAACCCAGAATTGCTCATGTCTAAATAAAATACAGGGATAAAGAGTAGAGCAGAGACTGAAGGAAAGGCCATCCAGAGACTGCCCCACCTGGGGATCCATCCCATATACAGTCACCAAACCCAGTCACTATTGCTGATGCCAAGAAGTGCTTGCTGACAGAAGCCTGATATAGCTGTCTGCTAAAAGGCTCTGCTAGAGACTTACCAATACAGATATGAATGCTCATAGCCAACCATCCACTTAAGCATGTGGACCCCACTGGAGGAGATAGAAAAAGGACTGAAGAAGATGAAGGGGTTTGCAACCCAAAAGTGAGAACAACAATATCAGCCAACCAGAACCCCAAGAGCTCACAGAGACTAAACCACCAACCAAAGAGTACATATGAAGGTACCCATGACTCTAGCCACATATGAAGCTGAGGATGACATTGTCCAGTATCAATGGGAGGAGAGGCCCATGGTACTGTGAAAGCATAATGCCCCATTGTAGGAGAATTCTTGGGTGGTAAGGAAGAAGTAGATGGGTGGATGGAGGAAAGCCCTCATAGAAGAAGGAGGAGGGGTGGAATAGGGGGGTTTGCAGAGGGGAAACCAGGAAAGGGGATAATATTTGAAATGTAAATAAGACCATCATACTAAGTGAGGTAACCCAGTCTCAAAAGAATACCCATGGTATGCACTCACTGATAAGTGGATATTAGCCTAGAACCTTGGAACACCAAAGACACAATACACATACCAAATGATGTCCAAGAAGAAGGAAGGACATTCTCCTACACTGAGACCAGCCTTCACAGGACCAAGGGCCTCTCCTCCCATTGATGTCCAACAAGGCCATCCTCTGCTACATAATCACCTGGAGCCATGGGTCCCTCCATGTGTACTCCTTGGTTGGTGGTTTAGTCCCTGGGAGCTCTGGGAGGTCTGGTTGGTTGATATTGCTGTTCTTCCTATGAGGCTGCAAACCTCTTCAGCTCTTCCAGTTCTTTCTTGAATTCCTCCATTGGGGATCCCCGTGCACAATCCAATGGTTGGCTGAGAGCATCTGCCTCTGTATTTGTCAGGCTCTGGAAGAGACTCTCAGGAGACAGCTATATCAGGCTCTTGGCAGCAAACCCTTGGCATCAGCAATAGTGTAAGGGTTTGGTAACTGTATATGGGATAGATTACTAGGTGGGTCAGTCTCTAGATGGTCTTTCCTTCAGTCTCTGCTCCACACTTTGTCTCTGTATCTTGTCCTGTGGGTATTTTGTTATACCTTCTAAGAGTAATCAAAGTATCCACACTTTGGTTTTCCTTCTTCTTGGGCTTTATGCAATCTGTGAATTATATACTACATGCATCATACTATGCTTTCCCCAGTTATGTGTTGCTACTATGTATCCAACCCTGTTCCCCGGTAAATGAAAGCTCAGCTCAGCGGTTAACAAAACAAGCTACAAGCCTAGACTGGGCAGGCTTCCCACTCTACTACTCTGTTTCAATCTATTTTATCCCATACAACTTGCAGTTTCTCTAGGCCCCGAGCTTCTCTCCCGGCCGCCTCTCCGGTTCTCTTTAACCGTTTCTCTTTCCCCGTTTCTTCTCTTAGTTTCTTCTCCCTAGCTACAAGCCTAGACTGGGCAGGCCTCCCACTCTACTACTCTGTTTCAATCTATTTTATCCCATACAACTTGCAGTTTCTCTAGGCCCCGAGCTTCTCTCCCGGCTGCCTCTCCGGTTCTTTTTAACCGTTTCTCTCTCCCCGTTTCTTCTCTTCCTTTCTTCTCCCTGTTCTCTCCTGTTCTGCCTCCCGTTGCTCCTCCTCCTCCTGTTTTATACCCCGTAGCTCCTCCCCTAGACTCTGCTCCTCCCACTTTCCTCCTGCCCAATCATTGGCTCAAGCCTTTATTTGAAAAGTCAAGGTGGGGAGACAGTTCACAAGGCAACTCCTCATCTGCAGCCCCTCTGAGGAGTGGAATTAACATCAAAGTACGAGCCCAGGGCTATCCACAACAGTTATGCAGTTATTTTTTTTCTTTAATTGAATATAGTTAAGTTCTTATACAATATATCCCTCAGTTTTTCCCTAGGTCCCTTCTCATCTGATACTACTCCCTTTATGTCTTTTATTGGAATACAAATAGACTTCTAAAGGATAATAAATTAAAAATATACTGGGATAAAACCAAAATTAACACATCAGTTTCGGACAAAGTTAGCACACAGAAGGAAAAGAGCCCAAGAAGGCTCATGAAAATGGGATCTCCTTATTTGCACACTCAGAAATTAGCATAAAAAAAACTAAACTGGAAGTTAAAATATATATGCAGAGGACCTAGTGCAGACTCATGCTGGCTCTATGTATTCTCTTTTGGTCTCTGTGAGCACTTATGATATGTTCTCGTGGTTACATAGAAGGCCTTGTTTTCCTAGTTTCCTCCATCTTCCCTAGCTCTTACACTCTTTCTGTCTCCTCTTCCACAGTGTTCTCTAGGACCTGAAGGGAGATATTTGATGCAAACATACCATTGAAGGATGACTTTTCTGAGATCTCTTACTCTTTGTATATTTTCTGACTGTGGATCTATGCATTGTTTCTATTTGCTGTAGAAGAAAACTTCTATAATTATGACTAAGCAAGGCACTGATCAATGTGTATAACAAAATGTCATTAAGAATGACATTATTGCTACATTTTTCTCAACAGTATTATTTGGTTTTACCCTAGGTCCCTGGACTATCTAGTCTCAAATCATTGGTCAAACAAAAAGTATAGGATCCATTTCGTGGAATGGGACTTTTGGTAAATTAGATATTGGTTGGTTACTCCCTAAAGCTTTGCACGACCATTGCATTAACACATCTTACAGGTAGGACATCATGGCATATCAAATGGTTTATGAATGGCTTGATTTTTACATTTCTCTTTTGGTAAGTACTAGAAGTTACACAAAATATCTTCCTTTACCAAAGAACCTAATGTTGAATGCTCTATGTATACTACACCTTGATTTCACCATAAACAATGAGTTTTTTAGGGTCTGTCTTCAGCAATGAATCTTGATTTCAGTTAGTAGAGAACAACATATACTCTTGGTAATATCCGAAGATGTGTAAAGGTAGGTGCATGGGACCTCTTTGGTCAACAACTCAACTTGATATAACATAAGTCTGGTAATGGAAGCTTCATTTGGTAACAAGAGACAGCCAGTTGAGGCTTTGTCTCCAAAATTACTTGGAAATTTCATTTAGATTGTGTTCATATATGTATGTATTTTAGGATACTTCAACTATATTAAGTTTCCATACTGACCCTCACATGGTTCTTTATTTTTGCTTTCCATATATTTCCCCCTTTGCCCACCTCTTACTCACCACTTGATCACTCCATCCCAGCACTCCTTGCCCCATCTATCCATAACAATCTGTTCTCTTTCCTAGGTAGACAGATCTATCCCCTCAAAATCACATTCTCTATACCTAACTTCTGTGTTCTACTCCTCTCCTGCTATTAGAAATCATTTTCTGCTTTCCAACTACCTTGCCCCACATTGAGTTTCCTGCCTTAGATTTTGGACAAACTAACAAATATTAATTGGACTGTTTATAGGAACACTGCTATGAGTCATTTACATTATATCCTCCTTTCCAGTCATTGCCTATAGCAATGAAGAAAATAACTCTCCCTCTAAAAAACATAATAATAAAGAAAATGACTCTCCCTTACCTATCAACTATCATATTAATTTATAAATTTTTTGGAGAATACAAGGACGCAGAAGCCTCTTCTCTTCAAAGGGAAGATTTTGACAAAAGCAGTCTTAGGGAATCTTTTGTGCAGACAACCATAATTGTTATGTGTTCAAGATTGCAACAACCATGTTGTCTATTTTCGGCCCTGCAAGGGACTTGGCAAGCTGCACTCCCCACATCCAGTGGCCACCTCCGACATCCTTGCAGTGATACGGAATAAGGAGAGCTGAGCCAGGTACCTGTGATACTCTTTTCACTGTCTAGTGTGAACACTAAGATATATTCTTTATTTACATTTCAATTTCCAGAGAGCACACATGGTGTTACCAATTGCTCCAGACTTATAGGCAGCAGAGGATGGGCTTGTTGGACATCAAAGGTAGGAGAGGCCCCTGGTCCTGGAAAGGGTTGATGCTGCAGTGTAGGGGAATACCAGGACAGGGAAGTGGGAGAGGTTTGATTGGCGGACAGGGGATGGGGAGATGGCTGATGGAACTTTCTGGAGGGGGGGTAACAGAAAAGAGAAAATCATTTGAAATGTAAATAAAGAATATATCTCATAAAAAGTTTTATGGTATACAAACTGTCATAGAGAAAGCAGTTTGCAATCACAGATTAACAATATCAGAAGAAATATGACTGAGGATATCTCTTTGAGCCTCATAATATGTCTATAAGATTCCCAAAACAGTAATGTAGAGAGAAAAAATAAAAACAAAGCACAACCAAGATACAAAGGTATAGTGTATTTGTAGTGTTCACACTAGACAGTGAAGAGAAAATAGAAGAAATATTGGAAGCAATAACAGTAAAGTGCCAGGGGCCAGCCCCTGCAGTTCTTTCTGGTTTGGTTCTTCTTGAGGGAGTGAAGGGGGAAGAGCTTCGGCTGGCAGTGGAAAGACTTTGTCATAGGAGATATTTAGGGTTTCCATATAATAATAAAATATGTATTTATCTAAAGTCTAAGTCATTTTTCTTGAGTAGGTAAACTGTCTTTTGAGTTCATCTGAGGTTTAAAACTGTTTAGCACCTCAACTTAAAACAGCAGGAGATTAAGTAAAAGGATTTATTGCTAGTACTCTTTTCTTTTGTGAGTCAGCCAGAAGCTTCTCTGGCTAAGCTCTTTAACCAGAGAGGAAGGAAGAAAAAAGAATTGAGATGCTGTATACAGACAAATATGCACAGACACATATATATTCAAACAATCATACACCCACACACTAGCCCTGCCCAGGTTGTCTCTCACAATCAACTCCAGAAATATCCATGCATGCTTATATACATACACAACATATACCTAAACATAAACATGTAGACATATACTTTTGGGGGGATGGATGGGTGGATTCGGCAAAGCTCCCCAAGGCAAACCATTCAATCAATAACATTATTTTTTTTCTCTTGTCTTTTTATAACTTCTTAGGCAAAATGTTCTTTAGAAAATTACCTCAGAGATAAAATGTGAGTTACAGAAGGACCTTGATATTAAATTCAAAGCAGTGTTTCATTATAATATAATCATTAATACTTCAAAGCTAAAGTTTTCACATGGTCTTGCCTTATTTATCTTAGTGTGCACCTGTGACTTTATCATTGGATCTAAATGTTTTTTTTCCTAGAACACAAAATTGCCTGAAGTCTATTTCTCTCCTTAGCGTAATTATGAAAGCTCATTGTATATCTTATTATCTATTCTATACTTACAATTTTAAGGAGTGGGCAATTCTATTGATTCTAATTTTTGTACATCTTTCCAGCAACTAAGACCATCTCTATAAACTTTTTCCTAAAATTATTTCAATCAAATCAGGAATTCTACAGAATTATTTTCTATTTGTCTGTATGGCACCACTACAAGATACTATATCTTTGTAGATCTTCAGAGAATTGCTCAAAATTGAGGGCTATTAACTAGTGATTGAAATATATGTTTAATAATAACAATAAAAGCATATTAATAGCAGGAATCTTTTCTAAAATGAATTTCTCGTGGGCCTTACCTACAGGAGAAAATTCATCATAGATTTTAATTCAAGATGGATACATCTCAGGAACATCACATGCTAATTTGTATCTTCTTTCTGTGATGACTCCTGAGAGTAAAGCATTTCTTCATATTGATGTAAAATGTTAAAATATTCCAGAAGGCCATTGTTTCCAAGATAATGAATTATCCCTGAGATTACTCTCTATATATCATATGCAAACTTTAAAATATAAAATATGAATGAAAGGATTGAAAACAGCTACAGAAACAAAACATTGTAACAAAGACAATTAATATACAAAAGATTTCTCAAGTCCCTTCTTTCACACATTAGTAAGTCTAGTAAAATTCAATACTGATAATACTGTAAATCCAAATACTAATGTCAGAAAAAGAACATGGAATATAGTTGTAGGTTCTATGGACAATGAAAGGATAATAAAGAAAATGATGATCTGTTCCATAGATATGGGTTTGATAGATAGATGAAATTCCTTAGAAGATAGTCTGTCATAGTTCACACAAGATCTAAAGAACTATAGTAGGTCTATTATACATTAAATATATTGAATTAATAATTAACAGTATCATGGACTTACTGAATACTGCTACAAAATATGTGATGAAGAAATTATAGCAATTTGTTACAACTCTTTCTAAGATAGAGGAGATTTTCCTATCTAATTCTATGATGACAAATTTCAAAACCAAGTAGTGACATTAGACAAAATAAAATTACATATTAAAGTCTCTGATGAACATAGATGTAAAACAATAGAATTTATATTAACATTCCAAAGAAAGAGATAAAATGCAACAAAATAAATATTTTTGAGTAATACTATTGTGATAAAAATAATACAAATTAATCCACAATCTAAAAGAGGCTTAATTACAAGGAATGCCCAAGGGAAGATGGGAGGTGGATGGGTGGAGGGAACTGGGTAGAATAGGGGATAGGGAGGGGAATAAGGTGGGGCTCAGGTGTAGGGAGAGCTGGGGAGAGAGCTACAGATTTAAAAGAAATAGGCAACAAACTTGGCATAGTGCAACTCAGGATAAAATGGAAGGGAAGATAAAGAATGGCCTGTGTGAGGGGTGACTGGGAGGAGATGGTGATGTGGTTGGGATATAAAGTGAATAAGAAAGAAAGAAAGAAAGAAAGAAAGAAAGAAAGAAAGAAAGAATTAAAAAGATACAAAAATTATAAATATGTTAAACAGAAAATAGTATACATTTATATATGTAACATCCTAAAAGTATAAGTGCTCAAAAAGAGGGTATCTCTAGAGACCTAGGATTGGGGAACCTGCAGAGAGAATATAGAAATGACTCTAGCAAAAACTTCCAGCAGTGGAGGATATGAAGCCTAAAGTGTTCACCTCCTGTAGCCAGGCAGAACTCTCAGTGGAGGGATAAGGACATCAATCCGTCCACAAAAACTTCAACCTAAAATATAACCTGCCTATAAGAATTTCAGGACAAAAATGGAGCAGAGTGTACAAATGGCCAACCAATGATTGGCCCAAATTGAAACCTATCCTATGGAAAAGAACCAATCTTTGTCATTATTAATGCTTTTCTGCTGTTCTTTCAGATAGGAGCCTAGCACAACTGTCTCCTGAGAGGCTCCACCATGTATCCAATGGAAACAGATGCAGAGACCCAATGCTAACTGTTAGATGGAGCTCAGAGATTCTTGTTAAAGGTGAATAAGTGTGAATGATTAAGGGAAGCAAAAAAGAAAAGGACTCCATAAGAAGATCTACAGAGTAAACTACTCTGGGTCTTTATGGGCTCCCAGAGACTGAACCATCAACCAAATTGCATGTATGAACTGGAACTACACACTCTCCACATAGGTAACAGATGTGCCACTTGGTCTTTATACATGTCTCCCAACAACTGGAGCAGGTGTTGACCCTGACACTATGTCCATCCTGTGGATCCTGTTCTTCTAACTGGACGGCTTGGGAGAAGATGTGCCTAATACTGCAGTGACTTGAGGTGCCAGGGTGGGTTGGTACCTAGGGGAAACCTCTACCTTCTCATAGGAAAAGGGAAGGGAGGAAGGGGAGGGGCTGTGTGAGACATGGACTGGGAGGTTGTTGTATAAGTAACATTTCTAAATGTATAAGTGCTCAAAAGAGAGTTTCAAAATATGTGAAGCAACAGCTGCTACAAATGCAAGAGAAATAAATAAATCCAATAATCTCAGTGGAAAAGTCAATATTAAAATTTCAGTTATTTTCAATTTGATTTATAACCTTATTTCAGCATCACTTAATTCTCAGTAAGTTATATGCCGGATATTACCTCATAGCTTTAATAATTTCATGAACGGACAAAAGACCCTAAATAGTCAACGTAATATTGGAGGTAAAGAATGAAGTAGGACATAAACAACACTACTTTCATCTCCATTTATATGCATTACTTGATTATGTATAGTATTGGCAGAAGCATAGAAAAATACATCAATAAGAAAGAGTCTCAAATATAATCCATGTAAACCCTGAGAACTGATCTTAGACAAATAAACAATAAATAAATAAATAAATAAATAAATAAAATAAAAGATGATCATTTTCAGTCAACAATGCTAGAAAATTTTGAACAGCCAAAGACAACACAAAAGGAATTTCAATATAGACTTTGTACCCTGTCCAAGTTTTAACTGAAGATGGAACATGTAATTAAATGTGCAATAGAAACCTAGCTGATCTCCATTATTACTGATTTTACATGGGACAGAATCTTACTCTGTAGTCCAAGGTTTTCTAAACTTTATGGTGTATGCTAGTGTTCTCTAATACTCAAGAAAATCTTCCTCCCGAACTTCCCAGGTTCTCGGATTTCATTTGGATAAAACCATATTCAGTTAAACTTTTTTAAGTATGAAAATCACAGTTGAAGCCCCTGGTTAAAATATTGATAAACAGAATTAAAATTAGTTTGATGAGTACTAATTTAAATTAAAATATTCTGTTCTGTGAAGCAACACATTGTGAGAATGTAAGTACAAGATTAAAATGTCCATAAACTGTTACAAATTACATATTTTCCTTTAAAATAATTTTATTTTAAACTTACTTTGTGTACATTATAGCTGTTAACTTAGTATGTTTGTGAGACCCCCTAACAGTGGGAATGGGCGTATCTCTGACTCCTTTGCCTGCTTTTGAGACTCTTCCTATTATTGACTTGGCTTGTCCACCCTCAACAGGAATGTTTTCATCTTGTCTTATTGTATCTTGTTTTGTGCTGTTTGATTGTTGTCTCTTGGAGTCCTCCACTTGTCTGAAGAGGAAACAGAGGTGGAGTGGATCTGGAGGAGAGCAGAGGTCAGGGAAGCAGGGAGGATTGGAGGGAGTAGAACCTGTATTTAAGATTTCTTTTTTTTAAACTTATTTATTGGATATATTCTATATTTACATTTCATTTCCCTTTTTGTGGTTCCCCATCCCCCCAGTCAGTTATTGAGTGAGGTATATCTAGGAACTGAAACAGAAACCACGAGGAAAAACTTCATATTGGCTCACTTTGTAGCTTCTGCACATCTACCTTGCTTGTATAGACAATCATCAAATGCTTAAATATGCTATCCACCCGGAAGTGTGCTGGCCCCTACCAGATTAATTAACAATAAAATATAACCTACATGGACTTACCATGGAACAATCTCATGGAGGCAAACATCAACTGTGATTTCCCCAGATATCTTCTGCACTGGTTGTCAGGTTGACAGCTAAAGCTAAGTAGGAGGGGCTGCATTGCTTGCCTATAGTGTTTCTTATACTTGTTGCTAAATTTTAAGAGTTCTTTGTACATCGCAGACAAGAGTCCATGAGGAAAAGAAGTATCTGATTTTAACCAGGATGCATATGATGAAATAGGCACAATAGTTCCAAAGGAGTCAGGCTTTAAATTGGTTAAATATGAAAGTGGATAAAACAAGAACAAGTAATAATAGGAAAAGATAATATTGTGTGTCATTAGAAATTAAAATAAAACAAATTTAAGATATATCACTACATTATAAAGGCCAATACCTAAAGTATTGTTAAATGATACAGCTGTTGAGCATGAGTTGTAAAAATAATGTTTATTTATTCCAATTGGGAATGATTGCTGTTGAAGAAAATTTGGTAGCTTTTAAAAAGTTTGACATCAGCCATAGCATATGCTCCATCAATTTTTAATAGTAAACTGCAACATAAATTATAAATTTGGGATGGCAATACTGTAGTGTCAAGGTAAGTTGATTGATTAAAACAATGTATGATTGACCTACAGGGTTTGTTTGTTCATTTCTCAGTCAGTTATTTCTGTCTACCCAGTTTCTGAGGCAAGGTCAATCATGATTCTTCACTAAATACTCTGTGGTATCTGATCAGCAATTTTCTGACAAATTCTCCTATATCTACCTTCAGTCTCCCTTTTAGCAATACAGGGATTAGAAATGGGTGCTATTACGTTTTATATTTTAAATGGGTTCTGTAGATTAAACTTGAGTAGTCAGGCTTCTGCAGCAAAAGCTGTCTTCCATGATCATTCTCTTCAGTACACTGCATTGTTTTGATAACTGGAAATTTGAGTATATGGATGCAAAAGTCTTGTGGAAAATTCATCTTAAGTATATTCATATTAACGTGAGCCTTAAATGTCCTTAAATTTGTCATCAACTCTACTTGCTTCCTATTGCTATAATTAAATAACTTTTGGATATTCCAGTCCATGATCAAGTGGCACCAAAATATGAGCCTTCAAAAAGGTATTGAATCGGCATGTTATGGTATATTGAGGAATGTACACCGTTCACCTCCATCCCCAAACACCTTCTAAGGTATATCCTACTAGTATCCATCTTTCAAGAGTTTCAACCTCACCTTTAGTAGCCCTAGCCCAGACTTTGACCCTTCAACACAGGGATTTCTGGGGGAAATTCAACATATGGTCTGGAAAACAATAGGTTTTTTTTTTTTTTGGTAATTTCTTTTTTCTTCCATTGTCAATTTTCTTGACATCTTTGCACAAATTAAATGTATGAGTAAATTTACTTGCTGTATTTTCAGGCTGATATAGAAAATGTGAATAATGGGAAATGTTTGTTAGATGCTTGTCTAGAATGCTATGATCATTTCCCACAGAGTTCCATGTCAACCCTTTTTCTCCTTTTATTTATTTATTTATTTATTTATTTATTTATTTATTCATTCATTTTTATTTATTCACTTCACATCCTGTTCACTGTCCCCTCATGGTCATCCCTTCCTACAATCCTTCCCACATTCCACATTCCCTTCTCCTCTAAAAGGGAGGAGGACCCACTGTGTATTCACCCACACTGGCACAGTAAGTTTCTGCAGGACTAAACATATTCTTTCCCACTGAGGCCAGATAAGGCAGCTCAGCTAGGTGAACATATCCCACAGACTACAGCCTTTGCTTTTGGGATAGGCCCTGATTTCTTCCACTTGTTTAGGACCCACATGATGGTCCAGCTGTACAAGATATCTTCTACATATGAGCAGGGAGTCCTAGGTCGAGCCTTTGCATGTTCTTTGACTGGTGGTTCAGTCTCTGAGAACCCCAGGGGTGCAGGTCAGTTGACTCTGTTTGTTTTCCTGTGAAGTTCCTATCCCCTTTGAAGTCCACAATCCTTTCCCCATGTCATCCATAAGAGTCCCCAATCTCCATCTACTATTTGGATGTGGATGTCTGCATCTTTCTGAATCACCTCCTGAGTAGAGTCTCTCAGAGGACAGCCATGCTAGACTCCTGTCTGCAAGCACAACAGAGTATCATTATTAGTGCCAGGGATTGGTGCTTGCCCATAGGATGAGTCTCTAGTTGGGCCAGTTATTGCTTGGCTATTCACTCAGTCTGCTCAATCCCCGATCTCTGCATTTCTTGTAGACAGAATAAATTCGGGGTTGGAGGTTCTGTGGATGGGTTGGTGTTTGCATAGCTCAACTGGGACTTACCTAATGTTTTCTCTCCTCTTACCATTTTTTTTTTCATTTGAAGCCATGGAAAAATTAAAACAAAACAAAACAAAATCCTATTCCTCAGGGATGTTTTCCTTTAAGTGTAGGAATTGGACATTACTAAAGATGCTATTTTTAATAGTGTTTATGATCTATTTATGTTCTCAGTTGTTTTCATTGTACTTACTTATCTGAACATAGTCTTTTTAACCTAATGGCTTGCAGTCACATAAATGGAGAACTACTCAAAACTTTACCATTGTTCAAGGTCAAATGTACAAATGTTGGGAATCAGACAATATAGAAATTAAATGTATTTGCCTTTATAAATAGCTATGGATATACAGTTCTAGCCTGGTGTCTCCTTCAAGCCTCAATGTTTTTGTTTTAAATAGGGAAAAACAAGTAGTTATTTATATTGTTGTTAAGAAGTTTCAGGTAGGTAAATACACAACATTAATGTACTAGTGAATAACACATTATTTACATTGAGTTGTTTTGAGAATGTAAATGCAAGGTTCATATCTGGCTATGAGGAGAAAGGTAACATTCTCATCATTCTTCCAAGATTTCTTGGCCATTCTACTTTTTATACTCCCTGAAACAAATCACACTAATGGCTTCTGTGTTCAAGTTGAAGCCTATCCAAGCCTCTGACTCAATATCAATAATACTGTATATGTGTAATTTTTTCCTCATCGTTTTAACTTCTGAAAATAATTCTTCTTGGCCTTTGATGTGGTATTTGAATTCTAACATCTCCATGACAAAGTTGGTTGTATATATGTACTTTTAAAGAGTAATGTATTTTGATTTATGTATATTGGTATTTATTGTTCATGTATATCTATACATCACATGCATACTGTGTCTACAGAAGCTATAAGAGCTTGTCAGATCCCCTAGAAATGAAGTTGTAGACAAGTGTGAGCAACAAGGTAGGTCCTGAGAATTGAACCTGAGCATCAAATGTTCTTAACTGCTAATCTCCACTCTAGATCCACTAGATGCACTTTTTAATGGGATTATGACAATGAGTGTGGGATTCTGTCTTTTTATCTTTTTTATTAGATATTTGCTTTATTTACATTTCAAATGGTATCCACTTTCCACATTACCACTCTGAAAATCCCCAATCCTATTTCCCCTCTCAACCTCTTCCCCAATTTCTTGACATGCATTCCCCTATTCTGGGGAGTTGAGCCTTCACAGAATCCATGGTCTCTCCTCTCATTGAGATATGAAATGGTCCTCTTCTAGTACATTTGTATCTGGAGCCATGGGTCTCTCCATGTGTACTCTTTGGTTGGTGGTTTAGCCCCTGGGAGCTCTGGGGGTACTGGTTGGTACACATTATGGTTCGTCCTGTAGGGCTGCAAACCTCTTTAGCTCCTTGGATTCTTTCTCTAGCTGTTCCATTGGGGATCCTATCCTGATTCAATTGGATGGATGTGAGCCATGGGTATTTTGATCACCTTTCCAATAAAAATCAAAGTATATATACTTTGGTCCTCCTTTTTCTTGAGCTTCATGTGTTCATGTGGTCTGTGAGTTGTATCTTGGTTGTTCTGAGATTTTGGGCTAATATCCACTTATCAGCAAGTGCATATCATATATGTTCTTCTGTGATTAGATTACCTCATTCTGGATGGTATTTTCTAGCTACATCCATTTGCCTAAGAATTTCATGAATTCATTGATTTTAATAGCTTAGTAATACTCCCTTCTGTAAATGTACCATATTTTCTGTATCCATTCCTCTGTTGAGAGACATCTGGGCTCTTTCCAGCTTCTGGCTTTTATAAATAAGGCTACTAGGAACATAGTGGAGCATGTGTCCTTATTACATGTTGAAACATCTTCTGGGTAAATGCCCAGGAGTGTTATAGCTGGGTCCTCAGGTAGTGCTATACCCAATTTTCTGGGGGAACAACCAAACTGATTTCTAGAGTGGTTGTACCACCTTGCAATCCCACCACCAATGGAGGAGTGTTCCTCTTTCTCTACATCCTCTGCAGCATTTTTTTGTCCCCTGAGTTTTTATCCTGGCCATTTTGACTGGTGTGAGGTGGAATCTCAGTGTTGTTTTGATTTGCATTTCCCTGATGATTAAGGATGTTGAACTTTCCTTAGGTGTTTCTCAGCCATCTAGTATTCTTCAGTTGAGAATTATTTGTTTAGCTCTGTATACCATTTTTAATAGGGTTATTTGGTTCTCTGGAGTTTAACTTCTTTGTCTATATCGGATATTAGGCCTTCATCTGATATAGGATTGGTAAAGATCTTTTCCTAATCTCTTGGGTGTTGTTTTGCCCTATTGTCAGTGTCCTTTGCCTTACAGAAACTTTGCAATTTTATAAGGTCCCATTTGGCAATGATTGCTCTGAGAGCATAATCTATGGGTGTTCTATTCTTGAAATTTTCCCCTATGCCCATGTGCTCCACGTTCTTCCACACTTTCTCTTCTATTATTTAGTATATCTCATTTTATGTGGAGGTCCTTTATCCGCTTGGACTTTAACTTTGTACATGGAGATAAGAATGGATCAATTTGCATCCTTCTACATGTTGATTGCCATTTGACCCAGCACCATTTGTTGAAAATGTTGTCTTTTTTACACTGGATGGTTTTAGCTCCTTTGTCAAAGTTGAAGTGACCATAGGTGTATGGCTTCATTTCTGGGTATTCAATTCTATTCCATTGATCTTCCTGCCTGTCTCTGTATCAGTACCATACATTTTTTTTATCACTTTTGATCTGTAGTAGAGCTTGAGATCAGGGGTGGTGATTCCATCAAAAGTTCTTTTATTGTTGAGACTAGTTTTTAATACCCTGTTTTGTTTTGTTTTTATTCCAGACAAATTTGGAAATTGCTCTTTCTAACTCTATGAAGAATAGAGTTGGGATTGTGATGGGGATTGGATTGGATCTGTAGATTGCTTTAGGCAAGATGGTCATTTTTACTATATTAACTCTGCCAATCTATTAGCATGGGAGACATTTCCATCTTCTTAGATCTTCTTCATTTTCTTTCTTAAGAGACTTGTTGTTCTTGTCATACAGAACTTTTACTCGCTTGGAAAGAGTCACACCAATGTATTTTATGTTATTTGTGACTATTGTGGAGGATGTCATTTCCCTAATTTCTTTCTCAGCCTCTTTATCCTTGGAGTATAGGAAGGCTACTGATTTGTTTGAGTTAATTTTAAATCCAGCTACTTTGTTGAAGTTGTTTATTAGGTTTAGGTGGAATTTTGGGGCTCACTTAAATATACTATCATATCATCTGCAAATAGTGATACTTTGACTTCTTCCTTTCCTATTTGAATCACTTTTACAGCCTTTTGTTGTCTATTTGCTCTGGCTAGGGCTTCGAGTACTGTATTGAATAGGAAGAGAGAGAGTGGATAAACTTGTCTAGACCCTGATTTCAGTGAAAATGCTTCAAGGTTCTTGCCATTTAGTTTGATATTGACTACTGGTTTGCTGTTTATTGCTTTACTATGTTTAAATATGGGTCTTCAATTCCTCATCTTTCCAAGACTTTTATTATGAAGAGGAGTTGAATTTTCTCAGCATCTAATGTAATGATCATGTTTTTTTTTTTTCTTTGAGTTTGTTTATATATTGGATTACATAGATGGATTTCCATATATTGAACCACTCCTGCATCTGTGGGATGAAACCTACTTGACCATGTTGGATGACTGTTTTTGATGTTTTCTCAGATTCGGTTGGCAAGAATTTTATTACTATTTTTGCATTGATATTCATTAGGGAAATTGGTCTGAAGTTCTTTTTCTTTGTTCTATCTTTGTGTGTCTTAGGTATCAGAATAATTGTGGCATCATAAAATGAGTTGGGTAGTGTTTCTTCCATTTCTATTGTGAAATAATTTGAAGAATATTGGTGTTAAGTCTCCTTTGAAGGTCTGATAGATGTCTGCTTTGAAACAATTTGTTCCTAGGATTGTTTTGATTGGGAGACTATTAATGACTGATTCTATTTCTTTAGGGATTGTGGGGTTGTTTATATCATTTATCTGAATCTGATTTAACATTGGTAACTGGTATCTGTTGAGAAAGTTGCCCATTTCATCTAGATTTTCCACTTTTGTTGAGTATAGGCTTTTGAAGTAGGATCTGATGATATTTTGTATTTCCTTAGTATCTGTTGTTATGCTTCCCTTTTCATTTCCAATTTTGCTGATTTGGGTAATGTCTTTGTGCCCTCTAGTTGGTTTGTCAAAGGGCTTATCTATCTTGTGGTTTTTTCAAAAAAACAGCTCCTGGTTTGGTTGATTCTTTGTGTAGTGCATTTTGTTTCTACTTGGTTGATTTCAGCCATGAGTTTATTTACTGAAGACTACTCCTCTTGGATGTATCTACTTCTTTTTGTTCTCAAGCCTTCAGCTGTGGTGTTAAGCTGTTAGTGTATGCTCCCTCCAGCTTCTTTTTGGAGGTACTCAGAGCTATGAGGTTTCCTCTTAGCACTGCTTTCATTGTTTCCCATAAGTTTGGGTAAGTTGTGCCTTCATTTTAATTAAATTCTACAAAGTCTTTAATTTCCTTCTTTATTTCTTCCATTACCACGTTATCATTGAGTAGAATGTTGCTCAGTTTCCATGTGTATGCGGGATTGCTATTGTTTTTGTTGTTATTAAAGACCAGCCTTTGTATGGTGATTTGATATGGTGCATGGAATTATTTCAGTCTTCTTATAACTGCTAAGGTCTGCTTTGGGATCAAGTATATGGTAAATTTTAGAAAAGCTCTGGTGCTGAGAAGAAGGTATATTATTTTGTTTTAGGATAAAATATTCTATAGATATTTGCTAAATCCATTTGGTTCTCAGCCATTTGAATTTCTTCAGGTGAAAAGTCTTTGTTTAGCTCTATACCCCATTTTTGATAGGGTTATTTGATTTTCTGGGGTCTAACTTCTTGAGTTCTTTGTATACATTGGATATTAGCCTGCTGTCAGATGTAGGGTTGGTAAAGGTTGTTTCCCAATTTGTTGGTTACCGATTTGTCCTTTTGACAGTGCCTTATGCCTTTCAGAAACTTTGTAATTTTATGAGGTCCCATTTGTTTATTCTTGATCTTAGAGCATAAGCTATTGGTGTTCTTCTGTTCAGGAACCTTCCCCCTGAGCCAATTTCCTCCAGGGTATTCACCAGTTTCTTTTCTATTAGTTTTAGTGTGTCTGGTTTTATATGGAGGTCATTGATCCACTTGGAGTTGAGCTTAGTACAAGGAGATAAGAGTGGATCAATTCTCATTCTTCTGCATGTTGACCTCCAATTGAGACAGCACCATTTGTTGAAAAGGTTATCTTTTTTCCACTGGATGTTTTCAGCTCCTTTGTTGAAGATCAATTGGTCATAGATGTGTGAAGAAGCGCCTTAAAAAATGTTCAACATCATTAGTCATTAGGGAAATTAAAATCAAAACAACCCTGAAATTTCACCTCACACCAGTCAGAATGGCTAAGATTAAAAACTCAGGAAACAGCAAGTTTTGGCGAGGATGTGGAGAAAGAGGAACACTCCTATACTGCTGGTGGGATTGCAAGCTGGTACATCCACTCTGGAAATCAGTCTGGTAGTTCCTCGGAAAACTAGACATGATACTTCCAAAGGACCCTGCCATATCACTCCTGGGCTTATACCCAGAAGAGTCCCCAGTATGCAGTAAGAATACATGCTCCACTATGTTCATAGCAGCCTTATTTATAATAGCCAGAAGCTGGAAAGAACCCAGATGTCCCTCAACAGAGGAATGGATAAAAAGAATGTGTTATATATACACAATGGAGTACTATTCAGCCATTGGAAACAATGAATTCATGAAATTGTTAGACAAATGGATGGAACTGGAGAACATCATACTAAGTGAGGTAACCCAGTCTCAAAAGAATACCCATGGTATGCACTCACTGATAAGTGGATATTAGCCTAGAATATTGGAACATCAAAGATACAATCCACATACCAAATGATGTCCAAGTAGAAGGAAGGAGTGGACCCTGGTTCTGGAAAGGCTCAATGCATCAGTGTAGGGGAATATCAGAACAGGAAAGTGGGAAGGGGTGGATGGGGGAACAGGGGGATGGAAAAGGGCATGCAGGACCTTTGGGGGGGCGGGGAACCAGGAAAATGGAAAGTATAAATGAAGAATATATCCAATAAAAAAATAAAAAAGAAAAATCCATTTGGTTCATTACTTCTGTTAGTTTCACTGTTTCTCTGTTTAGTTTGTGTTTCCCTGGTATGTCCATTGATGAAAGTGGGGTGTTAAAGTCTCCCACTATTATTGGGTAGGCTACAATGTGTACTTTGGGCTTTCTAAAATTTCTTTTATGAATGTTCATGCCCTTGTATTTAGAAAATATTTGTTTAGAATTGAGAGGTCATATTGGAAGACTTTCCCTTGATGAGTATAAAATCTCCTTCCTTATCTTCTTTGATTGCTTTAGGTTGAAAGTCAATTTTATTCTATATTAGGATGGCTATACCAGCTTATTTATTGGAAGAATGTTTTCCAGCCTTTTACTCTGTCTTTGTGCCTGAGATGGGTTTCCTGTATGCAGCAAAATGTTGGGTCCGGCCTATGTATCCAGTCTGTTAGTCTTTGGTTTTATTTTTATTGGAGAATTGATTCCATTGATATTAAGAGATATTAAGGAGAAGTGATTGTTTCTTCCTGTTATTTTTGTTATTAGAGGTGGAGTTATGTTTGTCTGGCTCTCTTCTTTTGGGTTTGTTAAAAGAAGATTAATTCCTTGCTTTTTCTAGTGTTTAGTTTCCCTCCTTTTGTTGGTGTTTTCCATTCATTATCCTTTGAAATGCTGAATTTGTGGAAAGATTTTTTTTTTATAAATTTGTTTTTGTCATGGAATACCTTGGTTTGTCCATCTATGGTAATTGAGAGATTTGCTGGGTATAGTAGCCTGGGTTGGCATTTCTGTTCCCTTAGGGTCTGTATGACATCTGCCCAGGGTCTTCAGGCTTTCATATTCTCTGGTGAGAAGTCTGATATAATTCTGATAGGCCTACATTTATATGTTACTTGACATTTTTCCCTTGCTGTTTTGAATATTCTTTCTTTGTTTAGTACATTTGGTGTTTTAATTATTATGGGACAGGAGGAATTTATTTTCTAGTCAAATATTTTTGAAGTTTTATAGGCTTCTTGTATGTTCATGGGCATCTCTTTCTTTAGGATAAGGAAGTCTTTTTCTATTATTTTGTTGAAGACTTTTACTGGCCCTTTAAATTGGAAATCTTCACTCTCTACCTATAATCTTTAGGTTTGATCTTCTCATTTTGTCCTGGATTTCTTGCATGTTTGGGTCAGTAACTTTATGCATTTTGCATTTTCTTTGACTGTTGGGTCAATGCTTTCTATGGTATCTTCTGCATCTGATATTCCCAAGAGGGGAAGACTATCTCTTGTATTCTGTTGTTGAAGCTTGCATCCATGACTTCTAGGTTTTCTATGTTCAAAACTGTTTCCCTTTGTGATTTCTTTATTGTTTCTACCTCTATTTTTAGATCATGGATGATTTTGTTCAATTCCTTTGCCTGTTTGTTTCTGCATTCCTAAATTTCTTTAAGGGCTTCTACTTTTTACCTGTATTCTCCTGTATTTCTTTAAGGGAATTATTTATGTCCTTGAAACCCTGTATCATCATCATGAACTGCGATTTTAAACAAAATCTTGCTTTTCCTGTGTGTTGGGCATATCCATGACTTGCTGTTGTGGGAGAATTGTGTTCAGATGGTGTCATGTTTCCTTGATATCTGTTGGAAACATTCCTACATTAGCCTTTATCCATCTGGTTAGCTCTGGTGTTAGGTGGTCCTGCTGTCTCTGCCTGGTGCTTGTCCCTCCAGTGTGCCTTCATGCCTATCTCAGCAACCCTAGTGAACCAGCTCTCCCCTGGCACATAGTGCTGTGGAACTTCCCAGCTACTGGGTGTTGGTGGGGCCCTGGCAGACCCTATCCCAGCTGTTCTGGTACTCTGATTTCCCTGCCCAACTGGCTGTACTGCCTGCTCAGTTGCAGGAGAGAAGTTGTCAGCCTCACCTCTAAATGCGGGAGTCAATCCCTCCCTGCAGAGTGGTTTTCCCCTGACAGGACAGGTACACAGAAGGCTGTCATGCTGTCGCACTCCTGAGTGCAAGTGGGGCCCTGGCGAATTGTTTCCAAGTTGTGCTTGTGCTTAGGTGTTTCCTGTGCTTCTGGCTGTACCTGTACACTCAGTCACTGGAAAGAAGATGGTGGCCTCACCTCTAAATGCGGGACTCCCTACAAAGTACTTCTCCCCTGGCAGGATAGGTGCACAGACGGCTGTGGCACAGCCCAGATCCTGGGTACAGGTAGTGCCTGGTTGGACCCTGCCCCAGTGCTTGTGGCACTCAAGTGTTCCCTGTGCTCCTGGCTGTACCTGTTTGCTCAGTCACTGGAGAGAAGATGGTGGCCTCACCTTTAAAAGCAGAACTCCCTACAGAGAAGTTCTCCCCCGGCCAGAAAGGTGCAAGACGGCTGTGGCACAGCCCAGCTCCTGGGTACAGGTGGGGCCTGGCAGACTGTGTCTTAGCCCTTGTGGCACTCAGATGTTCCCTGTGCTCCTGGCTTTACCATTCCACTCAGTCGCTGGAGAGAGATGGCGGCCTCACTTCTAAATGTGGGACTGGAGTGTGGGATTCTTTAAAAATAAGTCTTAAAAACGATTCCATATTTCCTGTAAAATTGATGCATTGGCTATACCAAATATGTTGGGGTAGATAGGCTAAAAGCTTAAGTGGGCTGCAAAGCCATTGAAAAAAATCTTGTCATTACTTATGTTGCTAAAGTTAGCCTAATTTTTCTTTCATCATGGGTAAAATAAATAAATAAATAAATAAATAAATAAATAAATAAAATGATACTATAGGGCACAGAGCAAGTTTGAGTTTTATAATTTATTTCACTATGTAAATTTTAAAGATAATTATTATGAGCACCACATTTTCTCATAGTAGTGAAGATGGAATTGCCATAAGGGAAGATCTGAATACTGAGGGAGGAAAAGCTAAATGATTTATTTCTAATTCTAGCAGCTTTCAAGAAGGAATAGGGAGAAAAGCAAACTCTGCAAAAACAGATCTGTATTGAGATAGGGCTGGTGCTATGTAAGCTGTGAGCTCGAATTATGTCTGACTAGCTCTGACCCTTCCTGCTTTCTTTATTTAAAAAGCACAGAAGCTTTCAGCACTTGGATTGAGTTATATTTAATTGAGTTGTTGGCCAAAAATGCCCCATGGGAGGCAACAACAGCCCAGGCTGTTGCCAGAACTGTAGGTTGCTCTCCAAAAACAGATAGCAAGGCCCCATTGCTGAAGACAAGAACTACAAAACTCATTGGAGATGGAAAAGTTCAGATTGTGCCTACCTAAATGCTTCATGCCTACATGACAGCATCTTTGTACAGGAGTGTAATCTGTATGCTACTAAAGGAGAAACATAAGCACCAAACCATCCATTAACCTGTGGATTGACAATGGTGCCCTGCCTGAAAGATGTGCTAGGGAATGGTGGCACAAATCTTGCAGATATAACCAACCAATATCTGTTTTGACTCAAGGTCCAACTCATGCAACTGAACCCATACCTGCTACTGCTTGGATAACTAAGAACCTAAGACTAGCCATCTGAGAAACAGTGAAAAAGAAAATGCTACTATTCTTAAAAAGTATCAATAAAATGATGCCTAATTGGATTCCGCCGTGCTCATATATCAGTGCCTCACTCAGCCATCATCAGACAAGCTTTCTGCGACAGCAGATGGAAAAAATGCAGATATTAACAGCCAGACAATAAGCAGAGAATGAGAAACTTTGAAACACTCAGTCCTAAATGGAATGTCTCCATCAAGCCTTTCTGCTCAGGTGTCAGAGAGCCCTGGGGAAGAAGTGAACAGTGTGCAAGAGCCACAGGTGATGGTGGACACTAAGAGAAAAACTACACTTAAGAGTAGTTTGTATGACCAGCTATAAACTTAGATTTTTCAAAACCTACTCTTAAAATTGTTCTTAAACACTTCAACCTCCCATCTAGCCCACCACCTACCAGACATAGTAGAAAAGAAAGTTTAATGGGACAAAGTAGGATGTGGAACAGTTTAGAAATAGTTCTTGGGCACTATTCCAATCTTTATTTTCAGCAATCCAGTCCTCTAGCAAAACACCAACATGAATCAGCAGCAGCAGTCCAGTATACTCAACAATCAGCACTCACATATCAGCAATGCCAGTTCAATCCAGAGAAACTGTGAGCTCCCCTCCAACTGCCTCCCATAAAGCCACCAGAATAGTATAAGTTGTTTGGAGAGTTACTCTTTACTAAGTCATGACAAATAAAGATTAGCAGCAAAATACATGAGTGTAGTCAGCAAAGAAGAGTGAAACAAAACAAGATGAACCAATGCTATAGTTTCATTTTTTTTTACTCCCACTGTCTGTGGGGTAATTTATATTCTTTCTAAACCACACTCATGCTCACATGTGATTGCTTCAGAAAAATTTCATCTCACCTGTGTCTGATTCAGCAAAAAATTCTTTAACTTGTCTTCCCCAACAAAAGATCATATGACAATCAGTGTGGCAGTTCCTCAGAAAATTGGGCATGTCACTTCCAGAGGACCCTGGATTTCCACTCCTGGGCATATACCCAGAGGATTCCCCTGCATACAATAAAGACACATGCTCCACTATGTTTATAGCAGCCTTGTTTATAATAGCCAGAAATTGGAAGGAGCCCAAATATCCTTCAAAGGAGGAATGGATACAGAAAATGTGGTATATTTATACAATGGAATACTGCTCAACAACTAAAAATAATGAATTCATGCAATTTGTAGCTAAATGGTTAGATCTGGAAAATATCATCCTAAGTGAGTTAACCAAATCACAAAAGAATACCCATGAAATGCAATCACTGATAAGTGGATATTAATGAGCCCAGAAGCCCTAAATACTCAAGGCACAATTAGCAAGTCAAATGATTCCCAAGAAGAAGAAAGGAGAGGACCCTGGGCCTGAAAAGATTGGATCCAGTTTTGTAGACCCAGAACAGAGAAATCGCGGAGGGGGGGGGAGGGGGTATGTTTGGGGAATAGTTGGGGGGGGAGAGGAATTATGGGACATATGGTGGGGGGGGACTGGGAAAGGGGAAAGCCTTTGGAATGTAAACATAGAATATAGAAAATAAAATTTAAAAAAAAGGTCATATGACATAACTGAGTTTCCAAAGAAACCAGAATTTTATACTTCATCCAGCAGGAGAAGGCCAACAGAAAGCAAGCTAAACTGGATCTTTGGGGGTTCCTCGTCTCATAATATAGTGTAATTTATTTTATTACACACACTCACATACACACACACACACACACACACACACACACAGGATATGCCCTATGAGTCCTTTGCATATATATTATGGTTTTCAGTTTGGTGTTTTCTTAGGATTCCAGAGTGTGAGAACCAGTAGTTTTCTAAAAACAATAAAATAATTAATGCCTACCCAACAAAGTCTTGGTGCCTATAAAACACTGCTTCATTTCTCCATCATCAGTCTCAGAAAGCAAACAATTTAATACTTTAAATTCTGCATAAAATAACCAACTAGCTAGAAAGTTTTACAGGCAGGATTTAAATATGTTTATTGTAAATTACCCCAATTTAATCAACTAATTCTACTCGCAGTAATTCATATTATTAATACTATTTTCTGGTTAGTATGGGTATATTTCCATGGTATTACTGGTAATTTCATATGTTTTTCTTAGCACATTAAGGGGGAAGCACATTCTATCTATCCTTCATGTTAGAAACTTTGCTACACATGTATCTTCAGTATTTCATACATATACATACACATAAGGTACAGGCAAAATTTTAGCTACTCTATCACTAGGGAAATTTGATTATTGAATGTTACACCTTGAAGCACTGCAGAGAGAGATGAATATTTCTTATTAAATACTACAAAATGCCTAGAAAGAACCTTAAGTCATCTTGAAGTGGTATTTTTAAAATTATTTTTACATTCACTATATACTTAAAGGGGATATGGGTACATGGATTTGTGGGTGCCATGTGTTTCTGTAGAGATCAGAGAACATCAGAAGTAGTTGGTGCTCCCCTCCCATCAACTCAGGTCATAAGGATCATTGGCAAGTGAAAGGATCATTGGCAAGTGCCTTTACCTGATGAGGCAAAACTTTTATGGCCCTTGGTGTGTCATTATTCTTTACACATAGATTATAAATGTTGATATTTACTTAAGAGACTTGTACCTATATAAGTAAGCAAAAGTAAACTGGTTTTCTCTGGGAATATTATGTTACAGTTTGTGTCACTATAATGTTGTTTTTATAGTGACAGTTTAGTAGGTTTATTCTATATTCAGGAATAATTGAGGTATTTAGAGAATGAAAATTTTCCTTAGAGACTGAAATCACCTTGCCAAGTCATTGGAAACTGTTTCTTTGGGTGCAATGGCATTAAGACTGGTCCTTTTCTATGGTAATTGGTCTATTTAACTATTTAGAAATCTCATCTACAATTAATTCAGTGAAATCAATATTTTAATAGAATATCATCTATTTATTTCAGATTTTAAAATTCATTAACTCAAGCTTGAGAAATGACATACCACACAATTATGTTGCATTTATCTGTATCCATGATAATGTTTTCATTTATAGTGTTTTATGAAAATATAGTGTGGTTTTTATAATTGTAGCATATATACAGTAGCATATCATACCTCTAAGGGCATTTCTTTTGCTCTGTTGGTGAGTACTTTGAAGCATTTGTGTTTTTATTCAGAAATAATTAGCTTATATCCAAAGCAAACAAGTAGCTGCATAGACATCAAGTACTAAGATTATTAATTCAAAACTTTGCCCTATGCCTTATGTATATGTAATAAATACTGAAAATATATGTGTAGCAAAGATTCTAACATGAAGGATAAACATTATGTGCTTCTCCCTTAATGTGTTAAGCAAAATATATGATATTACTAGTATTACCATGGAAATAATACCCATACTAATTAGAAAATAGTTTCAATTTAAAATTTCAAGGCTGTTTTACAAGGTACATTAAGATCCAAGTATTCTATATCTCTTTCTTGCATGTTATATAAATATATGTAAATATGTATAACATATATATGATATATACAAGCATAAGTTCATTTATTCTAACATTTAAAATTAATATTATCAATTGATAAAATATAAAACAAACTTGAGTCAATTATGCTTTCTTTTTAGCATTCCTTAGCTTCCTTTTAATCTAGAACATTCTTACTTCATTTTGGATAGAAGGTAAAGTTCTGATGAATCTACTCATTGTTCCCATTCCTATTATTTTCTAACAATTTATTTTAGTAGACCAATTATCATTATGAATTTTTCTATTGCTTTATCTTGCTGGTGCTTGATAATAATTAGATTCTGTAATACATTCTTAAACTGAAGATTATATAAGCGATTCTCTATTCTGATTAATGATAATGTCCCTTTTCTGTGTGTACGAACATATGTGTCTCTGTGACTGTATGCATTTCTTTGGTTCTTCTGCTTGCTTGTTTTGTCTGATTCTGGTTTTATAGTTTTAAATTTATCTTATTTTACAAATTGTAGTAGTTTGAATATGGTTGTCCCAGGGAGTGTCACTATTTGGAAGTTTGGCCTTGTTGCAGGAAATGTGTCACTGTGGATGTAGGCTTTAAGTCCCTAATCCTAGCTGCATGGAAGCCAGTCTTCTCCTAGCTGCCTTCAGATGAAGATGTTGATCTCTCAACTCTTCCAACCCCACCTTTGCCTAGAAGCTGCCACACTCCCACCTTGATGATAATGAATTGAACCTCTGAACATACAAACTAGCCCAAGTAAATGTTGCCTTAATAGGAGTTGCCTTGGTCATGTTGTCTGTTCACAGCAGTATAACCCAGAGACACTAATCATTATTACTATTTTTTTATTTTCTATATTTCTTGTTTACATTCCTAAGGCTTTCCTTTTTCCCAGTCCCCCCCCTGCCCCGCACCATATGTCCCATAAGTCCTCTTCCCCTCCCCCCACCCATTTTCCCAACCACCCCCCAACCCTTTCTCTGTTCTGGTACTCTCCTGCAAAACTGGAACCAGTATTTTCAGGAGCAGTGTCCTCTCATTCCTTCTTCTTGGGAATCTTTTGATTTGCTAATTGTGCCTTGAGTATTCAAAGCTTCTGGGCTTGTTAATATCCACTTATCAGTGATTGCAATTCATGTGTATTCTTTTGTGATTGGGTTAACTCACTTAGGATGATATTTTGCAGATCCAACCATTTGCCTACAAATTGCATGAATTCATTATTTTTAATTGCTGAGTAGTATTTCTATTCTGAGAAAGAGAAAGTAAATGTACAGAGTTTGTTGGGAGAGGAAGTAAGAAAGACCTTAGAAAAGTTGGCAAAGAAAAACCTTAATCAGAGTACACTCTATTAAAATGTCTATTCTCGATTTAAAAAGAGTAAAGAAAGCATTTAATGGAATGCATAATTTTATTTTTTGGATTTTGTTTTTATGAGACAGGTTTTCTCTGCATAGCCCTGGCTGTCCTGGAACTCACTCTGTAGACCAGGCTGGCCTCGAACTTAGAAATCTGCCTGCCTCTGCCTCCCAGAATGCTGGGATTACAGGAGTGCACCACCACCGCCTGGCATACTTAAAATATTTTAAATATCATATTCGAATTCATAGAAGTCAATTTCCCCTCGCTAGTGAAATACATTTATGTTAATGTTGATCAGTCAAAGAATTCTCTATTACTTTATATTGCCAACTACAAGATATATGTGGCTAGAAATAAAAACTTCAACATAGTATGTCCAAAATTTAACATCTTTACATGAGTCTTGTAACATTGTTGATTCTAGCAGGCACAGGATATTTGTTTTCCTGCATTTTTTAGAGTATTTATCACCTGTCATTATTCAGTTGTTAGTTAAAAAGAGCATTTCCTCTTATCTGGATGTCTAGATAATCAGGTGGTTAATGATTGTGTGTGTGTGTGTGCGTGTGTGTGTGTGTGTGTGTGTGTGTGTGTGTATTCATTTACTCTGTTTTGTGTTTTAGCATATTCAATATCACAATTCTTTAGTCTTTTGCTTAGCTTCCTGTTTATTTGGCATTTGTGTGGATTCACTAACAATATAATTTCTAGAAATAAGCACAATCAAAACTTCCATTATCACTTGTAGTCTATGTCTGTTGTGTAACATTGTATGGAAGATGTCTCCTCAAAATCTCTTGGAATTTATAAAATTTACTCGTGTTCTATGCTATTCGGCCAGCTACTTTCAATTCACTCAATTCTTAACTACAAACCTTGTGCCAGAAATACAGTGACCTCAAACTGAAGACTTCACACAAGGAAATAGAAACTATTTCTAATATGTGTATAATCTATTTAATTTTCTTGACATTTTCCTAAATGAAGATTCAAGACTTGTTGCCCTCTTCTTTGCACCTAATATATAGACATTCTTGGGCTAAATATTGGGTTACTTAGTTTTTTATGTTACAAATTAAAGTAGTATTGTAGCTAACCACAGCAGATGAAACAAATTTTACTGAATTAATTTCAATTTTAAGAGTAATTTTAGAATTACTAACTGCTTCTACTTTTTCATGCATTGAACAAATTGCTAGTTCAAAAGGTGAGGAGTTTCAGAGCATCAAATTTTCTTCAATTTGATTAAGTGTAAAAGTAATGATTGCAAGAATTTCAACATGTTTAAATTAGAAATTTAAACCATGCATGGTATTCATGTATCAAATCATGTGAAAATATTTTCTGTGCATGATTACAATTTTGAATACTAAAAATGCGAACCTTTTTTATATCTGCCATTACATCACTATTAAGCCAATTAAGAATTCTAGAATGCCTCAGAAATATAGGAGAAGGAAGCTAACATTAAAAACACAGTAAACAAAAAGACATGTACATCATTAAATAATTTTATTCTATTGTACACCATTTTCCTTTATAAGTGGAAAACCCCCATAAAGCATATATATATACTGAAAAATTTCTACAATGCCACATTGTGTAGAGGTTTCCTTTATTTTTTTTCTTTTTTTCTTCTTAATCGTACCACTAAAAATCTAGCTCCTCTTTCATCTGGTAATTTTTCAAGGTTTCTTGATTGACATTCTCCCCTCTACTTCCAGGCCCAGAATTTAATGTGTAACTCAGGAGAAACTAAACAGAGGATTATATCACTATAGCAATAATAACATATTTGGCAGTGCATGCCTTTAATCCCAGGAGGCAGAAAAAGGAAGATCCCTGTAATTTTGAAGTTAGACTGATCTACAAAGTGAGTTGTACATCAGTCAGGGCTATATAGACATTTTTTCATGTTAATCCATCTTTATATGTCTATTTATGATGACATTGTTGAGAGTTTTATCCTTCCTTTTGTTAGAGCCATGATACTATGATATAAATCTACAGGTACAAGGAACCACTCATTGGAAACTGATATCAACATAAACAAATAATCAAATAAACAAACAGAAGGACATTACTTTGAGATGAAGACTGGATCTTCAGATACTGTTCTTGGCTGAAATCATCTACATTGAAAAGCCAATGTTACTTGCAATTTCCTTCCTGGTACTTTCCCTGATCACACTGTCCTTCAGATTTGCTCCCTTGCTTAAGCACAAAAAACATAATTTATAACACACTTTACATTCTCTCTTGTAATATTCCATTGACTAATGATGAACATCTTATTTTCTTTCCAGCAAATAAGAAAACACAAAAATTTTTACTAATTAAAATTTCTGTTCAGGAACTTTCCCCCTGAGCCAATGTCCTCAAGGGTCTTCCCCAGTTTCTTTTCTATTAATTTTAGTGTGTCTGCTTTAATGTGGAGGTCCTTGATCCACTTGGAGTTGAGCTTAGTACAAGGAGATAAGAGTAGATCAATTCTCATTCTTCTGCATGTTGACCTCGAATTGAGTCAGCACCATTTGTTGAAAAGGCAATCTTTTTTCCACTGGATGTTTTCAGCTCCTTTGTCAAAGATCAATTGGTCATAGATGTGTGGGTTCAATTCTGGGTCTTCAATCTTATTCCACTGATCCAATTCCCTGTCACTGTACCAATACCATGCAGTTTTTAACACTACTGCTCTGTAGTATTGCTTGAGGTCCAGGATATTGATTCCCCCCGAAGTTCTTTTACTGTTGATGATAGTTTTAGATATCCTGGGTTTTTTGTTATTCCAGATGAATTTGAGAATTGCTCTTTCTAACTCTATAAAGAACTGAGTTGGGATTTTGATGGAGATTGTGTTGAATCTGTATATTGCTTTTGGCAAGACTGCCATTTTAACTATATTAATCCTGCCAACCCATGAGCATAGAAGATTTTTCCATTTTCTGAGGTCTCCTTCCATTTCCTTCTTCAGAGACCTGAAGTTTTTGTCATACAAATCTTTCTCTTGTTTGGTTAGAGTCACACCAAGATACATTATATTGTTTGTGGCTATTGTGAAGGGTGTCATTTCCCTAACTACTTTCTCAGTCTGCTTATCCTTTGAGTATAGGAAGACTACTGATTTGCTTGAGTTGATTTTATAACCAGCCACTTTGCTGAAGTTGTTTATCAGCTGTAGGAGTTCTCTGGTGGAGTTTTTTGGGTCACACACACACACACACACACACACACACACACATATATATATATATATATGTGTATATATATATATATATATATATATATATATATATATATATATACTATCATACCATCTGCGAATAGTGATAATTTGACTTCTTCCTTTCCAATTTGTATCCCTTTGATTTCCTTATGTTGACAAATGGGACCTTATAAAATTACAAAGTTTCTGCAAGGCAAAAGACACTGTCAAAAGGATAAATTGGCAACCAACAAAGATCTTCACCAACCCTACATCTGACAGAGGGCTAATATCCAATGTATACAAAGAACTTAAGAAGTTAGACACCAGAAAACCAAATAACCCTATCCAAAAATGGGGTACAGAGCTAAACAAAGACTTTTCACCTGAAGAAATTCGGATGGCTGAGAAACACCAAAAAATGTTCAACATTATTAGTCATTAGAGAAATGCAAATCAAAACAACCCTGAGATTTTACCTCACACCAGTCAGAATGGCTAAGATTAAAAACTCAGGAAACAGCAGTATTTGGCGAGGATGTGGAGAAAGAGGAACACTCCTCCACTGCTGGTGGTACTGTAAGCTGGTACAAGTACTCTGGAAATCAGTCTGGCAGTTCCTCAGAAAACTAGACACGATACTTCCAGAGGACCCAGCCATACCATTCCTGGGCATATACCCAGAAGATTCCCCAGCATGCAATAAGGATACATGCTCTACTATGTTCTTAGCAGCCTTATGTATAATAGCCAGAAGCTGGAAAGAACCCAGATGTCCCTCAATGGGAGAATGGATACAAAAAATGTGGCACATATACACAATGGAGTACTATTCAGCCTTCTGGTTTATTTCAGGCCTGGAGCTGATCCTTTGCCATAGGACTCTGTACTGAAACTGCTTTGGAAGAGAGCTGGTCTTCCAGGAGAAGCAATAAACCTACATGCACAGATAAGACCACCACTTCTGTTTAATATACTGGCCCAGTAGGGACCCTCACTGATCTATCAGGTCACAGAAACTAAGGAACATCTGGGGACAGGATACTTCTTGTTTTTGTCTGCACCCCAGAGCTGAAGCTGCACCACAGCCCTTCATACCTAAATTCGTCCTAGAGAGAACTGTTTTACCAGGAATTCTGACACAGAGGCTTTCAGAAAAGAGAATCCACGGTGAGAGACAGGAAGAACAGCTAACACCAGAGATAACCAGATGGCAAAAGGCAAGGCGAAGAACATAAGCAACAGAAAGCAATGCTCCTTGGTATTATCACAACCCAGTTCTCCCAACACAGCAAGCCTGGGATACCCCAGCAAACCAGAAAAGCAAGACTGTGATTTAAAATAATATCTCATGATGCTGATAGAGGACTTTAAACAGACAAAAATGCTCTCTTAAAGAAGTACAGGAGAATACAGGTAAGTAGGTAGAAGACATCAAGAATGAACACACACACACACACTCACACACACACACACAAATCACTTAAAGAATTTCAGAAAAAAAAAATTACCAGGGAAAGGAAATGAACAAAGCCATACAGGATCTAAAAATGAAAGTAGAAACAATAAAGAAATCACAAAGAAAGACAATTCTAGAGGGCTAATATCCAATATATACAAAGAACTCAAGAAGTTAGACCGTAAAGACCCAAATAACCCTATCAAAAAATGGGGTACAGAGCTAAACAAAGAATTTTCATCAGAAGAAATTCGGATGGCCAAGAAACAACTTAAGAGATGTTCAACATCATTACTCATCAGGGAAATGCAAATCAAAACAACCCTGAGATTCCACCTCATACCAGTCAGAATGGCTAAGATTAAAAACTAGGAGACAACAAGTGCTGGCGAGGATGTGGGAAAGAGGAACACTCCTCCACTGTTGGTGGGATTGCAAAATGGTAAAACCGCTCTGGAAATCAGTTTGGTGGTTCCTCAGGAAATTGGGCATGTCACTTCCAGAGGTCCCTGGCATACCACTCCTGGGCATATACCCAGAAGATTCCCCTGCATACAATAAAGACACATGCTCCACTATGTTTATAGCAGCCTTGTTTATAATAGCCAGAAATTGGAAGGAGCCCAAATATCCTTCAAAGGAGGAATGAATACAGAAAATGTGGTATATTTATACAATGGAATACTACTCAGCAATTAAAAATAATGAATTCATGCAATTTGTAGCTAAATGGTTAGATCTGGAAAATATCATCCTAAGTGAGTTAACCCAATCACAAAAGAATACACCTGAAATGCAATCACTGATAAGTGGTTATTAATGAGCCCAGAAGCTCTAAATACTCAAGGCACAATTAGCAAGTCAAATGACTCCCAAGAAAAAGAAAGGAGAGGACCCTGGGCCTGAAAAGATTGGATTCAGTTTTGTAGACCCAGAACAGAGAAATCGTGGGGGGGGGTGATTGGGGAATGGTTGGGGGGGAGAGGAATTATGGGACGTATGGTGGGGGGGACTGGGAAAGGGGAAAGCCTTTGAAATGTAAACAGAATATAGAAAATAAAAATTAAAAAAAAAAGAAAAGCTAGGAAAGAGATCCGGAGCCATAATACAAGTATCACCGACAGAATACAAGAGAGAAGAGGGAATCTTGAATGCAGAAGATACCATAGAAAACATTGATACAACAGTAAAAGAAAATGCAAAATGCAAAAAGCTTCTGACCCAAAACATCCAGGAAACCCAAGACACAATGAGAAGACCAAACCTGAGGATAATAGGTATAGAAGAGAGCAAATATTCCCAACTTAAAGGACCAGTAACTATATTCAACAAAATTATAGAAGAAAACTTCCCTAAACTAAAGAAAGAGATGCACATAAATATACAAAATGCCTACAAAACTACATATAGACTGGACCACAAAAGAAATTCCTCTAGTCAAATAATAGTCAGAACACCAAATGCACAAATCAAAGAAAGAATATTAAAAGCAGTAAGGGAAAAAGGTCAAGTAACATATAAAGACACACCTATCAGAATTATACCAGATTTCTCACCAGAGACTAAGACAGCTAGAAGATCGTGGGCAGATGTCATAGAGATCCTCAACAAACAAAAATGCCATCCCAGACTTCTAAACCCAGCAAAACTCTCAATCACCATAGATGGAGAAACCAAAATATTCCATGACAAAACTGAGTTTACACAGATGAAAAAGGCCAACACAAAGAGGGAAATTACACCACACTAGAAAAAGCAAGAAAGTCATCTTCATTCAACAAACCCAAAATAAGCTAGCCATACAAACATAAAAATATAAAAAACCACTAAAATAATAATCATTATTCCATAGTATTTCTTTTTTTAATTTTCTATATTCTATGTTTACATTCCAAAGGCTTTCCCCTTTCCCAGTTCCCACCCACCATACTTCCCATAGTTCCTCTCCCCCCCCAACTATTCCCCAATCATTCCCCCTCCCCCCACGGTTTCTCTACAAAACTGGATCCAATCTTTACAGGCCCAGGGCCCTCTCCTTTCTTCTTCTTGGGAATCATTTGACTTGCTATTTGTGTCTTGAGTATTTAGGGCTTCTGGGCTCATTAATATCCACTTATCAGTGATTACATTTCAAGTGCATTCTTTTGTGATTGGGTTAATTCACTCAGGATGATATTTTCCAGGTCTAACCATTTACCTATAAATTGCATGAATTCATTATTTTTAATTGCTGAGTAGTATTCCATTGTATAAATATACCACATTTTCTGTATCCATTCCTCCTTTGAGGGATATTTGGGCTCCTTCCAATTTCTGGCTATTATAAACAAGGCTGCTATAAACATAGTGGAGCATGTGTCTTTATTGCATGCAGCGGAATCCTCTGGGTATATGCCCAGGAGTGGTATGCCAGGGTCCTCTGGGAGTGACATGCCCAATTTTCTGAGGAACCGCCAAACTGATTTCCAGAGCGGTTTTACCATTTTGCAATCCCACCAACAGTGGAGGAGTGTTCCTCTTTCTCCACATCCTCGCCAGCACTTGTTGTCTCTTGAGTTTTTAAATCTTAGCCATTCTGACTGGTGTGAGGTGGAATCTCAGGGTTGTTTTGATTTGCATTTCCCTGATGACTAATGATGTTGAACATCTTTTAAGGTGTTTCTCGGCCATCCGAATTTCTTCTGGTGAAAATTCTTTGTTTAGCTCTGTGCCCCATTTTTTGATAGGGTTATTTGGTTCTTTGCGGTCTAACTTCTTGAGTTCTTTGTATATATTGGATATTAGCCCTCTGTCAGATGTGGGGTTGGTGAAGATCTTTTCCCACTTTGTTGGTTGCCATTTTGTCCTTCTGACAGTGTCCTTTGCTTTGCAGAAACTTTGTAAGTTTATGAGGTCCCATTTGTCGATTCTTGATCTTAGTGCATAAGCTATTGGTGTTCCGTTCAGGAACTTTTCCCCTGTGCCCAAGTCCTCCAGGGTCTTCCCATGTTTCTTTTCTAATAGTTTCAGTGTGTCTGGTTTTATGTGGAGGTCCTTGATCCACTTGGAGTTGATCTTAGTGCAAAGAGATAAGAGTGGGTCAATTCGCATTCTTCTGCATGTTGACCTCCAGTTGAACCAGCACCATTTGTTGAAAAGGCTATCTTTATTCCACTGGATGGTTGTGGCTCCTTTATCAAAGATCAAGTGACCATAAGTCTGTGGGTTCATTTCTGGGTCTTCAATCCTGTTCCATTGATCTGCTTGCCTGTTGCTATACCAATACCATGCAGTTTTTAACACATTTGCTCTGTAGTACTGCTTGAGGTCAGGGATATTGATTCCCCCAGAAGTCCTTTTATTGTTGAGAATAGTTTTAGCTATCCTGGGTTTTTTGTTGCTCCAGATGAATTTGAGAATTGCTCTTTCTAGATCTATGAAGAATTGAGTTAGGATTTTGATGGGGATTGCATTGAATCTGTATATTGCTTTTGGCAAGATGGCCATTTTTACTATATTGATCTTGCCAATCCAGGATCAAGAAATATTTTTCCATTTCCTGAGGTCTTCTTCGATTTCTTTCTTCAAGGACTTGAAGTTCCTGTCATACAGATCTTTCGCTTGTTTGGTTAGAGTTATGCCAAGATACTTTATGTTGTTTGTGGCTATTGTTCCATAGTATTTCTTAATATCAATGGACTCAATTCTCCAATAAAAATACATAGACTAACAGACTGGATACATAAACAGGACCACTATATTTCTCCATACAGGAAACACACCTCAGTTTAAAAGACAATCACTACCTCAGAGTAAAGGCCAGGCAAACAATTTTCTAAGCAAATGGTCCCAGGAAACAAGCTCGAATAGCCATTCTAATATCAGATAAAATTGGCTTTCAACCAAAAGTCATCAAAAAAGATAAGAAAGGACACTTTACACTCATAAAAGGAAAAGTCTACCAAGAAGAACTCTCAATTCTGAACATCTATTCATAAAAGAAACTTTACTAATGTTCAAAGCATACATTACACTTCATACAATAATAGTGGGAGACTTCAACACCCCATTCTCAGCAATGGACAGATTGAGGAAACACAAACTAAACAGAGATACAATAAAACTAACAGAAGTTATGAACCAAATGGATTTAACAGGCATCTATAGAACATTTCATGGTACCGTCTCAAAAATTGACCACATAATCCATCACAAATCATACCTCAACATATATAAGTAGAGTGAAATAATCCCATGACTCTTAATAGATCACAATGGTGAATGACAACAAAAACAACAGAAAGCCCACATAAACATCGAAGCTGAACAAGGCTCTACTCAATGATAACTTGGTCAAGGAAGAAATAAAGAAATCAAAAACTCTTTAGAATATTCCAAAACATCAAGGCAAAACATGTACAAACTTATGGGACATAATGAAAGCAGTGCTAAGAGGAAAACTTTTATCTCTGAGTGCCCCCCAAAAGAAACTGTAGAGAGTATACACTAGCAGCTTAACAGAACACCTGAAAGCTCTAGAACAAAAAGAAGCAAATACAACTAACAGAAGTAAACAACAGGAAATAATCAAACTGAAATCAACCCAGTAGAAATAATAAAAAAAAACTACAAGAAGAATCAACAAAACCAGGAGCTGTTTCTTTGAGAAAATCAACAACATAGAAAAACACTTAGCTAGACTAACCAGAGGGCACAGAGACAGTATCAAAATCAGCAAAATCAGAAATGCAAAAGGAGATATAAAATCAGAAACTGAGGAAATTAAAAAAAAATCATCAGATCATACTACAAAAGCCTATACTCAACACAACAAGAAAATCTAGATGAAATGGGAAATTTTCTAGACAGATACAAAATACCAAAATTGAATCAGGATCAGATAAACAATCAAAAGAGTCACATAACTCCTAATGAAATAGAAGCAGCCATTAAAAGTCTCCCAACCCACACACAAAAGCCCATGACCAGATGGGTTTTGTGCAGATTTCTATCAGACCTTCAAAGAAAACCTAATACCAAAATTCTTCAAACTATTCCACAAAATAGAAATAGAAAGTACACTACACAATTCATTCTATGAAGCCACAATTATGTTGATACCACAAACTCACAAAGAACCAACAAAGAAAGCGTACTTCAGATCAATTTCCCTTATGTTTATCAATGCAAAAATACTAAATAAAATTCTTGCCAACTAAGTCCAAGAACACATCAAAATGATCATTGACCAGGATAAAGTAGGCTTCATCCCAGGGATGCAGGAATGGTTCATTATAAAGAAATCCACCACTGTAAACCACAACATAAACAAACTCAAAAAAAAAATCAAACAAACAAACAAAAAAAAAAACAAAAAATCACAAAATCACGTGATCATCTCATTAGATGCTGAAAAGGCATTTGACACAATCAAAGTCCCTTCATTTTAAAAGTCTTGGAAAGATCAGGTATTAAAGGGACATACTTAAACATAGCAAAAGCAATATACAGCAAACCAGTAGCCAAAATCAAAATAAATGGAGAGAAACTTGAAGCAATCCCACTAAAATCAGGGACTAGACATGGCCACTGCCCTCTCCCTCCTTATCTTTTCAATATAGTACTTGAAGTTCTAGGTAGAGCAATTTTACAGCAAAAGGAGGTCAAAGGAATACAAACTAGAAAGGAAGAAGTAAAAATATTTGCAGATGGTATGGTCATATACTTAAGTTACCCCAAAAACTCTACCAGAGAACTACAGCTGATAATCAACTTCAACAAAGTGGTCAGATATAAAATCAAAATAAATAAAAGCTCAAACAAGTCAGTAGCCTGCAGATACTCAAATGATAAATAGGTTGAGAATGAAATTAGGGAAATGATACACTTTACAATAACTATAAACAATATAAAGTATCTTGGTGTTACTCTCTCCAAACAAGTGAAAGTTCTGTATGACATGACCTTCAAGTTTCTGAAGAAAGAAACCAAAGAAGATCTCAGAAGATGGAAAGATCTCCCATGCTTATGGATTGGCCAGATTAATATAGTAAAACTGGCCATCTTGCCGAAAGCAAAATAAATATTTAATGCAATTCCATCAAAATTCCAAACCATTTTTTCACAGAGTTAGAAAGAGCAATTTGAAAATTCATTTTGAATTAAACACACACACACACACACACACACACACACACAAGGATAGCAAAAACTATTCTCAAAAATAAAAGAACTTCTGGGGGAATCACCATCCCTGACCTCAAGCTCTACTACAGAACAATTGTGTTAAAAACTGCATGGTATTGGTACAGTGACATGCAGATAGATTAATGGAATAGACTTCAAGACCCATAAATGAACTCACATGCCTATGATCACTTGTTCTTTGACAAATGAGCTATAACCATACAGTGGTGAAAAGACATCATTTTCAACAAATGGTGCAGGGTCAACTGGCAGTCAACTTGTAGAAGAATGCAAATTGGTCCATTCTTGTCTCCCTGTACAAAGGTCAAATCCAAGAAGATCAAGGACCTCCACATAAAACAAGATACACTGAATGTAATAGAATAGAATGCGGAATGTGGGGAAAAGTTCCAAACACATGATCAAAGAGGAAAAAGTTCCTGAACAGAACTCCAATGGCTTATGCTCTAGGATCAATAATAAACAAATTGGACCTTTTAAAATTGCAAATCTTCTGTAAGGCAAAGGATACTGTTGATAGCAAAAAATGGCACCCAACAGATTGGGAAAAGACCTTTACCAATCTTACATGTGATAGATTGCTAATATCCAATATATAAAAATAATACAAGAAGTTAGACTCCAGTGAAACAAATAACCCTATTAAAAATGGGGAACAGAGCTAAACAGAATTCTCATCTGAGGAATCTCAAAGGGCTCAGAAGCACCTAAAGAAATATTCGACATCCTTAGTCATCAAGGAAATGCAAATAAAACATCTGTGAGGCTCTACCTCACACCAGTCAGAATGGCTAAGATCAAAAACTCAGGGGACAGCAGATGCTGGTGAGGATTTGGAGAAAGAGGAACATTCTTCCACTGTTTCTGGGATTACAAGCTGGTACAACCTCTCTGAAAATCATTCTTGAGCTTCGTCAGAAAATTGGACATAGTACTACCTGAAGACCCAGTTATACCACTCCTTGTCATATATCTAAATGATGTGCCAACATATACCAAGGACACATGCTCCAATATGTTCATAGCAACCTTATTTATAATACCCAGTAGCTGGAAAGAACCCAGATGTCCTTCAAGAGAATTGAAAAAGAAAATGTGGTACATTTACACAATAGAGTACTACTCAGCTATTAAAAAACAATTAATTTATAAAATTCTTAGGCAAATGGATGGAACTAGAAAATATCAGCCTGAGTTATGTAACCCAATCACAAGAGAACACACATGGTATGCACTCACTTATACATGGATATTAGCACAAAAGCTCAGAATACCCAAAATAAAATTCATAGACCACATGAACCTCAAGAAGAGGGAAGACCTAAGTGTCAGTGCTTGGGTACTTCTTAGAATGAGGAACAAAATACTCACAAGAACAAATATGCATACACAGTGGAGAGCAGAGACTGAAGGACAGGTCATCCAGAGACTGTCCCATGGTATGATTCATCCCAGATACAGTCACCAAACTCCAACATCATTGTAGATGCTAAGAAAGGATTGCTGATAGGAGCCTGATATAGCAGTCTCCTGAGAGGTCCTGCTAGAGCCTTACAAATACAGAGTCAGATGCTTGCAGCCAACCATTGCACTGAGTGTGGCATCCCCATGAAGGAATTAGAGAAAGGACTGAAGGAGCTGAAGGGGTTTACAACCCCATAGAAAGAACAACAATAATAACCAACCAGAGCCTCCCCCCCCCCGAGCCACCAACCAAGGGGTACACGTGGCTCTGGCTGCATATGTAGCAGTGGACAGCCTTGTACATCAATGGGAGGAGAGGTCCTTGGTCTTATGAATATTTGACAGATGCCCCAGTGTATGTGAATTTTGGATCGGGAGGTGGGAGTGGGTTGTTGGATAGAGGAACACTCTCATAGAATTGGGGATATAGGAGAGGTAGTTTCCAGGAGAGCGGGAAACTAGGTAAAGGGATAATTCTTGAAATGTAAATAATTTAAAAAAAACATTCAAATGTTTCATAGGGATCCATTTTAGAACACCAAGTAGTATGAATGTTTTTCAAAATAAAATCGGAGATTGTATCCTTATGAACTATAGAAATATTTTAAACCTGAAAATATTTGTCAGTCATAATTATCTAGGTTTCATAACAATAAAAGTTGTCAAGGTAAGTACACCATTCACTAATATATAGATCAAAATAAGCAGAGATTTCTGGGTCAGACATGGCCTTGGTAAGTACAGTAGACATGGTTACTGACCCTAAGACAGGGCCAGCAGGCATTGGCCTCTGTGAATGTTGATGGCTGCAGTAGATATAAGGTTTGTTTGTATAATAATGCAAATATTTAACATTCCTCCTCATGGAAAGTCTTCTCTTAATGATTCCATGATAATCAGAGACAGCAGGAGTCTAGGAGGCAAAGGTATGGCTAATATTGCAGCGAATTAGTAAACACTGGAAACCTCAGAACAGCATGTAAGGCTGTGGGATAGAACTTTAAAAACATTGTGTCAAATATATGTAGTTTCTCAAAAACAAAGGATGCAATATGAATTACATGAGATGATTTAGATATCTAAAGGAGCAAAAGTAGCTGTGTTGTAAGCCAAAATGTCAGAAAAATAATAAAGAAGGCAATAAAGTGATTTAGAGATGGGGTGATCACAGGAAACCCCAACTAGCTAAGTTTATTTTTTTGTTTATACTCACAAAAGCAGCCAGATTCTGAGTTCAGGGTCAGCCTGGGACATAACAAGGTTAGATCCAGGTGTGATAGAAATGAAAATTTCAGGACAGGGTTCCATCCAGGTAGCTTACCATCTGTGCTTAACAGAGGCAGGTGGACCTCTGAATTCCTTTGCTATGTTAAAGGGATAAAATGTGCTAGCTGTCTCCTAAGAGTTAAGGGGCTGGAGTCATTGGATGTTGATTCACAGGATAATCTGAAGAATGTACAATAAATGACTAGATTGCAAGGTAAAATAAAAGACTGGACTTATTATCTGCAAAAGATGAGCTAAAATAGCCAAAAAAGACCTGCTTGTAAAACTGTCTAAAGTAGAGACTAGCAAGAGAAGGCTGTTTAGAGAGAGAGAAGAGAGGGTAGGAGAGGAGAGGGGGAGAGAGAGAGAGAGAAAGAGAGAGAGAGAGAGAGAGAGAGAGAGAGAGAGAGAGAGAGAGAGAGAGAGAGGTGGAGCAGAGAGAGCAATCTGAAAGCTGTCTTGAACAGAAGATAGGTTGTCAATTCAGAACCAATATTTGATTTTGAGTGGTTTGTTTTTGCCACTCCAACATTCCCGTTCTCTCAGAACCCCTCTCCAAGCCAAGGCTGGTCATAGGCAGGAGAGAGTAAACCTTGTCATCAAATATATGAAAGAATCATCTCATTTATATTTCTGGCCACAGATTAAGAATCTCCATTATAATTTCATGATGAGTTGCCACAACACGTGATATAAGCATACTACCACTAAATAATCAGCATGATACTACAAATTAATGCAACTTCTATTTCAGGAAACACATTATTGCTCTGATTGAAATAAACTAATACAAAAGTAATATGCAATACCCTTGTAAAAATTCAATGTCAAAGGAATGGTGAAAGACTATAGTCATTGCTACTAGAGATGTACACATAAAATGTATGAAGTATTTGATTAAAATATATGGAACTCACATGGAGAACAATGAAAAATACTTTTATTACTTTCAGTGCTCTCACCATGATTTATAATATGGCAAAATTTTGACTAAAGAATAGACTGGGATTTCAATTTTGATTCAATGCGATCCCCATCAAAATCCCAACTCAATTCTTCATAGATCTAGAAAGAACAATTCTCAAATTCATCTGGAGCAACAAAAAAACCCAGGATAGCTAAAACTATTCTCAACAATAAAAGGACTTCTGGGGGAATCAATATCCCTGACCTCAAGCAGTACTACAGAGCAATTGTGTTAAAAACTGCATGGTATTGGTACAGCAACAGGCAAGTGGATCAATGTAATAGGATTGAAGACCCAGAAATGAACCCACAGACTTATGGTCACTTGATCTTTGATAAAGGAGCCACAACCATCCAGTGGAAAAAAGATAGCCTCTTCAACAAATGGTGCTGGTTCAACTGGAGGGCAACATGCAGAAGGATGCAAATTGACCCACTCTTTTCTCTTTGCACTAAGATCAACTCCAATTGGATCAAGGACCTCCACATAAAACCAGACACATTGAAACTATTAGAAAAGAAACTTGGGAAGACCCTGGAGGACATAGGCACAGGGGGAAAGTTCCTGAACAGAAAACCAATAGCTTATGCACTAAGATCAAGAATTGACAAATGGGACCTCATAAAATTACAGTTTCTGCAAGGCAAAGAACGCTGTCAGAAGGACAAAACAACAACCAACAAAGTGGGAAAAGATATTCACCAACGCCACATCCGACAGAGGGCTAATATCCAATATATACAAAGAACTCAAGAAGTTAGACCGCAAAGAACCAAATAACCCTATCAAAAAATGGGGTACAGAGCTAAACAAAGAAGTTTTACCAGAAGAAATTAGGATGGCCGAGAAACACCTTAAGAGATGTTCAACATCATTAGTCATTAGAAAAATGCAAATCAAAACAACCCTGAGATTCCACCTCACACCAGTCAGAATGGCTAAGATTAAAAACTCAAGAGACAACAAGTGCTGGCGAGGATGTGGAGAAAGAGGAACACTCACTCCTCCACTGTTGGTGAGGTTGCAAAATGGTAAAACCGCTCTGGAAATCAGTGTGGCAATTCCTCAGAAATTTGGGCATGTCCCTTCCAGAGGACCCTGGCATACCACTCCTGGGAATATACCCAGAGGATTCCCCTGCATACAATAATGACACATGCTCCACTATGTTTATAGCAGCCTTGTTTATAATAGCCAGAAATTAGAAGGAGCCCAAATATCCCTCAAAGGAGGAGGAATGGATACAGAAAATGTGGTATATTTATACAATGGAATACTACTCAGCAATTAAAAATAATGAATTCATGCAATTTGTAGGTAAATGGTTAGATCTGGAAAATATCATCCTGAGTGAGCTAACCCAATCACAAAAGAATACACATGAAATGCAATCACTGATAAGTGGATATTAATGAGCTCAGAATCCCTAAATAATCAAGGCACAATTAACAAGTGAAATGATTCCCAAGGAGAAAGGAGAGGACCCTGGGCCTGTAAAGATTGGATCCAGTTTTGTAGAGAAACCGTGGGGGGAGGGGGAATGATTGGGGAATAGTTGGGGGGGAGCGGAATTATGGGACATAGGGACGGGGGAACTGGGAAAGGGGAAAACCTTTGGAATGTAAACATAGAATATAGAAAATAAAAATTAAAAAAAATAATAGGCTTATTGATAAATAAATGAAAGATAAGAGCTAGTATGTGTGAAAGGGATGGTACCATAAGATTATTATTCTCTTCTGACTCTGGGCACTGGCCAGAGACACTGTCAAAAGGATAAATCGGCAACCAACAAATTGGGAAAAGATCTTCACCAACCCCACATCCAACAGAGGGCTAATATCCAATGTATACAAAGAACACAAGAAGTTAGACACCAGAAAACCAAATAACCCTATCCAAAAATGGGGTACAGAGCTAAACAGAGACTTTTCACCTGAAGAAATTCAGATGGCTGAGAAACACCTTAATAAATGTTCAACATCATTAGTCATTAGGGAAATGCAAATCAAAACAACCCTGAGATTTCACCTCACACCAGTCAGAATGGCTAAGATTAAAAACTCAGAAGACATCAGGTGTTGGTGAGGATGTGGAAAAAGAGGAAAACTCCTCCACTGCTGGTGGGAATGCAAGCTGGTACAACCACTCTGGAAATCAGTCTGGCGGTTCCTCAGAAAACTGGACATGATTTTTCCAGAGGACCCAGCCATACCACTCCTTGGAATATACCCAGAAGATTCCCCAGCATTCAATAAGGATACATGCTCCACTATGTTCATAGCAGCCTTATATATAATATCCAGAAGCTGGAAAGAACCCAGATGTCCCTCAACGGAGGAATGGATACAAAAATTGTGGTATATATATACAATGGAGTACTATTCAGCCATTAGAAACAATGAATTCATGAAATTCTTAGAGAAATGGATGGAGCTGGAGAACGTCATACTAAGTGAGGTGTCCCAGTCTCAAAAGAATACCCATGGTATGCAGTCACTGATAAGTGGATATTAGCCTAGAATCTTGGAACACCAAAGACACAAATCACATACCAAGTGATGTCTGACAAGAAGAAAGGAGTGGACACTGGTGCTAGAATGGACCAAAGCATCATTGTGGGGGAGTACAAGAACAGTGAGGTGGGAGGGGGTAGATGAGGGAGCAGGTTGAGGGAAAAGGGCATGTGGGACCTTTGGGGGTGGGGAACCAGAAAAAGGGAAATGAATTGTAAATATAGAATATATCCAATTAAAAAACAAAAAAACAAAAAAAGATTATTATTCTCATACGTGTAACTTAATATAAATTTGTGGAAGACAGCAGGGTTCAATACATTAATCAAATTGTAGCAAGAATAGAATATCTTTATGGAATTATGTTTGATTTTATTACTACTACTACTACTACTACTTATTGTTATGATTATGATTATGATTATTTAATTTTTTTTTTAAATCAGTCGTTATCCCACTCCTGGCCTGTCCTCTGAATATTCCTCATCCCAATCATCCTCCATCATCTCCAAGAGTATGTCCCTACCATTACCACCCCCACACCACCATACCTTCCCTTTCCCTGGGGCCTCAAGTCTCTGGAGAGTTATGTGAGTCTTTTCTCACTGAGGCCAAAATTGCCTATGAACTGGTGTGTACAGGCATATAAATGTGCATAAAGAATACATATGAATATACTTATATACATACTTAAATAATAAGCAATGAAAATGTAAATAAAGAATTTTTTGAATAAAAAAGAAAAATAATAAGCAATCAAATATACTTTAATGAATGGTTTAAGTGTAAAAAGATTATTATTATTATTATTATTATTATTATTATTATTAAAAATTTGTCAGGTACATTAAAGAATTTCCATTACTTCTGCTCTTCTGAAAGGCTACTCCTCAGATTTCCATGTGAGTTGTGTTTCCTAAATAAAATAAAATTCAGTGTTGTTTTTAAATACGTCCTAAGAGTGAAAATTTCTCCCCAGTACTTATGTACTTTATTATTCTTAATTTATAGATTTCCATATTTTCCCATTTTGTTATAATTCATATTTATACTTGCAATGGTAAGACATGCTAAACATTTTTCAAAAAAACCTAAATGCTGCTCCCATTAGTTTTAGAAAATTTAAAATTTAAATTTTACCTTATTATTAAATTGTTCATATTCACATTTATAGCTAGATAAATAAAAGGGATTCATAAGATCTCAAAACTACATGTCAGTCTCATCAGAATCATTGGATAAGGAAACCTTTATTATGACTTTGTTTCTGTGGTGGAAATTTCTAATACTTACCTAGTATTTGGTATTTCAAGACAAATTCTCATCACCATTCTAACTCATGTATTAGTTCATATTGATCCATGTAAGAAATTAAATATACTCTGCATGCAAATGTTTAAAGCAATCAATGAAGATGTATTTCCTTTGTTACTCTAGATTGAATTACTGTAAAATTATTTTTTATTCAGAGAATAGAAAGAAGATAGCATAACTCATATTATTTTAATGAGCTACCTAGAGACTCTATTTAGTTCAGCATATTATAGCAGGAAATGAAATTGATATTTTACCTTAAAATCTTAAAGCATAATTCTTACCTCTAAGTCTTGATCTAGTAGAGAATTTCCAATCAAATACTATCTAGGGATGCTTCATATTTTGGTTTAGAAGACATAAATTGGATAAACAATTTAATGTGTTAAATTTAAAGTAAACTGTAATGAAAAGATATAGTATACCCATAAAACAGAAAACTGCTGAGCAAAAAAATGAATACCTTATTTGTAAATATACAAGACCACATATGAACTTTAAAAGCATTACACTGGAAAGATATCAGCATGACTGAATAAATAAAAATTTCAGAACTTTATTATGTACAAATAAGTTAAAATGTACCTGTACCCCAAATATAATCAGTAACCTCACATTGGCTATAAGATGTCATACAAATACCTTCCTCTTATCCATGTGATAGTGAGCTAACCAGTAGCTCCAAGTGTCCTGTTCAAAGAACATGGAAGACTGAAATGTGAATACCATTGATAGAATTTTGGGAGTGTTACCTGAAAGACTACTTAATTACCTATTCCTGAGTATCATGTTTGAGGTCACTGAGAAGAGCAATGGTTTAGAAAAAGATGTGCTTAGGTGTCATTATTCTTCTCCACCAGTTCAGTATGAAACAAGTGAAAGTAAACTCCCATTCACAGTTGTTCCAGGCAAAGAAAAACATGGGTGGGAAGAAGGTATTTAGTTTTGTTTTAACCTATAACGCACTACAGATTGAATCTTGCATACCCTACCTATATAGGAATAGCAAGGTAGTAGAGAAAGCTGAGAAGATGGCTGGTGTTTTGGAAGAACTGTTTTAGCAGACAGGTGCATACTAAGGGTTTGTGGAAGACAATACAGCAACATATTCCCCAAATCCTTGATTTATAGGCATCTATCTAAGGGATTATTTCTCTTTTAACTTCCTTGGAATTTTGAAAGAGGCATCATATTCTAGAATTCTAGGATAATTTAAGATAAAAAGAAGACACTTATGAGAGCTGTGAGAATCTGCAGTACTGACATCAGGAAAAGGAAGTTTATGATTTCAAAAGAGGAAAATCAGAAATAACAAATATCTCCAACTTGGAATGTACACATATAAGCCTAGAGAACATGCATGTAATAAAAGGGTTTCTTGACTAGTTTTACATCTTCTTGACACAAGCAAGCATTGGCAGAGAGTAGGAAGCCTCAGTTAAGAAAAGAACACACATGGAATGCAGTCACTGATAAGTGAATATTAGCCCAGAAGCTCTGAATACCCAAGACACAATTCACATATCAAATCATTCCCAAGAAGAAGGAAGGAGAGGGCCCTGGTCGAGGAAAGGCTTGATGCAGCATTGTATGGGATTGCCAGGACAGAGAAGTGGGAGAGGGTTGATTGGGGAACTAGCAGAGGGAAGAGGGCTTATGGGACTTAGGGGGAGGGGGAACCAAGCAAGGGAAAATCATTTGGAATGTAAACAAAGAATATAGAAAATAATAAAAAATAAAAAATCATTATATTGAATAAAATAGACCAGATACAGAATTAAAAAAAGACACTTTTCAATTAAGAAAAGGTTTTCATTCTATCCTGCCTTGGTAAATAACGATTTTAATATTAATTTAAATATTTTTAAACTGTAAAAATGTTAAATATCACTGCCTTAAATATATGTTTAGCCTTGTCTTTGCTACTGCTATAAAAAAAGAAAAGAAAAGAAAAGAAAAGAAAAGAAAAGAAAAGAAAAGAAAAGAAAAGAAAAGAGAAGAAGAGAAAAGAAAAGAAAAGAAAATATCTCCAGAAGATCAGGCTGTAGGATTGGATTAACAGCTATCTACCTACCTCAATGGTTTATATATTAGAGGATTGCAAAAGGATTTTCCTATGTACAGATCTCCCTCATGCTGTGCCCTCCACTTCTATCCAGATATGGTGCCTCCAAACCACAGCAATGAATTTCTTGGAATGATATGCCTAATACTACAGTAGTGGCAAGCATATCATAGTGTTAGGAAACACATCTCTCATTGGACTTAAGACCCACTCAACACCAGGGAAATCATGCCTGATAACCTCTATACCTAGCCAAATCCCTAGGGCAGTGGTAGTCATGGGTTATAGGAAAGAACACAAAAGTACCACTTAACTAGATCAACATAATTCTTAACTTCATTCTAATATCTGCTGCTATATACCTACAGATATGTGTAGTACTCAAAGACAAGGAAACTCAACTTTGCAATAAAGGTTGTTACAGAAAACTAGAAGCAATCAAAATGTAGCACCACGGAGGAATATTGTTTACTGACAAAATCTTCATGGCTTGTTTAGCTTGCTTTCTTATGCAATATGGGACTACATGCCCTGGGATGTCACTGCTCACAGTGGGTAGAGATTTTCTAATTAATTATTAATCAAGAAAATGCTTTACAGAATTGCCTATAGGCCAGTCTACTGGAGACATTTCCTCAATAGATATTTCCTCTTCTGATGATGCTTGTTTGTTGAAAAATAAAAACAAAAACAAAATTCTAGTTAACACAGTGGGGATGAGGAAAAGCCAGAACATGTGCACAAATATAGGAATATTTGTGTTAACTATTTTTGGAAACAGTATGGCATAACTCTACAAGGCAAAACTGGAATTAGCTCCTTGAAACTTACATGAAGACATTAAAGCAGTGTACCTCAAAAGATACTTGCACTCTCATATTTCTCACAACTTCATTATCTGAATATAACCAGGTCATGAAAAGAATCACCATTTCCTCCCTGAGATGAGTATATACTGAAATTTTAGCATTTGATATATGTATAATAGAATATTACACATCATTAATAAATAAAATTTATTGTATTAATTTCCATGTATTACAAAACTGTCTTCAAAGATGAAGGTTAAGCGATGCAATAATCTATTGGTATGAAAATAAGAATGTTGGTGAAAAGTTATTATTATACCTATTAGCCAAAAAGTAATAAAAGGCTCTTCCCAAGGGCCTATGACCTAGCCAATTACTGTGTTTTTACCCAGTTCATGGTTCCATGCATGAGTTTCATCTTGTGTGATAGGATTTAAATCCATTCAGAAAGTTATTGGTTACTCCCATAACATTATTGCTTTAATATACTGGACTTCCCAAATAATTTGTACTTTAGCTTATTGGGGTAACAGCTATGAAATCCTGAATAATATATTTTCATATTGTAGCATAAAAAGAAATTTTCAGCACTATGTAAACTATCCAGTGAGGATGAAACTTAGAGGTCACTATCAGTTTGATTTATCCATGTCCTTTGACTCAGTTATTAGATGTTAACAGCAATCAGTCCTTACCTTCAAGTTGTGGCTGATAACCAAGAGATACTGCAAATATATATATATATATATATATATATATATATATATATATATATCCATGTTTATTTGAATAATATAAGTTTTAAGCAGCTTCTACAATAGTAGATTTGTTTGACCCTTTGAAAGAGCTTAATGTTAGTGACCCATCTCTATACTCCTTCTTCAATACTATCTCAGTTCCTATACTATCTGAGCCTTCTTGTTCCATTATTCCTCTTTACTCTTTCATATCACCTGGATTCTATCCCACATCCCTTGAAATTCTCTCCATGGTCCCATACTAGTTTTCAGCCTTCTGTGGGTTCTATAATTGAAATATACATATCTAAAGAGTCAAAGCTAGAACCCACACATAAGAGACAGTACATACTATATTATTAGGGTCTAGATTACCTTCCTAGGAATCACTATTTCCAGCTTTATCCATTTACTTATGAATTTAATTATTTTAATTTTTCTTATAGCTAAATATACATTGTGTGTTTACATATATAAATATTATACTTAAATAAAACAAATATTTAATATAAATAAAATGTACACACATACATATATTTATTTATCTACTAATCAGTTGATAGATGTATAGGTTATTTTCATCATATCTATGGTCTTATCAGAAGAAGAGTGACACATTGAACAGAAAAGACTTACTCAGAATATGGACAAAACCATTCATTAAGTTGGAGCTCTATAAAGAATAAAGGAAGAAGATAAAAGAAACTAGTGGTGTCTCCAACTTCCATTTGTTCTGAGCTAGCATGTTCCCATTGTCTTTGCAGTATCTTTTCAACACAGATTCACAGAAAATCTATCCAAGGCACTTCAATCCCTTGAGCCTCAGACTTGAAGTGCATTTTTATTCCTCCTTAGTTTTAGGTTTCTTCTTCTTGAACTGAACCCATAGCAGGTTCTCTGACCCATAAGGCTTCGGATGGTCATTATGAGTCAATCAAAACTCCAATTATGGAAGCTCATCTAATAAACCTCCTTTTAAAATCATGTGAATATGTATTTTCCATTTCTCTAGGGAACTCTGACTAGTATATGTTATATCATAAAATATATGGCATAGCTTTTAAAAACTGAACTGTTTAATATATACTATACAATTTATTACAAAATAAATCTTATGTTACGTGTTTTTAGAAAAACATTTACTAAACAATGGTTTTCCTCAAGTATGTTCATGGGTGGGGAAAATGACAGTGGCTACTTAGAAAGTAATTTCCATTGGTGAGGATAGAGTAGAGAATGGAAGAAGGTTTATGAAAATTTTCTGGGAGGATACTTTTACTAAGTGGTTCTTACAAATATTTGTAAAATAGTGGCACTTCAGTGAAACAGTGTTTAAGGTACACTTTCATGTATAACTTCTGTCTCTGACAAAATATAAACAAAAACTGTTAAAAAGTATAATTTCCCACAAGTAAAATGGGTTATATTTTTATAGAATGAAGAAATACAAGGAAATAAAAGAAAATGTTAGTGCAAGTACAGTCTATCTTTTCCAGATGAATGAATTTTAAAATGTCCAGGTTATTACCACCTTGACTTTTTCAAATCCCACCACCAAGGCACTTTCAGAAATAGTGTGTCTCAATATCAAATTCTTATGTGCAACCAATAGCAGAGTCTATAACCTAACTTTTTGTGTCGGTCTTTATTACACCAGTGACTAATAAGTACATGGGATAGTATCCCCCATATAGTATTAGGTTGTCTACAAATTACAGGGGTTTTCAACAACCCATAGGAAATTGCTTCATTCAAAATACATTTTGTATGTTTAGGTACAAGCCTTATTCTTGAGTATAACCTGAAGAAGCAGAAACTAGATATAAAGAAGCAGAAGCTATATATAAGTTCCCCAAATTATCTAAATTTTACAATGCTGCCATTCTTTTAAGCTTGCATGTTAAAAACATAAATATATATATACACATATATATTATAATATTTATAAGTATTTCTTTGAAAACTAAAACTTAAGCTACCTTGATCCAACAAACCCATGAAAGTATATGTATTGAAAAAGATGTTAGATAAGTTTATCTATAGTACAGGCACTCTCATGTAACTTTAATTTTTTCAAATTTTATTTTTAATGATGGTCCTTAAGTGCTTTAACCTCCTTTGTAGCCCACCACCCACCAGAGGTAGGGGCAAAGAAATGATAGGGAGGAAGTGGAATTAGTGGAAAAGAAATGATACTGAGGAAGTGGACCTGTTTAGAAATGTTCTTTGGAGCAGCTCCCATCTGTGTTGTCTGGAAATTAGCAGTTCAGTTCACTGGTTAGCAGGAGCAGCTTGGTCCACTTGTAAACACCTAAGGGATACACCAGCAGTCCAGTTTGGCCTAGTAGGCTTAGCAACAGTGGTGACAAGACCTAGCAGAAAGTGCAAGATAGGCCTCAGTGTTGGCTTGAGTCAACATGAAGGACCAACAGGAAGACCAGAATTTCTCAGCTGTGCCTCTCTCAAAGAAGAGATTAGTAAAGACATGATACCTACAAGTGTTTCAGAGCTAGCTGTTCCCACAAGCCAAACTCTTTTTCCATCATTCCATTGGAGTCCTATTTATACCCTCCAAACATTACATCCTTCGCATGTCTTGCCTCAGCATGGCTCTTGCCTCAGTACAAGTCTTTCCTCAGCAAAGCTCTTGCCTCAGCACAGATCTTTGCCTCAGCATGTACATCCAATCAGCTAGTGTCCTTGGAAGCTGTAAGAAAATACAGTATACCACCAGAAATTCTTTGGTGAATTTCTCTTTATTGCATCCCGACAAATTCATCTCAACTATGAAATGTAAGGCAGACCAACATTCATATCATTCGCAAAGTCTCCTTCATCATGTGTCCTTTTAGGTGCTTGCTTTAGCAGAACATCCTTTCTCCTGTATTTGTTTCAATTAAACTTTCTTTAATGAGTTGGACTTAGTCTTTCACACCTGTGTCCACTTTAAAGAAATGTTCCTTTACGTGTTAGCCCAAGCAAAACACCATCCAAACTTTCTGAAGAACCCTTAAATGTCTAGTTCACCTTCATGTTTCTTGTACAATAAGAATCAAGGTATACACTTCAAGTGATATCAAAACAACCAATACACAGTTAAAAGGATGAAGTGCTAGCTTTCCATAGCACAAGAAGGGTACCATTGTTCACAATGACCTGTCAGATATTTTGTGAATATCAAGAAGGTGGAAGTTCAAACCTGCAATCACAAATGAAAAAAAATACTAATTATCCTGGTATGGTATGTATGCTAGATAAGTTTTTCTATAGTACAGGCATTCTCATGTAACTTTAATTTTTTCAAATTTTATTTTTAATGATGGTCCTTAAATGCTTTAACCTCCTTTGTAGCCCCCCACCCACCAGAGGTAGGGGAAAAGAAATGATACGGAGGAAGTAGACCTGTATAGAAAGGTTCTTTGGAGCAGCTCATATGTGTGTGTGTGTGTGTGTGTGTGTGTGTGTGTGTGTGTGTAAGTATATATGTATATATGTATATATATCTTATATATATATGTATATATACATATGTATGTATATAATATTACCTTGTATTCTATTTTTAAAAAATTCATGTTAAATATATAAAGAAATGAACAAAAGAATCTAGTAAGACAATCCCAGTACAGACTTGGCATTATACATTATCTTTAAAATTTTTGTACAGTATGATAACCATATTTTAAAATCTAGGAAATATTTATGATTATATATTTCAAAAAGACTAGAGTTGAGATATAGCTCAGCTTGGTTGAGGCTTCTTCCTGTGTTTTTCTCAGTCATTAATTTTTTAATCTTTGAAGTCAAACACAAATTTCATATCCCTTTAAATATTGTTATGAATTGAATCTAAGCTAGATTAAAGGTCACACCTCATTTAAAACAAAGTTTGGGAGTGACAGAAGCAATCATCACTTGTTTGTGTGTATGTAGATAAACATATATAATATAAAAATGAAAACTTCCTGTCTTCCCTTTTGTATAAATTGCAAGTGCTATGACTTTGGCTTAAAGTCTCCCTTATTCAAATGTTGTAAAGTAGAAATTCATGGCAAATTCTTATTATACTTTTAATGTTCTGAAATGGCTTATAAATATCTCAGGAAAGAACTGCAAGATCAGAAATATATTTAGAAGAATGCATAGCAACCTGTAAGCTTAAGTAGATATAAAGAAAAATGCAGTTTTGCATAAAGAGAGTTACTGAAGTGTTTTATCCTTTAAAATGTGAAAAGTTGTTAACATTTTACTTTTCCAACATATCGTAATATTTTATGTATTATTAGTGCATGCTTTTGATGTGCATTCTTTCTTTTCCTTTTATGTGACATTTTTTCTTGCCAAATATTTACACAGAGAAGTATAAAATATGATTATCTATTCCCTCTACAATTTCCCGTAAATACAAATCCGTTTTAAATAGGAAAATAAATATATTATCAAGCATCCTCTTTTGCAGACCCCAGCAGTTTTATTGAACAGCAAATGTTCATTAGTATGCACTGATATGAAGACGATCTTACTGACAATTCCCAGAGTGTTCCTTCTTTCATAAGCAGACTGCTGATGGTTGATGTATAATCCATCTGAGCATTGCAATAAAAAATAAAATATCGCGAAATATACATAGGGCTTCAAAGGAGTGAGTACCAAAAACTTTCAATAGACAAGAAGACAGTATTCACACAAGGACTTACAAAACACTTTTCATTACTTAAATTTAACCTCTTTTGTATAAAAACAAACAAAAACAAAACAGAAAACAAACCTTGGTTTTGAATACCTTACTATTGGTCTTTAAGGTTTCAGTTTTCTTAATTGATTTTCTTATTTAATCAAAGACAAATTTCATTAATCAACACAAAATTATTCATGATTTGTGCAAGTTTACTTTCTTTTACCAAGGCTCAAGCATCATGCAAATGTAAGAAAATTCTGGTAATGCAGATCTTTTGTTATTTAATGCTAATAATGCTGATATTCTAACATTTTGAATGATGTAACAAACATTAAATGCAAACACCCCTAGATAATTTCTGATAATTAATTTGTCTATTAATTCATTTTTGGGGACCAGTATTTAAATCACCTTAACAGCTGCTGGCGAGGATGTGGAGAAAGAGGAACACTCCTCCATTGTTGGTGGCATTGCAAGATGGTACAACCGCTCTGGAAATCAGTGTGGCGGTTCATCAGAAAATTGGGCCTGACACTTCCAGAGGACCCTGTCATACCACTCCTGGGCATATACCCAGAGGATTCCCCTGCATGCAATAAAGACACATGCTCCGCTATGTTCATAGCAGCCTTATTTATAATAGCCAGAAGCTGGAAAGAACCCAAATGTCCCTCAATGGAGGAATGGATACAGAAAATGTGGTATATTTATACAATGGAATACTACTCAGCAATTAAAAATAATGAATTCATGCAATTTGTAGGCAAATGATTGCATCTGGAAAATATCATCCTGAGTTAACCCAATCACAAAAGAATACACATGAATTGCAATCACTGATTAGTGGATATTAATGAGCCCAGAAGCTCTGAATACTCAAGGCACAATTATCTAAGCAAAAGATTCTCAAGAAAAATGATGGAGAGAACCCTGGTCCGGAGAAGACTAAATCGAGTTTTGTAGGAGAGTACCAGAACAGAGAAATGGTGGGTAGGGGGGGGTGATTGGGGAATGGGGGGGGAGAGGGCTTATGGGACATATGGTGAGGGGAAAACTGGAAAGGGGAAAGCCTTTAGAATGTAAACAAATATAGAAAAAAAAGGAAGGGCTTTCAGCAGCTTTCACTGCTGGCAAATGATTCCAGGGTGGCTAGGGCTAAAGACTTTTCTAAATTTTGTATCAGTGAACTGTATAAAGTGTTCACATATGTGATATTGACGATGGAAGTTGTCCTGTGTCTTGGAAGATTGATGGCTGCTCAATTCTCTTAAATAAACATTTTATTCCATAAAAAAAAATCACCTTAACTAAGTTCATGAGGGACGAAGAAATCTTTTGTTTTTATTTTTTAAATAATCTTACTGTGTTATTATATTTTTCATTATTTAAAGCAATTATGAAATTTAAATGTTTCTCATAATTTAATTTTTTATTCACATTGCATCCCAATCTCAACTCTATCCTTCTTCTCCACCCACTCAAACCCTTAGAAATCTTTCCATGCAGACCAAAGAGCATATGTGGGCTTGCCTGTGGCTCTTGTAACATATTTAGCAAAGGACTGCTTTGTCTGGCCTCAGTGGGAAAGCATGCAGTTAATGCTTTAGAAACTTAATGCCCTAGGGAAAGAGGATGCTAGTGTGGTAAAGTGAGAGTGAGTGTGTTTGTAGGGAGTACCCTATCAGAAGCAAAGTTGGGAGGGGTTGAAGAACTCGTGGAAGGGAGAAAAGGAAGGGGGCAGAATTTGGAATGTAAATAAATAATAAGTAATAATAAGATATTTAGTAATAATAAAAAAGAAATCCCTCCCTGCATTATCTTCTCCTCAAAGAAGGGGAAGCCACATTTGGTACCATCCTACTCTGGCACATGTAGTACCAGCAGAACTACTCACCTCCTCTCCTACTGAGGCCCAAACGGGAAGTTCTTCTAGGGAAAGAGGATCCAATGTCAGACAACAATGTCAGAGACAGCCCCCACTCCAACTGGTAGGGAACCCACAAGAAGGCCAAGCTGTACATCTGCTACAAATGTGTGAGGGACATAGGTCCAGTTCCTGAATGCTCTTTTGTTTGTGGTTCAGTCTCTGTGATCCACCATGGGAACAGGTTACTTGATTCTGTAGGTCTTCTTGTGGTGTCCTTGATTCTTCCAGCTGGCTCAATTCTATTCCCTACTTTTCCAAAAGACTTTCTAAGATCTACCTAATGTTTGGCTATGAATTTATGCATCTGTTCCCATCTGCTTTTGGATGAAGCTTCTTAGAAGACAATTATGCTAGGTTTCTATCTGTAAGCATAGCAGAGTATCAATAATAGTGTCAGGGATTGCCTCTTTCTATGGGATTGGTCTCATGTCGAAGTTCTGCCTGGCTACAGGAGGTAGTTACTTCAGACTCTACATTTTGAGCTGGTAGTAATCTCAGCTAGGATAACCCTCAGAGTACCCTGTTGCCTCTGCCATGATAGTTTTCCAGCTAGTCTCAGATACCATACTAATTTCCATTCTCACTCCTAGCCCACTCCTGCCCTCCCAACAGATTGTAATATCCATACACTTCCTCATCTTCTCTACTACCTAGTTTCTTCTCTTCATCCACCTTTGATGATTATTTTGTTTTACCTTCCAAGTGAGATTCACACATCCTGTCTTGGGCCAGTTGATTAGGGTCTGTATATTGTAGTATGGTTATCCTGCACTTTATAGGTAATATCCAAGTATAAGTAAATATATACCATATGAGTCTTTCTGGGTCTGCTTTAACTCACTTAAGATGATATTCTCAAGTTCTATCCATTTGCCTGTAAATTTCATTATGTCTTGGTTTCAATAGCTAAATAGAATTCCATTGTGTAAATATACTATACTTTCTTTATCTTTTTATTCAGTTGAGGGACATCTAGATTTTTTCCAGTTTCTGGTTATCATGAATAAATCTGTTATGAAACATAGTGATGCATGTGTCCTTGTGGTATAGTAGGACATCTTTGGGTATATGCCCACAAGGGATATAGCAGGGTCTTGAATACATATGTATATGTATGTATATATATATATATATATATATATATATATATATACACACACACATATATATGTGTGTGTGTGTGTGTGTATGTATGTATATATATAGAGAGAAACTGAGAGACAGAGATAGAGAGAGACAGAGACAGAGAGAGACAGAGAGAGACAGAGAGAGTCTTATATAAAGGAGGGTACTGATTTTTCAAGTAAATTTTGTAACCTGTCACTTTGCTGACAATGTTCATATAGGAATTTTCTGGTAGAATTTTTGGGCTCATTTGTGTATACTGTCGTATCATCTATGAATACCAATACTTAACTTCATCCTTTCCTAATTCTATCACCTTGATATCCTTTAGTTGTCTTATTTCACTAACTAGAACTTTATGTACTATACATTAAAAACATCTATTGTTACATTTGAAGAGACGAGTTACCTTTGGATACCATGTGCTGTACAGAAAAGAAAATTTGAAGGTAAATTATTTACCTAAATATTTTCCATTCCATTTTCACAATTTCTATTTCACTTATAAGAGAAATGGGTATTATTTCTAAGATGCTTTCAGAGTAAAGTGAAAACAAAACCAATGAAAAGTATAGTGTTAACCATGGTGATAACCTCAGGAATGTGGAAGCTAAGATAGGAAACTCACAAGCTTAAAGTTATCAAGTTATCTATGCTACACAAATATGTTCAAGTCCAATGGAGAGAGACAGTTTTTAAAAATCTGTGATGAGAAAATGAACTTAAGATTTTATTTGGTCATCAAGCATTATCTGAACAATCTTAACAATATGGTAAAACATTCACATCTATTAGCATAATGCAAAACACCACATTGTCAAAACTAACACATAGAGATTTTAAGTATCTCATGACTGTATTCATCAAGCCTTACCTGAGGTGACAAAATCTATGGGGATAAAGATAGACATATAAGACCATTAGAGGGATGTTGTCCAAATAAGTGAACATGATGTCAGAAGAAGAATTACTTCATACCAGTCACAGGTAGGTCATTTAAATTACTTAACAAACTATCTAAATGAAAATAGTAAGACAATTCCTGACCTACAACATGGAGAGGCAGAGAGAGAGAGTCTAAGTACCTTGTGTATGTTTATTTGCAATTGCTATGAAAAAGACACTTAAAGAATAAAATATTGGGGTAGAGAGATGGCTCATCAGTTAAGAGCACTGACTGCTCTTCCAGAGGTCCTGAGTTCAAATCCCAGCAACTATATGGTGGTTCACAACCATATGTAATGGGATTTGATGCCCTCTTCTAGTGTGTGTAGGAAGACAGTTGCAGAGTACTTACATAAATAGAAAAATAAATTAGTCTTTAAAAAAGGCAAAAAAGTAAAATATTATATATAGTATCTATTTTTTGCAATTATAATCTAATGGGTATTTACATATTTATATTATATTTATGTAAACATAAGACTGTGTCTCAGAACACTAACTATATTGTATTTATCTAAGCATATTTTCCTTTGCTTGAAATATATTTTTGCCTGTCAGTGGAGGTACATGCCTTTAATACTAGCACTTGGGAGGCAAACGCAGGAGGATTTCTGAGCTTGATGCCAGCCTGGTCTACAGAGTGAGTTCCAGGACACCATGGCTATACAGAGAAATCCTATCTCAAAATAAAACAAAAACAAAACAAAAACAACAACAAAAAAAAACCAAAAATCCAACAAAACTTGTTGTCTCTTGAGTTTTTAATCTTAGCCATTTTGACTGGTATGAGGTGGAATCTCAGGGTTGTTTTGATTTGCATTTCCCTGATAACTAATGATGTTGAACATCTCTTAAGGTGTTTCTCGACCATCCGAATTTCTTCTGGTGAAAATTCTTTGTTTAGCTCTGTACCCCATTTTTGGATAGGGTTATTTGGTTCTTTGCGGTCTAACTTCTTGAGTTCTTTGTATATATTGGATATTAGCCCTCTGTTGGATGTGGGGTTGGTGAAGATCTTTTCCCACTTTGTTGGTTGTCGTTTTGTCCTTCTGACAGTGTCCTTTGCCTTGCAGAAACTTTGTAATTTTATGAGGTCCCATTTGTCAATTCTTGATCTTAGTGCTTAAGCTATTGGTGTTCTGTTCAGGAACTTTTCCCCTGTGCCCATGTCCTCAAGGGCCTTCCCCAGTTTCTTTTCTATTAGTTTCAGTGTGTCTGGTTTTATGTGGAGGTCCTTGATCCACTTGGAGTTGATCTTAGTGCAAGGAGATAAGAGTGGGTCAATTCGCATTCTTCTGCATGTTGACCTCCAGTTGAACCAGCACCATTTGTTGAAAAGGCTATCTTTATTCCACTGGATGGTTGTGGCTCCTTTATCAAAGATCAAGTGACCAATACTCAAGGCATAATTAGCAAGTCAAATGATTCCCAAGAAGAAGAAAGGAGAGGACCTGGGCCTGTAAAGAGTGGATCCAGTTTTGTAGACCCAGAACAAAGAAACCAAGGGGGGAGGGGGAATGATTGGGGAATATTTGGGGGGAGAGGAATTATGAGACATATGGTGGGGGGGGAACTGGGAAAGAGGAAAGCCTTTGGAATGTAAACATAGAATATAGAAAATAAAAATTAAAAAAAAGCCAACAAAACAACAGACAAAAACAACAAAAATTCTAATACATTTTTTTCTCAAATAACCTGATTATGGTGTTCCCTTCCTCTACAAATCCCAGTTCTTCTCTATATCCCTTCCCATCTAGATTCACCCCATTTCTGTTTCTAATTTGTGACCCATAATTTGTCCTGCATATACGAATTGAAGGGACACATATTGAAGAAGCTGAGGAATTGACCAACCAATGACTGGCTCAACTTGAGACTCATCCTATGTGCAAGAACCAATAGTTGGTACTACTGACACTCTGTTATGCTTGCAGACAGGAACCAGGCATAACTGTCCAATGAGAATCAGTTTATCTGACTAAAACAGATGCAGAACCCCCAACAAAACATTAAACTGAGCTCTGCAAGTCTTGTGAAAGAGGTGAGGGAAGGATTGGGAATGGGGACACAACAGGAAGACCAACAGAGCCAACCACCTGAACCCATGGGGCTCTCAGAGACTGAATCACCAAAGAGCAAGCATTAGCTAGACCTAGGAACCTACACACATATGTAGCAGATGTGCGTCTTAGTCTTCATGTGGGTTCCCCAACAACTGGAGCAGGGACTTACCCTGACTCGGTTACCTACCACGTGGATCTTGTTCCTCTATCTGGGATGGCCTGACTGGCCTAAGTGGAAGAGGATGTATACAGTCTTATACTGACTTGAGGTGTCAGGAATCATTTCTCAATAAAAAAATAATGCCAAGTATCTCTTAAATTCTTGCCAAAACAATTCTGTGAACAAGGGTTTTTCACAGAACAATTGTTGCTTAGATATAGCCAATAATTTGGGCAACACTATGAAGATTCAAAAGACCCTTGCTTCTCCAGTCCTTGCCAAGGAATTGCCACTTGTGTGAATACCCCAAGATAAAGGGATTTCCTCTGCCAAAGTCATCCTTGGTACAGTGGACTGACTTCTGAAACTGACATTAATTCCTATAGAAGGAACTTCTGTCAACACGAAGGCATCTGCCATAAAGACCTTGATCACTCTGTTTGTATCTGCCCTGCTGGACATGCTGGAAGGTTCTGTGAGACAGATCACAATGAATGTGCTTCTATCCATTGTCACAATGGGGCCATATGCCAGGGTGGAATCAATGGCTACTCCTGCTATTTTAAGCCTGGAATTCTAAGTCATTGTGACTTAGAAGTCGATGAATGTGCTTCTGATCCCTGCAAGAATGAAGCTGTATTCCTCACAGAGATAGAAAGATACATGTGTGTCTGTCTGAAAGAGAATTCTGCTGTGAGATGTGAATTGGAAAATAATTAATGTAGATCCAAGCCATGTCTACATTGTGCCACATGTAAGGATGCTCATGGGGCTTACTTCTGTGACGATGTAGCTGGATATCTTGGAGATAAATGTGAACTCAACTTAGATGAATGTTTTAGTCAGCTACATCTCCATGGAGGTCTATGTGTGGAAGGAGGAAACAACTCCTACCATGACTGCACAGGTAGTGAATTCACAGGGACACCCTGTGAGATTGCGATGATTCTTTGTTGGTCAAAACTATCACAGTGATGCAACATGTGAAGACACTGTTGACAGCTATATTTGTCACTGCTGGCCTGAATACATAGGTGCTCTGTGTGAGACAGACATAAATGAATGCAGTAGCTACCCCTGTCAGTTTGGGGGAAAATGTGCTGAGCTGTCCTCAGACAATCAATAGGGACCTCCTTCAACTACCTTTGCAGCCTCAGGCTATATTTGTATCTGTCAGCCTAGATTCAGAGACAGAAGCCTAGCATAACTGTTCTCTGAGAGGGTCTACCAAGCACCAAGCAGTTTACTGAAACAGATGCAGAAACCCACAGTCAAACATTAGACTGAATGCAGGAAGTCTAGTGGAAGAGGCAGGCGAATGACTGAGAAATGGGAAGGGCTCAGGTACTCCACCAAAAGACCAACAGAGTCAACTAACCTGGACCATTGGGGGATCCCAGAGACAACCACTAACCAAAAAACATTCAAGGACTGGAACTAACCTCTTCTCCCACATGTGTAGCAGATGTGCACCTTGTTCCAGGACCATGTAGCTCTCTGTTACCAGCCTAGGGGTCCAATTCTCCTAATTGGGCTGCTTTGTCTGACATCAGTGGGAGACGATGTGCCTACTCCCGCAGTGCACTTAGGTGCTATGGTGGGTTGGTATCCAGAGGGGCCTCCTTATCTTAGAGGTAAAGGGGAGGGACTGTGGAGAGAGAAGCCATGTGAGGGGGCTACTTACTCAGAGGAGAGGAGCACTGTCATCAAACTGTAAATCGAATAAACTAATGGAAGAATGGGAGGGAAAGTGGATGGGGCTGGGAAAGGGGGGGAACCTTACCTGGTATTGGGTGAGGAAAAAGGACTGAAGCCCTCAGGGCCAGCAGAAAGAATGGAAACAGACAACTTCTGGAGGTAGGAGGTAGGGGGACCCTCCAAAATGCACCAGAGTCCTGGGAGGTGAAAGACTCTCAGGATTAAAGGGAGGGACCTTAGATGAAATACCTGACAGTAAGGAGAGGGAACTTATAGACCCCACCCCCAGCAGGAAGACAGGGCATCAAATGAGGGAGGGGGCATCCCACAGTCACAACTCTGACCCATAATTGTTCCTGTCTGAAAGAATTACAGGGATGGAAATAGAGAGGACCCTGAAGAAAGGAAGGTCCAGCAACAGGCCCAAAGTGGGATCCAGCTCAAGGGGAGGCCCCAAGGCCTGACACTATTACTGAGGCTATGGATCACTCACACAAAAAGGACTTATCATTACTACTCTACCAAGGGCCCAATAAGCAGCTGAAAAATCATATGCAGATATTTGTACCCAACCAATGGACAGAAGCTGCAGACCGCTATGGTTGAATTAGGGCAAAGCTGGAAGAAGTTGAGTAGGATGGTGACCCTGCAAGAGGACCAGCATTTTTAATTACACTGGACTCCTGAGATCTCTCAGACATTGGACCACAAACCAGGCAGCATACACCAGCTGATATGAGGCACCCAACACACATACAGCAGAGGACTCTCTGGTCTGGGTTTAGTCAGAGAAGATGCACCTAACTCTCAAGAGACCAGAGGCCCCAGAGAGATCAGGTTGAGTAGGGCTTGAGGGTTAGGGGCATCCTTGTGTAGACAGGGGGTTGGGGAGGAGAAATGGGATGTGGAACCATTAGAGGGTAGACCAGAGGATTGGGAATAAACTAGAGTGTAAATAAATAAATAAATAAATAAACTTCCAAGGAATAATAATAAAATTAAATATATGATACAACAAAACCAAGCACATTATAATTTGACAAAACAAAGAAAACTAAGCAATAGAGCCTGTACTGGCTGGTTTTGTGTATCAACTTGACACAGGCTGGAGTTATCAAAGAGAAAGGAGCTTCAGTTGGGGAAGTGTCTCCATGAGATCCAGCTGTGGGGCATTTTCTCAATTAGTGATCAAAGGAGGAGGGCCCCTTGTGTGTGGTACCATCTCTGGGCTGGTATTCTTGGATTCCAAAAGAGAGCAGGCTGAGCAAGCCAGGGGAAGCAAGCCAGTAAGGAACATCCCTCCATGGCCTCTGCATCAGCTCCTGCTTCCTGACCTCTTGAGTTCCAGTCCTGACTTCCTTTAGTGATGAACAGCTGTGTGGAAGTGTAAGCTCAATAAACCCTTTCCTCCCCAACTTGTTTCTTGGGTCATGATGTTTGTGCAGGAATAGAAACACTAAGACAGAGCCCAAGAAAAATAATAAGAAACAGAGTCCCACTTGTTCATAAAATCAGAAATCCAATGGAAACACTATACTGGAAGCCATAATATATACAAAAAGGACCTGATTCCCTAGCTGGCATACCTAACCATATATATGTGTGTGTGTGTGTGTGTGTGTGTGTGTGTGTGTGTGTGTGTGTATATATATATATATATATATATATATATATATATATGTATATATATATATATATATATATATATATATATATATTTGCTTTTGTTTTGAGACAGGGTTTCTCTATGTAGTCCTGGCTGTCCTGGAACTCACTTTATAGACTAGGTTGGCCTTGAACTCAGAATTCTGCCTGCCTCTGCCTCCCAAGTGCTAGAATTAAAGGCGTATACCACCATGGCCCAGCATTCTAACCATATGTTTATGCAGATATGAACAGAATGGGTATAATGTCTCAATAAACGAAAACACGTATATATTTGGTATAAAGCATTTTAGAAGCTTTCAAATTTCTAGTAGAACCTTCTTTGGATATCAAACTAAACCAAATAAAAAAGTGAAAAATTGTATCATCTTATCAAAAATGTACTGGTTTTTGAAGTGGCTATTAGAAGGTAAATATCCTAAATATTTCCTATATATCCTAGGATATATAGGAAATATTTAGGATATATATATATCCAGATCCTTCTAACCTCATATAATTAAAATCTAACCTCATATAATTACAATAAAGTAAAATTGATATTTTATCTCATTATCAAACTTATTTACTTATAAGTTTTTTCTTATCATAACTATAGTTTCTTCTTTTTTTTTCCTGGTGAGCCTACATTTTTGAACTATTTTACCTTTTTACTAAAAATGTTTCAGAGTACCTGCCACTGTCAGTAGGCTTGATTCCATGAAGATCTCTAATTGCCATTGTGATTAATAATGTATTTTTCTATAGATATTTTCTATAAATTTCATGATGAATTGAAGTTACAAATTTTCATTGTATTCTAATAGGTAATCCACTGACATTTATAAAATAAAAAGGTCACTTCAATAGATGAAAGTAGTTATAATCATCCTGGTAGTGACCAAAGAGTTACTTGTTAAAATGAGGAAAGAGTAGAAAACAATCTGGCTGAAAAGTTCATAAAGTTGAACAGCAGAATGTATCTAATTGTCCTATTTCTTCAAAAGGGCATAAACTTTGTCACATTTTGTAAATGCCACAGTTGCAGTCTCATATATAGAAATGTTCTTAATACAACTTAGTGAAGGGAAGAATTCAAAACAAATGGTTGAAAACAGAACTGATTGAGTCCTTATTTACAAAATATCTGCTAAATAAGGGATGGAGCAAAGTGTGCTTTCAGATGTTGACAGAATAAATAGAAATGTTTTGGAAGAGAAATAATGTAAAATTATTCATAAATCTAGAGTGATCTGATTTTAAGTGTTGAAATTTTGACAATGTTCACATTTATTTTTGTTCTTGAGAAAGAATAAATACGAAAAAATTATTTTTAAGATATCTTAAAAACCTGTGTTGTGCTTTGAATTATTCTTTCTTTTTGAGTTCTAAGTGTCTTTTTACTCATGTTTTTGTCTCTGTATCTCCTCCCATGGGTATTTTGATTCCCCCCTTTTAATTTTATTTTATTATTTTCTATATTCTTTGTTTACATTCCAAATGATTTCCCCTTTCCCGATTCCCCCCTCCCCATAAATCCCATAAGCCCTCTTCTCTCCACCCATTTCCCAATCTGCCTCCTCCCATTTCTCTGTCCTGTTTTTACTCATTTTTTATCTAGAGTGTCAAAAACAAGAAAATATTTCTAATGACAGTTTGCTTCTCTACTTGCCTAAGTTAACATTAATATTTATAAAAATCTGTACTTGATCATTGTAATTATGTACATTTTTCCAATTTCAATGTCATTTTAGGGATCATTATCCAAAATGCAACTATTAAGTAACAGTATAGCAGGAAGCATGTTCTGACAAACTACTGAAAAGATCAGTTCAAGAATTATTTAATTATTTTGGGACATCATACCTATGTTTTACTTTATAATTTTTATTTTACTAGACCATCTGCTCTGCAGTGCAAAATATCAGCCTACAAATTTATCTAAAGTGAAAAGATAAGGTCAAAATTCCACAAAAATTTTAGGATCTCTTTCTGTTGAGTTGCAGAAAACTTGTTATGCAATATGCTCATTGATCTGATTTTATTTTAACAAAAGAACTAGTAATTCTTTAATTCTATAATTCAATAATCTTCTGAAAATAAAAACGAATGAGTACTCTTTATTTGAATGTGTGAGATGAGAAGAATTTTGGATGTCATTTCTAGTTAGACCTTTAGAATATTTAAATAAGTGCAAAATGGGATTCAAGTATAAAAAATCCATCTATGTTACATGTTCACCTTGTTATTTATTGTTTTCATCTTACATGAACCCCATCAAAACATATACTAATGGACTGGTCATTAACATGAAGTAAAATTGGGAGATACGATGTGATAGGACTTTTAGAATATATAAACTAGAGGGAGGAAGTCAAATCTACAGAGGAATGGTTCTGGGCACCTGAAACTTTTTTTTTTAATTTTTATTTTCTATATTCTATGTTTACATTCCAAAGGCTTTCCCCTTTCCCAGTTACCCCCCACCATATGTCCCATACTTCCTCTCCCCCCCTGCTATTTCCCACTCATTCCCCCCCTCCCCCCATGATTTCTCTGTTCTGGGTCTACAATACTGGATCCAATCTTTTCAGGCCCAGGGTCCTCTCCTTTCTTCTTCTTGGGAGTCATTTGACTTGCTAATTGTGCCTTGAGTATTTAGGGCTTCTGGGCTCATTAATATCCACTTATCAGTGATTGCATTTCATGTGTATTCTTTTGTGATTGGGTTAGCTCACTTAGGATGATAGTTTCCAGATCTAACCATTTACCTACAAATTGCATGAGTTCATTATTTTTAATTGCTGAGTAGTACTCCATTGTATAAATATACCACATTTTCTGTATCCATTCCTCTTTTGAGGGATATCTGGGCTCCTTCCAATTTCTGGCTATTATAAACAAGGCTGCTATAAACATAGTGGACCATGTGTCTTTATTGTATGCAGAGGAATCCTCTGGGTATATGCCCAGGAGTGGTATGCCAGGGTCCTCTGGAAGTGGCATACCCAATTTTCTGAGGAACCGCCACACTGATTTCCAGAGCGGTTTTACCATTTTGCAATCCCACCAACAGTGGAGGAGTGTTCCTCTTTCACCACATCCTCGCCAGCACCTGTTGTCTCTTGAGTTTTTAATCTTAGACATTCTGACTGGTGTGAGGTGGAATCTCAGGGTTGTTTTGATTTGCATTTCTCTGATGACTAATGATGTTGAACATCTCTTAAGGTGTTTCTCAGCCATCCGAATTTCTTCTGGTGAAAATTCTTTGTTTAGCTCTGTACCCCATTTTTGATAGGGTTATTTGGTTCTTTGGGGTCTAACTTCTTGAGTTCTTTGTATATATTGGATATTAGCCCTCTGTCAGATGTGGGGTTGGTGAAGATCATTTCCCACTTTGTTGGTTGCCGTTTTGTCCTTCCATTCCCAACTATGGCAGGGTGAATATCTTCTTCCAAGGTGTGTATTGAACATGATGCTACTTTTCACCATGGACAAAACTGAATCCAACTGAGAATGGAATAATAACATAGTGTAAAAGAACTTTCATATATTTAAGTTATTTATTTCAGGTTTGTTGTTCAAAAAAATTGGCCAACCTCTTGTTAATAGTAGACACTACTGACTTGACTAGAACCTACATGATTACACTTTGTCAAGCTTCCAGTTGTACTGAAGGGTGTTAACAAGAAAACTGAAGATATTCAATAATCAGTTACAATAGTTTAGTCTTTCAAACACCTATAAGCTGAATCAGACCATATATAACCATTTGAAATTGATGTTGTTAATTTTCTTTTAGTATAATGACATGTGCATTTCCCAATTTGTTTTTGTCATTAGTTCATTGCTGTTTATTTCTGAGTTCTTAGCCTATTGGGACAATTGCCAGTTTGATTTATGTACTTGTTGAAGGAAATCTAAATTCATTACATTATGGATACATCTCTATAATCATGAAGGCACATTGTTTGTTTGAAGATAAAATTTCAATTATTACTTATAAATAGCCAGGAGAATAATTACCAGGTCATATAGTATTTGATCAATTTTGTAAGAAACTGCTAAATCTTCTTTTCCAGAGTAATTTAATAATTTATCATCAATCTGCAATATAAAGTAGTTTCATCATAATTTCCCTGTTAATATATTTTATATTAGCCATTGAAATTATGCATAATATTGAATATCTTTTAATAGTCTCTTTTGGTATTCATAAGCCATCTTTGGTGAGACTATGAAATAGCATTTAAAGTCTTTATTTATTGTTTAAAAGGGTTTTGCTTCTTTAGAGTTTATGTTTACATGAGTTTTATGTTTCCTAGATATGTACTTTTTTTTCATTCCTCACATAAAACTGGGCTTAGTGTGTTACAACTTGAATCTTGATTTGTTATTTCACATATCCTAGTACCTTTATATTTCTATATATATGATAAAATCAGTCAAACTTTTACTGCAGATAAATTGGAGGGACTTTGGATGAAAATATATGAAGCATGCATGTCAAGTCATCTTGGGAACAAAGTACATTTAGGGTTTTAAGTCTTTACATTTTAAAGTTATTCATTTTATATTATTTTTGAAATTTTCATACATGTTTATGATCATATCTGCCATATATTTCCTGCTTCCAGTTCTCTCCATATTTTTCCCAAGTAGCTTCATGCAAATTTATTCTATGCCTTTCTTTGAAAACTCACTAAGTTCAGTTCATGTAATTCACATGTGCATGAATATGGAGTCATGGAGTCACCCACTGGATCATGGGAAACACACCTTTTGAAGAGGAATGATTCTTCATCCAATAACTCCTCTATATTCTATTATGTCCTATTATGTTCAGGGATGGAGTCTGAAGATTATTTACCCCATATATACAATGGTTTTTTTTCTGTTTTAATCTTCTACAGTTGGTATTCAGGCAGCCACAGCTACTATGAATTCATGACTGCTAAATCCATGCCATATCCAGACAACAGCATTTTACAGTACTTCACAGCACTCATCCCCATCCTTGAGCTCTTACTTTGTTTCCAAGTCCCCTTGTGCAAAGTTTCTAAGTCTTGGTGGTAAAGGTGATTAATATAGATGTTTCATTTAGGTCTGAGTACTAAATTTTCATTCTCCACAAAGTGACCAGTTATATATCTCTACATTCATTTACTGTTGTACAGTATAAAAATGAACATTCTATAAGGTTGAGAGTATCTCAGTCTTATAGAAATAAGCTTAATTATTTAGAAGGAAATATAATATAGGAGCATATTTTCTCATTTATTTTCACTTTCATTTCCTGATAACTGAATTTCACTATCATACATTAAAGTTTTTTATGGAGTGAATGTGCCTCAAAAATGTGTTGAAATTTTACTCTCAATGCAACAATGTTAAGAACTATATGTTTTTGAAAGATATTTAGTCATGTCTTGAGTAACATATGGTGATTAAGATCAAAATACATTATGTTTACATATAAAAGTATCATAATAAAACAATTTATTATGCATAATTTACATATACTAATGAAAACTGTAGATAAATAGTGATGCCCTTACAAAAGGATTAGGTACAGAAATTTGATCCTCCTACCATTCAACCTTCTTTGTGTTAAAAAAATTTTCTTTCCTTTAGAGAATATATCACCCATAGACTTATTACAAAAACAGAAAACAGAGCCACTACATAAACAGAAAACAAATATTCCAATGCCTAATCTTAGGTTCCACAGTCTTCATTAGTATACAAAACAAATATATATTTTAAAACACAATGCATATTTCATAAGTGGAAATGAAGACTTAAGTGTTTCCTATAACAAATGCCAATACAGAAACACTTGTAACATCCATTGGCTGAAGCTGGAAAATCGTTTAGGAGAATGGTAGAAAATTAAAGTCTCAATATATGTGTTAGTTAGCTTTCTATAACTATGTCAAATTACCTGATAAAAACTGCTTGTTGAAGTAAAGGATTGGCTTTGTCTGGTGGATTCAGAGGTTTTAGAATGTTTTTGGTGGCTTCATTGTCTTGAACATTAGATGAGGTCATTATCATGGAGTCCTGAATCCACAAATGAAGAGGGTGCTTTCCTGGCCACATTACAGCCAAGAAAAAGAAGGCTGGAAATATGCTATAGTACCTAAAAGTATGTTCCCAGAAATCCACTTCCTTCAACTTGATCCCACCTCCTAACACATTATAACATATCAATAACTTATTACACTAAAAATACATCAATTATTAACATAATATTTCAGTCAGTGAGAGCCTTTAATTAGTTCTTAACATTCCCAATTCTGAAATCACTGTTCCTCAACACATGGTAATTTGGAGGACATTTTCAACCCAAATCTTCAAGCCACAACTGGATCCTTTGTGCAAGTCTGATAAAGACACAAAACAAAAAGCTCCAGACATAAACTTGAACTTTTAAAGATAGTATTAAAGTAATCATAAGTACCATGTTGGTCCAAATGTGGTTGCATAAGAATGGGAATGAGCTCTTAAATAAAAATGAAGATTAATATATTGACAACTGTGGGAAAATGTGTCCTTATTTCAAAACAGCAAAGTCTGAATTTTAAAAGAACCAAGACAAACCCATCTTACGTGGGAATGGACAGCTCTTGCCAGTGTGCCATCTCTGCCACTGAAGGGTAGACTTTGAGAGATAAAGCGAAACAAATTGAGCCTTAGGCAATCACTTATCCTTCCAGATTAGTATAATTTCCTCAGAATTAATTTTTTTCCTTTCTGGAGTGAAGATGGAGACTTCCTAAGACTCAGGATGGTAGCAAAATATACACACTCAAGTATCTTGTGAAACTTGTCTCTGATGGCAGGTATCACCCAGGAATGATAAATAGTATATTTTACAGGCAACATTTGGAATGATTCGCTGCATTTAATTGCTGCATGTTTTAAAGTGTTATAAGACATAATCATTTTAGAGTATTCAAAACTAAATGGGAAACTATGCAGGGAATCTTTAAATACAATATTTAAAATGAAAACAGGAGTATGACAAAGGGATGAGTAGATTAATATGTATACTAAGAAAATTTTATTATTTTTAAATATTTATTTATTTATTTATTTATTTATTTATTATATTTTTTTACACTCCAGATTTTATTCCTTGAGCTGGTCCACCCTCTGACTATTCCATGTCTTAAGTGAAGACCCAGAAATGAAACCACATACTTGTGGACCATTGATCTTTGGCAAAGAAGTAAAAAAATACAATGGAAAAAAAAGCATCTTCAATAAATGGTGCTGGTCTATTAAATGCAGCGAATCATTCCAAATGTTGCCTGGTAAAATATACTATTTATCATTCCTGGGTGAGGGGGTGGATGAGAGAGCAGGGGGAGGGAAAAGGGCATGTGGGACCCTTGGGGGTGGGGAACCAGAAAAAGGGAATTGAATTGTAAATATAGAATATATCCAATAAAAAATACTAAAAAATAAAAATAAAAATAAAAATAAAAATAGAGCCATATTTGGCACCTTGTACAAAGCTCAATCCAAGTGGATCAAGGACCTAAACATAAAACCAGATACACTGAATCTAATGGAAGTGGGGAAGAGCCTTGGATTCATTGGCCCAGGGGCAAACTTCCTAAACAGGACTCCAATGGCTTATGCTCCACAATCAAGAATTAATAAATGGGATCTCATGAAACTGGAAAGTTTCTGTAAGGCAAAAGAAATAGTCAATAAGACAAATCAGCAAGCTACAGAATGTGAAAAAAATGTCACTAACCCCACATCAGATAGACGGCTAATATCCAAAATTTATCAAGAACTCAAGAAGCTAATCACCATAAATCAAAACAATCTAATCAAAAAATGGGATATGAACTAAACCGATATTTTACAACAGAGAAATCTCAAATGGATGAGAAGCACCTAAAAGATGCTCAAAGTACTTAGTGATCAGAGAAATGCAAATCAAAAGGACTCTGAGATTCTACCTTATACCAATCAGAATGGCCAAGTTCAAAATGTCAGGTGACAACAGATGTTGGAGAGGATGTGGAAAAAGAGGAACACTCCTCCATTTTTGGTTGGATTGCAAACTGGTACAACCACTTTGGAAATCAATCTGCAGGTTCCTCAGAAAATTGGAAGTAGATCTTCCTGAAGACCCAGCTATACCAATCTTGAGACTATACCCCTGCAAAATGCCCCACCATGCCACAAGGTCACAAGTTCCACTATGTTCATAGCAGCCTTATTTGTGATAGCCAGAAGCTGGAAACAACCTAGATGTCCCATGACAGAAGAATGAATACAGAAAAGTTTGTTCATTTAGACAATAAAATACTACTCAGCTATTAAGAACACGGACATCCTAAGATTTGCAGGAAAATGAATGGAACTAGAAAATATCATCTTGAGTGAGGTAACTCAGACCAAATGTACATGCATTGTATGTACTCACTAATAAGTGGGATACTAGCAAAAAATGCAGAACACTGGAGTTACAGTCCACAGAACTCAAAAAAGATCAACAAGCTGAAGTGCCCAAGTGAGGATACCTCAGTCCAACTTGGGAGGGAGAAGAAGTCAATCACAAGTGGGGAGGGAGGGACATGGGAGGGAAAGTGGACAAGGCAGGGGAGATGGAGAAAAGGGAGGAGAGGGGAACAAAATGACTGAAGCCCTGAAGACCAGCAGAAAGAATAGAACAGGCAACTTCTGGAGATAGGAGGTTGGGAGGACCTCCTGAATGCAACAGAGACCTGGGAGGTGAGAGACTAACAGGGAGGGACCTTAGATAAAATGCCTGACAGGAGGGAAAGGGAACTTATAGAGCCCACCTCCAGCAGGAAGACAGGGCTTCAAATGAGGGAGCGGGGGGGGGGGGAGCAGTCACAAAACCATAACTTTGATCCACAATTGTTACTGTCTGAAAGAATTATAGGGATGGACATGGAAAGGAGCCCAAGAAAAAGAAGGTCCAGAGAGCCTAACACTATTACTGAGTCTATAGAGCACTTGCAAAAGGGATCTATCATGACTGCCTTCTGGAAGACCCAACAAGCAGCTGAAAGAGTCAGATACAGATACTTGCACCCAACCAATGGACAGAAGCAGCTGATCCCTGCTGTTGAATTAGAGAAGGTTGAATGAAGCTGCGGGAAATTTTGCAGGAGGACCAGCAGTCTCAATTAATCTGGACACCCAGAATCTCTCAAACACTGGACCACCAAATAGGCAGTATACACCAGCATATATGAGGACCCTAGCACACATACAATATACTGCAGGGTCTGGGTTCATGCAGAGATGATGTACATAACCCTCAAGAGACAGGAGGCCCCAGGGTGTTTAGAGGTCAGGTGGGGTGGAGGGTAGGTACATCCACATGGAGACAGGGGGAGGAGAGGTGATATGGGATGTGGAACAATCGGAGGGTAGATGGGTTGGTGGGGTGGGAAATAAAATATGGAGTGTATAAAAATAATTAATAAAAAAATTCTCACAAAAGAGAGACAGAGAGAGAAATACCCAGCCCCATTGAAAACACTTGCCATAGAAATAGGATCACTACAGACAGTTATTATTAGATACCCCTAAGAGAAATGTAGAACCAAATTTGAGACACTCCAAAATCTACCCCTGACAAACACATACTTACACACACACACACACACACACACACACACACACACACAGAGTAGGGCTTATTGTACATATTGATTTGGAGTAGAAACATGTTTGTAAGGTCTGGCTTGTAGAACCAACAGAGAATATCTACATGAACAGAAAACATCTACATGGAAGATTCACAAACACCTGATTTTACCCAGGGTGAGCTTTTATAACTGACAGTTATTCTTATAGTTCTTCTTTGTATTGTCTTTTCTTTTTAAAAATAATCTATTAATAACATTATTTTTAATTAAAACCTTTTGATATAGTTAATTTACTTGAATTTATTTCAAATTTAAAAATTCCATTTTTTAAAAAAAGTAGGAAAGACTATGAACAAAGAATGCATCAAAACCAAATTAGCTTGTTAAACATTTTCTCCTTGTTTTTGTGTGTATGTGTATATGTGTGAGTGTGTGTGTGTGTGTGTGTGTGTGTGTGTGTGTATGTGTGTGTGTTTGTGGTATGTGCATACTCACTACTCAATGTCATAGAAACCCTTAGGTGTAACCACACCTGTGTAAAAATGGAAGGTCCCAGTCACTCCCCAACAGACACTCCCACTGAAAATGGAAGCATGCCTTGACTCACTTGTTGCTTCTTACTCTATTGTAGCAGCTTTCTAAGCTGGTAAATAGTAGTATGTTCTGCTGCATGCTAAATCTTTCTAGAAATGATTATAGAATCTTGTGATTCTCCTGGAAGGCAGAATAAACTCTACAAGATTCCTGAGATGAGGCCAATAGGCATTATGCCCATGGCTTTATCTTTTTTCTTTTCTTTCTCTTTCTTTTTCTGTCCTTTTTTATTTGCTTTATTTTGTAATAGATAATTGATTTTTATGTAAAATAGGTTATAATTATGATTACCCCTCCCCCTAGCTGTCCTAGGTTCTCCAAAATTCCAGACCCATCTGTGTCCATATCTTATCTGCCTGTTCTTAGGAGGAAATGTGACCTGAGGCTTAGGTGGCTCCCAGCTCTCTGTCAGACTACTGGCTCAGAACATTTTTCCGTGATTCTCACATAAAAGAGTCATGACCCATGGTCATGTTGGCCCAAAACAGAGTTCTCAATGCTAATGTGGTACCTAGAGGCCTGGAGGCCTTAGCCAATAAGCTTCCCTTCTCTAACATTCCTCCTTGCAAAAGGTACTTAATCTCAGACCCACCCTGAGAAATGGAAGTATGTTTTTATGCATCCAATTTCTGCTGTGACAATAAACTGTTTAGAACCGTGGACTGCCTCTTTTCCTCAAGATCAACAATGGAGTGTCAAGAAGGCCTTAGCTTATAGAGCTGTAGCCTAATCTCCCATAGAAGGTCTCCCTGTGCTCCCAGCCATAACTGCCACCTAGCCTATTACCTCCAAGAAAAGGACTATTCCTGCTTGGATGAGCCTGAGTTCACCTTCCCATCCCCACCCCTCCAAGCCTGGCTCAAGGCTAGATGCTGTCCTGGTCCACAGCTCCAGCTCTATTCTCTATTCCTCTGTGATTCCCAGAGGCTCCTGGATGTCCAAGAGAACCCACAGTCCTGGCTTCTCTCACCCTGACCCCAAAGGTGTCTTGTCTTGGTGCTTCCCTACATTAGGACACCCACCTTGGGGAGTGGAATAAGTGCAATTGAACTCCCTGAAACATACCCTGAGCTAGTGACCCACATCAGAAATCCAGATTTCCCCAGTGACACCAGTAACCACTGACCTAGATCAAAAGACCCAAGCCTTCCCCTCATCTCTACTTGTATAGTGAAAATTTGTATCACTGCTATCTGTAATATCTCAGTGGTTTTCCTCTTTAATCTTTAACCCTATTTTGTGCTTCTTTTATTAATAAAAATACTTTCTTATTTATTTCTTTGGGTGACTTATAACTTTCTAATAACCCAAATAATAAGGTTCCCATTATAGTATATATTATGTTACTTCTACTTTTGCATATTCAATATTAGTATTTTCAGCTCTTCTTTTTACTCTTCCAACATTTCTACTATGTATTTTTCCTGAATTTTATCATTCCTTGTATTATTTTCAATTTTTAAATATATGAAATAACTAGTGAAAGTCATGTGATATAAAGTTAAGAACCTTAAAGTTACCATGATTTTAGAAGGTTAATTACAATTTTTCTTAAGCATTTTAATGTCTACTTCTGATATGTCCTCAATCAAATATTCAAGAGGACCAAAACTATGAGCTTTCTATGCAGTATATATAAATTAACTCTTTTTATGAATCATAATTCTGCAAGATATTAAATAAAAATAAAAATATATATTGTCTGAAGTATATCTTGTTTGGATAGAGAGTGTTTTCTGAATTGTTAGCAAAAATATGTTACAGTATTTTTCTTTCAACAATTTAAACTGTTTAGCACATACTAATGACAAGACTTGGAAAAATCAGCCAAATGGTGGTAGATTTTAAAAGACCATATTATTATTTAGAAATACTTTCTTGCCTATACTCTTGAATTTTAAGAATTCAACAACTATGTTCAAGCAGAAGTTTTATACATTCTAAGTTTAATATGATTCTTGCCTACCAGGCAATTTCCTATAATGGTAAGAAATCTCTCTGCCCACATTCTGCCAAAACACTCTGGAGTTTGCATATATTTTCCCTGAAATTATCCCATTTACTTAAAAATTACCCAAAATATTCCACTCTGTAATTCCTGACTCATTGCTAGGGTGTAACTCATAGATGAATCATATCACAACTGGTTTACATTGAAAATAACAAATCACAACTAAATAACATCAATATATCATTATCTTTACACACTTATAAGCAATGTTGAAATACCGAACACTATTTTCTCTATCTGAGCACTGACAAGTAAAATCCAGAGTTCCTATCTAAAAAAATAAATGGAATGAGTGATTGTAAGTTTGAAAGAAACTGTAGACTGTACTTCCTAGATTCCTGTCCAATAGTGTCAAGAAAAAGAAGCTAGTATAGGAGGAACTTAGAGAATCTGAGCAACCTCATTCAGAAATAAACATGGTTTTAGGGTTAGGTTGTTTTCCCCTGCTTCTATTAGGTATATGGGGGCCAGGGGTGGCTAGGAGGGAGTACAACTCCATATGTTAAGTAAGCCTAGAAAAGGCAAAAGGAAGATTGACTCGTTGTTTAAAACATGTAGTGCTTTATTGGGCCTGAAGGAGAGAAGGATATCCACCATTTGTTTCTGTCCTGAGTTTCAATTTCTTTAATGGCTTGGGATTCTATTAATATCTTGCCTTTCATCTCACTAACTCAACTCTTTGCATTCAAAACAAACTGGCTTTTATGTCTCTAATAAGCTGTGTTTACTCACTGATCTTGTAATTATTTTTCTCGGAGAAATTCACTGCTCTGTACTACTAAAATTTAGAGACAGGATTGAGAGTTGTAGGTAGTGAGGAAGCAGGGGGATTACATAGGCTGATACAAGCATGTACTGCAGAAATGGGAATAGCAGGTTGAAATTGAACATGGGAAAATTTAGTCTGAATGTCAGGAAAAGTTGTCAACCCACAAATTTAATTAGGTAGTGGAATAGCTTCCCAGAAGAAATGGCAGAAATTTATTGCTAGAGCTATTTAAAGTTGGCCTGGACGAAGCACTAGGGAATACACAGAGTGGGCAATCATTCACAGGTTCTTGAGGATTGATGTATAGAGCAATTGAGCTTTTGCATTTCTAATTTCATGATCATTATTCTGGTAACTCTCTTTATAATGGTAGGTATTTCCTTTTTACAAGTATAACTTGGAAAATCAGAACATTATACTATTCCATAGGGATTGCCACAGCCACTTTTTAAAAAAAAAAAGAGTTGCAAGTATATTCTTATTTAATGCAGTAAAGACTCAACCATTCTTTATTTCTTCCTTCTTTGTATTACTGTGCAGAAAGAAATCCTAGGAGACTTCTGGTATTTTTCTTTCTCATTGCTACAAGGGGAATATGCTTTATATATTTTTCAATTTTCACTTTTTGGACTAATAATCAGTTCTTTCAATAACTTGTCTACTTTTCATTTTCTGCCTGAATAAAGATCCACAAAGGACTTTTTTTTTGCTTTAGCTGTCTTTTAAAACTGCTGGTTATACCCATATTCATTGTCTTCAGGATGCTATTTCAGTATATATTTTTTCACTAGTCTGAAACTTTGGTAAAATTATTGATAAGCATTTTTTCAATGATCCTTGATAGTCAAACCAATAATTCTTATTTCTGTGAGATATTAAGGTATTTTACATAGATAAAATATATGGTGTGTACACATAATATTTTTTGGTCATAGTCAAATAATTTAACTTGGTAGCATTTTCTTCTCAGTAATCATGTGAGTACATTCTCATTCATAAGTAGCACATATCAAAGGAAATACTGCAATAAAAATATTGTAGTAATCATTTATCTTCTCTCAAATAGGACTTAATCTAAACTCATTTGGAATGTAAAAGTATATCCCCACCTGTACCTTTGTTTTTTCTTCTAATAATAAACAAAGCAAGCTCTCCAAGAACTGGGTTCCAGCAGCCCTCTCTTTATTCACTTCCTTTCATCTACCCACCGTTACACTAGGCATTCACCCTCTCCTGTGCCAGGAATGTACTGTCCATGCCCTACTCATACACAGCACTAACACTGGTTCAAAATTGGTTCTGGGTAAGGCCATCCTGGCTACAGATTAGTTCACCAGAGGCACTATCAAGTGGTTGCAGTCCTTTGGCTTAAGGAAACAATGATTTTACCTCCAGCTACTTCTGACTGCTGGTGATCTTGTGAATTCTTGTGCTGGTTCAGGCATGTGTGTGGGTGATCCTCTTTCATCAAACAGTGTACCAGAGGATAGATGATGAACTTGCCTTCTCTCCAGTTTATCAAGTCCAAGGCCAGTGTTGTGAGCATTAAGGTAGATAAATGTATGGTGTCCCATGCAGGAATCAATGGTAAGAGCACCATCCACAGCTGGCTGTGTAGTCTGAACTCTGTGCCCAATACAAGGACATAGCAGACTTTCCAAAGCGGCTTTGCATGTTAAAGAATGGGCAACACACACTCTTGGCCTTTGGCATAATGGAAAATATGAATGTTCTGGCTCATTATGGCAGGATTTGCTACCAAAAAGGCATTGTACCCATAGTGGCACCTGAAATCCTTTGTCTTGGGGACCATGGCTTGGAGTGCTGCCAGTATTCAACTGAAAGGCTATTGGCTAGCTACAAGGCTACACATGACTGCCATGTCTATCTCGAAGGAATTTTGCTGAAACTCAACATGGTAGTCCCAGGACATACTTTCACTCTGAAATTTTCCAATGAGAAAATTGCCATGGCAACTGTCACAGTACTTCATCACACAATGGCCCCCTCCCAACCCTGGCATCATTTTCATGTCTGCAGAAAAGAGTGACAAAAAAATTTCCATCAACTTCAATGCTATTAATAAGTGGTTCCTGCTGAATCCATGGGCCTCAACTTTCTTTTTTTATTTTTATTTTCTATATTCTTTGTTTACATTCAAAAGGCTTTCCCCTTTCCCAGTTCCCTCCTCACCATATGTCCCATAAGTCCTCTTCCCTCCACCCATTCCCCTATGACCCCCTCCACCATTTCTCTATTCTGATACTCAACTTTTTCCTATGGCACAAGCCCTGCAGGCCTCTGTTCTAGGGGCCTAAGGAAGGAAGAAGGAAAAAGTGAAGTCTTCCCAGAAGGAGTACATTAAGCAACCCCTGGGCATAAGGGGTTGTCAAGGTAAGTACATCTCAAAAGTTCAGTATGGAGCCAGAGCCAGTGAAACTCTAATTCTAACCATGCCTAGTGAACTGAAGTGGTCTAAGGTTAACCCATCAACACTCCAGGCCTCTGACTACTCACTTCCTTTTGAGGAGAGGGACCTTCAGGTTCCTCCCCATCACTCTTACTCCCCTGATGACTGGTTTGTGGTGCTGTTGTTAATGCTAATTCTTACCTCCCTTCCAACCCACTGCAATTAAACAACAATTTAAGGGTGGAAAAAATATTCCAAAATGAAAAAAGCAAACCTTAGTCTTCCCCCCCAAAATAGTTTTTTCTTGAGTTATCATATTTATCACAAAAGCAATTATATACACCTACTCTCATATTTACAAAAGCACAAAAGCTGTTTGTCAAGAGTCACATTGTAATTGTTGCAAATAAACTTGGAATATAGATAATTTGATATCATTGCATGTGTTTCCTAAACTACAATTAAATTATCATTGTCAATCATAGAGAAGTACTTCCTAACAGACAACAGTGACTTCTGTGGACTGCTTTGTAAGCTGTGAGTTTTGATAACTTTAGGAATGAGTGCCAATGAGCTACATTCAGTGTGATACTGTTTGTGCTAAGGAACATACATAGAAATACAAGTTACCTTTTGTGACCTAATTATCCCCAAGTTAGTTTAATATGTGACACTTTGAGTAAATTTACTGTTTTGTTTTGTTTTGGTTTTTTGTTTTGTGTTGTTTTGGTTTTTCTCACAGATTTGGTTTCCCATGTCTACAGTGGTTCAAGTGGATATAAATGTAGTCAATGAAACATTTACTAATTGCTACTTTTTGAATACTGACCAAACAACTTCTCTATTATTTAAAATTTTGAAATATTTTAATAATCTTGCAAGATGTAATTGGGTCACCAGAAAAATCATTCCTTTCAATCCAAAATTGTCTTAGTTTCTTTAAGCTATTATTATGATATACATTCTTGTACTAATAGGGGACAATATATAAGTTTATGTGTATTTCCTATGGAATACTATGAGTAGAAATGAATGAAGTTTGGCTGGGTCTAATGAGTACTTTGCAGAGAGAATCATTACTTTTGTTCTGCCTCTTATTTTCATTCTTTTAATTATTAATGATATTCTAATATATACCATATTATTATTTTTAAGAGCACAGTTGTGTTGCATACACCACAATCATTCTATCATTTACAATCAAAATACCAGTTTTGTAATCTATGTTACTAATATATGAAAGTTATAGAATATCTAAGCATAGCAAACGAAATATGCTTCATCCTCAAATTTGATATTATTATGCAGTCAATTTTCTAAACTCTTTTTTATCAGCATAAAGTGCTAGAAGTAATACCAGTCTAAGGGGAAAAAACTAATTAGCAGTAATGATAGAAGCTGAAAGCATACCTTAAAGCTGTTTTTGTTTCTGTCAATTCCAAAGGAAACAATATTATCAAATGATGAAGGTAGCTTTGAGGGCTTGAACACTTTACACCAGAAGCAGATATTGCTAATTGGGTAGTTAGAGACAAGAAATCAGTAAAGAAAACTCTTATTAGAAATTTTCATGGGATATTTTTCTTCTTTTGGTCATGTGTTTGCTAGCCCAGGTAATTCTCAAGGGTTGCCATGAATCAACACTCTGTATACATGCAAAATAGATTAAAATACTAGCCAAAAATCTTACAAAAGCAGAGAATAAATTTGAATATTAATTTCCATTTACTATTGTATAAAATATTAAAATATCATCAAGCCTACCAGTAAAGAACAATTGGGATGTTGTGAAATCTGAATACTCTCATTTTCAATGCTGTGCCAACATAAGATATTAGCAAAGCTTCATGAGCCAAATTATACTTTTTAACAAGAGGGTCTGGTTTTATGTGGAGGTCCTTGATCCACTTGGAGTTGATCTTAGTACAAGGAGATAAGAGTAGGTCAATTCGCATTCTTCTGCATGTTGACCTCCAGTTGAACCAGCACCATTTGTTGAAAAGGCTATCTTTTTTCCACTGGATTTGGGACGACCCTGGAGGACATGGGCACAGGGGGAAAGTTCCTGAACAGGACACCAATAACTTATGCCCTAAAATCAAGAATTGACAAGTGGGACCTCATAAAATTACCAAGTTTCTGTAAGGCAAAGGACACTGTCAGAAGGACAAAATGGCAACCAACAAAGTGGGAAAAGATCTTCACCAACCCCACATCCAACAGAGGGCTAATATCCAATATATACAAAGAACTCAAGAAGTTAGACCCCCAAAGAACCAAATAACCCTATCAAAAAATGGGGTACAGATCTAAACAAAGAATTTTCAACAGAAGAAGTTCGGATGGCTGAAAAACACCTGAAGAGATGTTCAACATCATTAGTCATCAGGGAAATGCAAATCAAAACAACCCTGAGATTTCACCTCACACCAGTCAGAATGGCTATGATTAAAAATTCAGGAGACAACAGGTGCTGGCAAGGATGTAGAGAAAGAGGAACACTCCTCCACTGTTGGTGGGATTGCAAGATGGTACAACCACTCTGGAAATCAGTCTGGTAGTTCCTCAGAAAATTGGGCATGACACTCCCAGAGGACCCTGTCATACCACTCCTGGGCATATACCCAGAGGATTCCCCTGAATACAATAAAGACACATGCTCCACTATGTTCATAGCAGCCTTATTTATAATAGCCAGAAGTTGGAAGGAGCCCAGATTTCCCTCAAAGGAGGAATGGATATAGAAAATGTGGTGTATTTATACAATGGAATACTACTCAGCAATTAAAAATAATGAATTCATGCAATTTGTAGGCAAATGGTTAGATCTGGAAAATATCATCCTAAGTGAGTTAACCCAATCACAAAAGAATACACATGAAATGCAATCACTGATAAGTGGATATTAATGAGCCCAGAAGCCCTGAATACTCAAGGCACAATTAGCAAGTCAAATGATTCCCAAGAAGAAGAAAGGAGAGGTCCCTGGGCCTGAAAAGATTGAATCCATTTTGTATGAGAGTACCAGAACAGAGAAATGGTGGGGGGTGGTGATTGTGGAATAGTTGGGGAGGGAGAGTACTTATGGGACATATGGTGGGGGGAACTGGGAAAGGGGAAAACCTTTGGAATCTTTGGAATGAAAACAAAGAATATAGAATAAAAAAATGAGGTACAGAACTAAACAAAAAAAAAAACCAAGAGGATCTAAGATTACATTGGTATCTACAGATGATTGGTAAAACAACATAAAGCTTGGGATTATGAAAATCAAAATATAGATATGAAGCTTTATTTTTAAGAATTATCAATCAAAGATCGAATACAATGATTGAAGTGGGAAAAGCTGAGTTTTAATAGTGCAATTTTAATAAGACAAGTAAAGGTAACAGTTTTTAATCAATTATACTTAGCTATTATCCAAGCAAGTGCAGAAAAAGAAAGCAGGACAAAAGTATAAATATATGTCTGTGAGTATAAACAACTTTGTATCATTGATAAGTTGAGCCATAGTACTAATATCACATTATAGATTTTTTTGTACTAATTTTATTATGATTTATTATGAAAGAGTAGTGGACTTCTTCAGAAAGGCATATCACAACAAAGCTTAAAGGTCATAATTCAAGGTCCAGTCTTGTTGCACATCAATTAAGCCAGACTACAATTCTAAATGCAGCGATTCACTATGGCATTAAAATCCATTTATATTTTTTAACTATTTCCCCTAGATTTTGAATTTACAGAATGTATTTGCCTAACATAAAATGCTTCTGTCTCCCCTCAACAGATTGGTTTATTTATGTTCTTTGGAGATTGGGCATTTTGGACATTTTTTCAACGACTACTAAAATGGTTATTGTGGACATGTTGCTCTAACTTGAATTTCCAGGGAGATAAGACACCAATTTCATAATGGTGGAGCTAACTACCACTCTTTGGTAGTGAGACTATGATATTCTGACAATTCTATTCTTAGTATAAGCATTATCCAAGGTATGTTACATAGAACATATCATATCCAAAAGTCTCTGGAATAAAAGAAAGGACTCAGTTCACTGGCTTTACACTGTCGTTAGGGTTTTACTGCAGTGAACAGAGACTATGACCAATGCAAGTCTAATAAAGAACAATATTTAATTGGAGCTGGCTTATAGGCTCAGAGGTTCAATCCAGAGGTTCAGTCCAGAGGTTCAGCCAAAGCAAGAACTTGGCAGCATTCAGAAAGGCATTGTACAGGGGGAGCTGAGAGATCTACATCTTCATCTGAAGGCTGCTAACAGAATATTTGCTTCCAGGCAGCTAGGATTAAGATCTTAAAACCCATATCCACAGTGGCACACCTACTCCAACAAGGCCACATATACTCAAACAGGGCCACCCCTTCTAATAGTGCCAAGCATATACAAACTATCACATACTCTTAGCATTATCTTCTATGGCTTATGTCATATGATGGGAAATACAAAAACAAACAAATATTTGACTTTATCTGTCAAGATGAAGCATATTATCACAGAAAAATAGTTCTAGACTCAAGCATCTATTTTTCAGGTTACCTCAACTTTCTAAGGTTCCATTTGCACCCTTTTAATCATGAAAATAAATATTACCTACTTCATATATTTACTAAGATCAAATGAGATTAAACAAGATTAGATGAGAAAAACATTGGTGTACATGTCTAGCTCATAATAAGATTTTAATAAATGTTTGTTAAATTTAAGCCAAAATGTCCCTCAAACAAAAACTTGTTCTCTTCACATTAGGGCATTTCCTTTCTCTTCAACACAATAAACATGACATGCTACACTTTTGTGCATTCACTACAGGTACTGCCATTCTTCCTTCACATTTCCACACTCTCAGAAGTACAATTGATGTACAGGCTGATAGAAGTTAACAATTTTATTTTATATAGATATGCTTCATGTTAAATGAACAAAACAGCTATGCCTGAAAAGTAAAAAAAAAAATCTATATTATTCATTATTCTTTGCTTTAATTATAGGAGGGAAACATACATATTATAATTGTCAAATGATATACTTTGAGTGATGTTTTGTTAGAAATAATGTGCCCTCACCTTCTTTTAGTTTAATTAGTTTAGTTTGGTAATTACTTCCTTATGAAACCATTTTTTGCTTTTTTAGGTAAATGCGTATAAACTGACTTCTCAGTGAATTCAATATAATTTACATGAATCCTAGACCATATTCTAGTGTTTGCAAGCCAGATTCCATTTCTACCTCTGAAAAAATATCTCTAAAAAATTATTCATATTTATTCCTAATCTAATGTGGTTGATCAACCAATGAAATAGTTATTTTTATTTTAAAATTGGCTTGCTATTATCTACTGTTTGCCTGACATTCTGTGGTAAGAGATACACTCATGCCATGCACCCTGTCCACTTTGAGAAGAAACCTAGAAACCCATAAAAATAGAAATTTGGAAAACCAACAGGGAGCTGCTTAAACATTCCTCTTATATCTTGTTTACCAAAGCTTCTCTCATTTCTGAGTATATAGGATTCGTGTGGGACTTTTTAATGATGTACATATTCTTGGTCTTTTCTTTTAGTTTTATTGAATTATTAATTTTGCAGTGGACAGACGATTTCTATTTTTTATAAACACATAAGTATTTCTAACACAGTTGTCTATTGGATTTATAAAATGATTCTGACACTGACAAAAGGAAAAAAAGATTTTTTTTTGCTTCAAAGTGGCAATTTCAAACTGTTACTTTTCTGCTAAGTATAAAGAAGGTGCGTGTAGAAACTACCAGAAGGAGGTACACTCCCAACTTTACAAAGATATAAGCTGAAGAAAGAGAAAATTTAAAACTTTCCTTAAACTCATCAGAGTGCTAAACATGGAAAGTTGAAAACATACTGAAAGTCAGTGAAAAGAAACATACATGTCTGCAGGGAGAGACCAACAAGGCACTGAGTGACTAAGGAAAGGAAGCAGCCCCCAAAATCTGACTTCACTTAGGATGCCTGATTTAGAATTAACAGAAGCCTGCAAAGTAAAAGCCTCTGGGGTTTCAAACAGAGGAGTATATACACTCTTTCAGGGTTTTGTTTCACTCTTCAACTAGAAATTTGCTAAAAAGTTTTAAAGTCCCAAGAAAGTCTCACTTGAAGTATAGAAGTGGGAATGAAGCACAGCAGATACTGACAGAACAGTACAAAACTCCATGGGGACTTTACTTCTCATCAGTCCTGGGAGCAAAAGATTTTACTGCATGCAGTAGAGGTAGAAAAGACCAACAAACACCATTGTCCTTAGGGGATCACAAAGGAAACGAGAAAAAACAACAACCTGCTGCCTCTGGGGTGAGCTGCAAAATATATGCAGGTTTTAGAATCACTGCCTTAGGAGCAGGGAACATGGAGAAAGGAGCATCTCTTGGAATCTAGGGAAACACTGCTGGCCTAAAGCTGAGGTTCAGTCAGAACAATGGAGAGAAGTCTTGCAGCCTCCATTATAAAAAGCTGCAAAAGTGAAACACAGAAGTCACATAAAGGAAAGGCAATAGCTGAGGGAGGAACACTTATTGATAAAATCATCCTTAAAATCCAGTTCACACTCTAAACACAAGGTATCACTAAAAGAATATAGAGCCTAAAGCCTAAAAAAGAGTAACCATAGCAACAAGTCCATCCCAATTCCTAATTATAATAACATGAGCCACTGAACTATTAGTATCTTAGTTCTATAAAAGAACAGAGACAGAAAGAAACTCAAGAAAGAACTGAAGAAATGATGGCCAAGTGTTTCTCCAAATTAACTGCAGTAACACTAAAGCCATGAGGTCTTCTGGCACCAAAATCATTGACCTCAGTTTCTACTGTCCTACTCAAAAGATTTGGCTTTTAAAAAATTACAAAACAAATAAAATATCAAGTAATTGCAAAACTGTGATTGCAGAAATAAAACATACTGCCAAGTGACATGAAAGCACTGATATTTAACATAGACATGGCATAAATTTTGGTTAACATACAGGGAACTTTAATTCTAATAGTCCTAATTAATACATTAATTTTAGTATGTCAAAATATGCATTAAGATTCAAGAAGATGTACTGACTTCTCAGTGGCAATCAAAAACTGTTTAATAGGACCGAGGAACCACTCAATAGGAAAGAAATCATGCTTGGTACTAGAAATGTATACAGCTTCCTGAGTTAGTGAAGTGATGGACTTTAGCAAAGGATTTGCTAGAATGACATATTTACTACTACATTAAATATCTGAAATCAACATCTCAAAGAATTATTTCCACTCTCACATTTATTGTTGCCATACAACAGTTTCTCTGTCCCTATCTGTCTCGTTCTCTCTGTGTGTGTATATATAATAGAATATTATTCTGCAATGAAAATCAAGTTGTCTTACCACTAAAACAAAATATGCTGGACTAGAATGTACAGTTTTAAGTGAAATAAGCCAAATACATGACAAATATTGCTTGTTTTGAATTACTAGGTGCTGCAAAGGTGGGAAGGAAGCTGCAGAGTGATAAAAACAGAAACTAAAACTAGACAGGAGAAATAAGTTCCAGTCTTCCATAGCACAGTATGAGAGATTATAGTTCATGACAGCTTTTTAAATGTTTTATGAAGAACTAGAATTGTGGACCCATAAGAACGTTATCACAAAGAATTGTCAGGAAAAAAGAAATGCTAATTATCCTGATTAGATTAGTACATATTACAAACATATGCTGAGCTATCACACTGTGGTCCATACACGTGTATGATTGGTAGATGTTAATTAAAAGATTAAAACTCAAAATAATAAGCCTGAGCTGGGAAATAGTTTATTCCACTCAAAATTCTGAAAATAAAATTATAGTTCAACCATAGAAATTATTCTTTATATTATGTTGTTCCTTTTGCAGTGCTTGAAATTGATCTAAATAATTTGCATATACTAGGCAAATGATCTACCAAGGGGGGTCTGCTCACATACCAAGAAAAGAATTTCCATACAGTTTGCCTTTGTTTATTCTGTAGTAGGCAGGATAATGTTCCATCTGAAAAAATATTCATAGTCATTCCTTCAAAGAGTTAAATATGCTCTCTTGTATAGTAAAGGCAATATGGAAGATAGGATTAATTCTGAAATGTTAAATAAAAGTGAACCTCAATTTCCTGGTTGGACTTGAATGCAATCTTTATAAGTGATAGAGGAAGATGGAAGTTAGAGTCAGATAGAGGTATGATGATGATACACCACAGGCTTTGATAATTAAGGGCGACACAAGGTGTCAAGGAATGCTGGTGCTTTCCAGAAGCTGAATTAGGTAAATCAATAAATGAGTTTTCCCCTGAATTATCCAGAAAAGAAAGACAGCTAACAGCTGTTTTCAGCTCAGTGAGTACTGGCATAGTGCTTGCCAACCTACAAGACTGTGTGCTAAAAATCAGTGTTATTGTAAGCCACTAAGTTCTTGGTAATTTGTTTTAGCAATAATAAATGAGCATACATTCTACAATATTGAAGTGATGTGAAGGTTTGTTCCTCTTTTATATCGTAACTACAAAATTAGAGTGATTTAGAAGTCTTTTAAGCGAGCTCGCCGGCCCCTAGACCAGAGGTGTAGCGGCGGGCCTCCATATTGCAACCAGGACACAGCTGGAAAGGCCCAGGTAAACACCCCTTCCAGGGCTACACTCACGGGGGTATCTGCTAGGGTCTCGGAGCCAAGCAGGCGGAGTCCCGCCTAGGCTCTGTGGGACATTCCCGCCCTCTGGTGAGCACCTAGGCTGCATTCTGCAACCAGCTCGCCGGCCCCTAGACCAGCGGTGTAGTGGCGGGCCTCCATATCACAACCAGGACACAGCTGGAAAGGCCCAGGCTCTGTGGGACATCCCCGCCCTCGGGTGAGCACCTAAGCTGCGTTCTGCAACCAGCTCGCCGGCCCCTGGACCAGTGGTGTAGCGGCGGACCTCCATATTGCAACCAGGACACAGCTGGAAAGGACCAGGCTCTGTGGGACATCCCCGCCCTCGGGTGAGCACCTAAGCGGCGTTCTGCAACCAGCTCGCCGGCCCCTAGACCAGCAGTGTAGGGGCGGGCCTCCATATTGCAACCAGGACACAGCTGGAAAGGCCCAGGTAAACACCCCTTCCAGGGCTACCCTCACGGGGGATCTGCTAGGCTCTCCGAGTTCCTTGCAACCAGGACACAGCTGGAGAAGCCCAGGTAGACAGACTCCAACAGGGGCTACAATCGCATGGGTGGCAGCCAGTTTATGATCCCTTAAAGCAGCAGTCACACATATTCACCAATAGAGAAACAACAGGTGAGCCCAGCCTCACAGGAGATTCAAACACCAGCCACTGACAACAAGGCCAACTAAAACCAGAAATAACCAGATGGCAAAAGGAAAACGAAGGAACGTTACTAACAAAAATCAAGGCAACATGACAGCATCTGAACCCAGTTCTCCAACAACAGGAATCCCTGGATACCCTAAAACACCAGAAAAACAAGACTTGGATATAAAATCACTGGTCAGGATGCTGGTAGCTGAACACATAGAAAAATCTCGTAAAGAAATAGAGGAGAAAATGGATCAAAAGTTAGAAGCCTTTACGAGGCAAATACAAAAATCACTTCAAGAAATGCAGGAGAAGATGGATCAAAGAGAAGAAGACAATAAGGAAGAAAGACAAAAGTCACTTAAAGAACTACAGAAGAACGTGGGCCAACAAGTAGAAGCTATGAAAGAGGAAGCACAAAAATCTATTAAAGAAATACATGAAAACACAATCAAGCAAGCGAAAGATCTGAGCACATCCATCCAGATACTAAAAACAGAAGTAGAAACAACTAAGAAATCACAGAGGGAGACAACATTGGAGATAGAAAACCTGGGGAAGAAATCAGGGGCCATAGACGCAAGTATCAACAATAGAATACAAGAGATAGAAGACAGAATCTCAGAAGCCGAAGATAACATAGGAACCATTGATTCAACAGTCAAAGAAAATACTAAATGCAAAAAGGTGGTAACCCAAAACATCCAGGAAATCCAAGACACTATGAGAAGACCAAACCTAAGGATTATAGGTATAGACGAGAGTGAAGATTTACAAGTTAAAGGGCCAGCTAATATCTTCTATAAAATTATGGAAGAAAACTTCCCCAACCTAAGGAGAGAGATGCCCATGAATATACAAGAAGCCTATAGAACCCCAAACAGACTGGACCAGAACAGAAATACATCCCGTCACATAATAATCAAAACTCCAAATGTAATAAACAAAGAAAGAATACTAAAGGCAGCAAGAGAAAAAGGCCAAGTAACATATAAAGGAAGACCTATCAGAATAACACCAGACTTCTCACCTGAGACCATGAAAGCTAGAAGATCCTGGGCAGATATCATGCAAACTCTAAGAGAACACAAACTTCAGCCAAAACTACTTTACCCAGCAAAACTCTCAATTGCCATTGATGGAGACATCAAGGTATTCCATGACAAAACCAAATTTGCAAGATATCTCTCCACAAATCCAGCCCTACAAAGGATAATAGGGGGAAAACACCAAGACAAGGACAGAAACTACACCCGGGAAGAAGCAAGATAGAAACCTCCTCTCATCAAACCCAAAAGAAGATAACCTCTCGAATATAAAAAATAAATAAGATAAATAAATATAATTTCAAAAATGTCTGGAGGTAATAATTACTATTCCTTAATATCTCTTAACGTCAATGGACTCAATTCCCCAATAAAAAGACATAGATTAACAGACTAGATACGGAAACAGGACCCTACATTTTGCTGCATACAGGAAACACATCTCAGTGTTAAAGACAAACACTACCTTAGAGTAAAAGGCTGGAGGACAATTTTACAAGCAAATGGTCTCAGGAAACAAGCTGGAGTAGCCATTCTAATATCAGATAAAATTGACTTTCAACCTAAAATCATCCAAAGAGACTCAGAAGGTCACTTCTTGCTGGCCAAAGGGAAAATCCACCAGGAAGAGCTCTCAATACTGAACATCTATGCTCCAAATGCAAGGGCGCCCTCCTTCGTAAAAGAAACCTTACTAAAGCTTAAAGCACACATTACACCTAACACAATAATTGTGGGTGACTTCAACACCCCACTCTTCTCAATGGACCGATCAGGAAAGCAGAAACTAAACAGGGACACAGTGAAACTAATTGAAACTCTGGACCAATTGGATTTAACAGATATATATAGAACATTTCATCCTAAAGCTAAAGAATATACCTTTTTCTCAGCACCACATGGTACCTTCTCCAAAATAGACCATATAATCGGTCACAAGACAGATGTCAACAAATACAAGAAGATCGAGCTAATCCCATGCCTCTTATCAGATCACCATGGAGTAAGAGTGGTCTTCAATAGCAACAAAAACAACAGAAAGCCCACATACACATGGAAACTGAACAATACTCTACTCAATGACACCTTGGTCAAGGAAGAAATAAAAAAAGAAATCAAAGACTTTTTAGAATTCAATGAAAATGAAGGTACAACCTACCCAAATCTATGGGACACAATGAAAGCAGTGCTAAGAGGAAAACTCATAGCTCTAAGTGCATCCAAAAAGAAACTGGAGAGAGCATACACTAGCAGCTTAATGGCACACCTTAAAGCCCTGGAAGAAAAACAAGTTAATTCACCCAGGAGGAGTAGAAGACAAGAAATCATCAAACTCAGGGCTGAAATCAATCAAATAGAAACAAAGAGAACCATACAAAGAATCAACAAGACCAGGAGCTGGTTCTTTGAGAAAATCAACAAGATAGATAAACCCTTAGCCAGACTAACCAAAGGACACAGAGACAGTATACAAATTAACAAAATTAGAAATGAAAAGGGAGACATAACAACAGAAACTGAGGAAATTCAAAAGATCATCAGATCCTACTACAAAGGTCTATACTCAAAACAACTGGAGAATCTGGAGGAAATGGACGATTTCCTAGACAGATATCAAATACCAAAATTAAATCAGCATCAAGTAGACCAGCTAAATAGTCCCATAACCCCTAAAGAAATAGAAGGGGTTATAGAAAGCCTCCCAACCAAAAAAAGTACGGGACCAGATGGTTTTAGTGCAGAATTCTACCAGACCTTCAAAGAAGACTTAACACCAATACTCTCCAAACTATTCCACAAAATAGAGACAGAAGGGACACTGCCCAACTCATTCTTCGAAGCCACAATTACGCTAATACCTAAACCACAAAAAGATCCAACAAAGAAAGAGAACTTCAGGCCAATTTCTCTAATGAATATTGATGCAAAAATACTAAATAAAATTCTTGCTAACCGAATCCAAGAGCACATCAAAACGATCATCCACCATGATCAAGTAGGCTTCATCCCAGGGATGCAGGGATGGTTCAATATACGGAAATCCATCAATGTAATCCACTACATAAACAAACTGAAAGAAAAAAACCACATGGTCATCTCATTAGATGCTGAAAAAGCATTCGACAAAATTCAGCATCCTTTCATGCTAAAAGTCTTGGAAAGAGCAGGAATTCAAGGCCCATACCTAAACATAGTAAAAGCAATCTACAGCAAACCAGTAGCCAACATCAAAATAAATGGAGAGAAACTTGAAGCATTCCCACTAAAATCAGGGACTAGACAAGGCTGCCCTCTCTCTCCATATCTTTTCAATATAGTACTTGAAGTTCTAGCAAGAGCAATTAGACAACATAAGGAAGTCAAAGGGATACAAATTGGAAAGGAAGAAGTGAAACTATCATTATTTGCAGACGATATGATAGTTTACCTAAGCGACCCAAAAAACTCCACCAGAGAACTTCTACAGCTGATAAACAACTTCAGCAAAGTGGCAGGTTATAAAATTAACTCAAGCAAGTCAGTGGCCTTCTTGTACTCAAAGGACAAGCAGGCAGAGAAAGAAATTAGGGAAATAACACCCTTCACAATAGCCACAAACAACATAAAGTATCTTGGCGTAACTCTAACCAAACAAGCAAAAGATCTGTACAACAGGAACTTCAAGTCCTTGAAGAAAGAAATCGAAGAAGACCTCAGAAGATGGAAAAATATTTCTTGCTCCTGGATTGGCAGGATCAATATAGTAAAAATGGCCATCTTGCCAAAAGCAATATACAGATTCAATGCAATCCCCATCAAAATCCCAACTCAATTCTTCATAGATCTAGAAAGAGCAATTCTCAAATTCATCTGGAGCAACAAAAAACCCAGGATAGCTAAAACTATTCTCAACAATAAAAGGACTTCTGGGGGAATCAATATCCCTGACTTCAAGCAGTACTACAGAGCAATTGTGTTAAAAACTGCATGGTATTGGTATAGCAACAGGCAAACAGATCAATGGAACAGGATTGAAGACCCTGAAATTAACCCACAGACTTATGGTCACTTGATCTTTGATAAAGGAGCCACAACCATCCGATGGAATAAAGATAGCCTTTTCAACAAATGGTGCTGGTTCAACTGGAGGTCAACATGCAGAAGAATGCGAATTGACCCACTCTTATCTCTTTGCTCTAAGATCAACTCCAAGTGGATCAAGGACCTCCACATAAAACCAGACACACTGAAACTATTAGAAAAGAAACTTGGGAAGACCCTGGAGGACTTGGGCACAGGGGAAAAGTTCCTGAACAGAACACCAATAGCGTACGCACTAAGATCAAGAATCGACAAATGGGACCTCATAAAATTACAAAGTTTCTGCAAAGCAAAGGACACTGTCCGAAGGACAAAACGGCAACCAACAAAGTGGGAAAAGATCTTTACAAACCCCACATCCGACAGAGGGCTAATATCCAATATATACAAAGAACTCAAGAAGTTAGACCGCAAAGAACCAAATAACCCTATCAAAAAATGGGGCACAGAGCTAAACAAAGAATTTTCACCAGAAGAAATTCGGATGGCCGAGAAACACCTTAAGAGATGTTCAACATCATTAGTCATCAGGGAAATGCAAATCAAAACAACCCTGAGATTCCACCTCACACCAGTCAGAATGGCTAAGATTAAAAACTCAAGAGACAACAAGTGCTGGCGAGGATGTGGAGAAAGAGGAACACTCCTCCACTGTTGGTGGGATTGCAAAATGGTAAAACCACTCTGGAAATCAGTTTGGCGGTTCCTCAGAAAATTGGGCATGTCACTTCCAGAGGACCCTGGCATACCACTCCTGGGCATATACCCAGAGGATTCCCCTACATGCAATAAAGACACATGCTCCACTATGTTTATAGCAGCCTTGTTTATAATAGCCAGAAATTGGAAGGAGCCCAAATATCCCTCAAAGGAGGAATGGATACAGAAAATGTGGTATATTTATACAATGGAATACTACTCAGCAATTAAAAATAATGAATTCATGCAATTTGTAGGTAAATGGTTAGACCTGGAAAATATCATCCTGAGTGAGCTAACCCAATCACAAAAGAATGCACATGAAATGCAATCACTGATAAGTGGATATTAATGAGCCCAGAAGCACTAAATACTCAAGACACAAATAGCAAGTCAAATGATTCCCAAGAAGAAGAAAGGAGAGGACCCTGGGCATGTAAAGATTGCATCCAGTTTAGTAAAGAAACCGAGGGGGGAGGGGGAATGATTGGGGAATAGTTGGGGGGGAGAAGATCTATGGGAACTATGGTGGGTGGGAACTGGGAAAGGGGAAAGCCTTTGAAATGTAAACATAGAATATAGAAAATAAAAATTACTAAAAAAAAAAGAAGTCTTTTAAGCAATGAATACAATAATCAATCATTTTTTAGCACGAAAAAGTACTACCCATCTCTACTCTAAATCTAAGGAATTATATCAAATTTCTTTTCCTATGTGATGTATACTTAGTTCATTCTAAGGAATTATCCAAAATAATGCCCCATGCTATATTCATTTGCTTGAATTTTCACTATGAAATATGACATTTTTGTTGTTTATGAGCATGCCAATAGAAGCTAGGAAATGGGCATTAATTCTTAACCTTTTTACTTACCATTCACAGTTATGAAGATTTGTTTAATCTTGTGTTTTGAAATTGAAATTTATAATGCGATGCTTAATAACATCAAATCATATCAATTGTAAAACAGGTATGTCCTGACCAGGAACAGTCACTTCAATGGCATGATGGCTCATAAATGACTGCCATGTATGTTGATCTTCCAACCAAGGGCAAATGCCTCATTAGCTACTTTCCTGGCAAAACAGATAGAGAATCTTTGCAGTGTATTTAAAGTTGAAAAAAAGAAAGAAATTTCTTCCCAACACAACACAAAAATAGTTGAACAAGTTTTCCTGTGAGGTTCCATACTATGTTGTAACAATTTCACTTGAAGAGGCAAATAACCTAAAACTTAACTTATTACCCATTTGAAGTTTAGATCTTATGATGTTGGAAAAGTAATTGAAAAAAATTGAAAAGGAAAAAGGATCCTAGAGAACCTTAGAACCAATTTGGCTTGAAGTACTAGAAATTACAATGAAATAATGGCCAGTAACAAATATGTAGCCTAAATATAGTTCATTAATGATGCTGATCATCTGGAAAATGAAAGCAAGAATTTAAAGTTTCCTGTTCACTTTTTTTATTTTACCTGTAATAGAAGGAGATGAATAAGTTTCACAAAAATTTCCTATTAATTGACTTGCTATATCCAAAGGGCACATATGTTATCAATCCAATGGCAATGATCATTGATTAAATAATATGTGGAATACCTATGTATTACAGGTAATAAGATGTCATATTTAAGAAGTATACATGTGCTTTTCAACAGAGATTGAGTGATGAGTATTATGTGGTTTGCAGTAAGAATTAATTGAATTTGATTTATTTTAAAGAATGATTCAATTATTGTTTGTTGACAAGGTTACCAGTGATTCATACACCAGGGAGTTATTAACCTGCAGAGATATTTGAGAATATGCATTTTCCAATAAATACTGGGATTGCTACTGACATTTAAATGCTGTGGGGCCAGATATATTAATACTTTTTAATGCAAGCATTCATAAGCACATTGCCCTCTGGAGAAAAATTTTGACATATCAGCAACAGCATTATCCTTTATCTATCAGCCTTACTCTACTCTTTTTACAAAATAACTAACTGCATTGTGCAGATATTCTCTTCAGATTTTTATAGGAGAATGAGTGAATGAAGTAAAGAGTACCACCATTGCTCAAGTCTTAATCAAGGAATTCAAAAATGAAGACTATTCCTGAGGATCTCTTATTAGGAAAATCCAGAAAATTTTTATAACAAACAAGGAGAAGGCTTCCCTAGTTAGAGTCAGTAATGCTATGATGAAAAACCATGACCAAGAGCAAGTTGGGGAGAAAAGTGGTTTATTTGGCTTACATGTACATATCACTGTCCATCACTGAAGGATGTCAGAAGAAGAATTTAAACAGTGCTGGAATCTGAAGGTAGGAGATGATTGATGGTGAGGCTGTGGTAGGGTGCTGCTTATTGGTTTACTCCTCATGGCTTTCTCGGACTGCTTTCTTATACAACCCAGAGCTACCACCCCAGGGATTGCAACACCCCAAAATGGGCTGGTTCCTTCCCTCATTGATCACTAATTTAAAAAATTCTTTACTGTGGGATCTTGTCTCAATCAAGTCTTCTTCCTCTCAGATAACTTTGGTTTGTACCAATTTGACCTAAAACTAGCCAGTACATGGGCCAAGATTGAAGATGCCTAGAAAATTACTGACATCATAAAACAGCATTCCAGATTGCTCTTGTGTTCTTGCAATGAATACTACAATGAAAAAAATAACCTAGGGGAAGTGAAGATTTATTTCAGCTCCCACTTTCAAGTGAGATACAACACTGGGCAACATCAAGGCACAAAATATGTAGGAATACTGCTTTCTTGCTCACTCTAAGGATGGCATGACTAGTTTTCCCATTTAGCAGAGACCAATGTGCCCAGTGATTGTCACCACCTATAATGGACTGGACCTTTCCATATGAATCGTCAATCATCTCCATTACTTGCAAATATGGTAACAGGCCAATCTGATCTAGACAATCTCACTAGGAAAAACTATAAGAAATTACTGGAAGCTGAGAAAGTTCTGAAGAAAATATGTTTACATATCCATTAAAATAAGTTCTAAATCTCAAGCAACTGGCTAAAGTTTGCCTTTTCATTACCTGAAGCTTTACTATATTCCTTTATTGAAAGAAAAGAGAAGCACATGTGTTATAGCATATGGGGAAATCATAGGACAATTTTGAGGAGTCCTATTCTGAGATAATTCACTGACCATGAAAGTTTTCACAATAATATATTTTATTATCTTAATCCATATTAAAATATAATAAAATTATATTTAAATACTATCATTATGTTGCATGTAACTGTTCTAGATATATTAGAACCTTCCTTAAAATTTTACTATATATCTAGAATAAAATTTGTAGAATTAATTTGAAATAATTTGCTAAGTGCCACCTGTCCACCAAGAAAAAGTATCAAATTGTTCACTAATAACCTAAGCCAACCAAATTTAGAACATATTTCAGTTTCTATCCAGTTATTTCTATAAAGGCATCCATTGATTTGGAGTTTGAGAAGTCCAGTTTGTTCTTATTCCTAGTATATTGGAGTATATTTGCAGCCAAGGTCACTGCTCTTTCAAGAATATGACAGGCTTTCCACAGATAGTTCGTATTTTATATAGGAAAATAAAATCATTTTGTATAACCTAAAATTCCTATAATCCTGTTACAGAACAAAGTTTAATTTATAAAAACAGAAATACCTTTTTTGTTGATTAATACTTTCTAGTGGAATGATATTGCTTTGAAAACACATATACTTAAATAATTTTTTAGTAAAAGTTAAAATTTAGAAGATGATACTGTACTGATAAACACACTTGGTTTTAATGTTTCTAAGAATAAAAATAAGAACCCAATCTGTTATGTTACATAGATAAAATGCAAAAAGAAAATTCACTTTCACTGGCTCTCCAGAATAAAATACAAAGTTTAGTGTGGAAAATGAGTTGTTGCATCTATAGAGGATAGTCACAAGACAGATCCCACAATTCTGTGTAAGAACATTTTAAAATTGACTAGAAGGTGTTCTAGAAAATCCCAAACTCACACAGCCTATTGTAATTATTCTTGTTTGCCCATAATAACTTGGTGGTAAAAACTGTTGCTGAAGACCTCACACACCTTTGTTACAGGACATGGAAAAATCAAATTAATCCTGACTCTGGAGCTGTATCCCTGCTGGCTAACTTTCAAAGCCCTGTGAGGTGCTATGTAGGCTGATGGGAATAACATTTGTTAACAGTATTATACAACTGTGACACTGTGAGCTACAAAAATGAAGAGACCCCAAAATATTCCAATGGGTGCTATAGAATCAGGAATGTCAAGGGAGTAAAAAAACTGATTTCTGATTCAATTTAAGGACTACTCCAAAGAAGGAAATACACACCTGCTACTGTAAATCTGGACACTACCTAATAGTTCGGGAGCTCATAGGTACCAGGGATGAAACTACTAGTATTATTTTGTTAAATCAATATAGTATAAAACTGCCCTCTAAATTTATATGTTTCTACTTATAAAATAGAATAGCTTTCAGATCCTGTCACAAAAGTCTCTGTGCTGTAGATACAATTAACAGAATGATACTACTGGTCAAAACGCAGTGAATTCATAGCTGTGGTGTACTCAGTCACAAATGGTATATCTGTATCATACCTTATAGACTTATAGTTTATAGACTATTTCAGAAGATTGTCAGAAATATTGTAAGAGCCAAGGATTGGGTAGTGCCAGTATGTAACAACTGTCTTCTGGACATAACAGGACCACTGTACTCATGAACTCACAGCAGCCTTGGTTGCCTTCATAGACCTACACAAGATCCAGTCAATATTCTAGCATTGGTGTAGGGAATGGATTCATGAGACCATACTCCTTACTGAGTGAGGAGTTATGGATAGTTGAGAGCTTCATGGACAGATAGAAAGGTTTTTTTCCCTAATGGTATGACCTCTGTTAGATTGATCATGCCCTAGTGGAGGTACCTCTCACACAGGATTCTATAGGAAGAACAAATTAGTTTCAGTGACTTATTATTAAAAGAAAAGATACAAATTTGATAGAGTGAGGAAAGGTAGGACTATATCAGGAAGGAGTTAGTAGGAAGAAAGAAGGATCAATATGATAACATATATGCTTATATGAAATTATCAAAGAATAAAAAAGGTAAAATCTTAAAAATTATGTATGGTCAAGTTATTGCAATTATGTACAGAGTAATTTAAAATTGGCTGTTATAAGTGCATTCTGGGTCTCAAAATAAACTAGGCCTATAGTAAGTTAAAATGTATTAGATAAAAACAGAAAAAAAGTCTAGATAGAATTGTTTAAGCTTAAGTATACAGTATCTTAAATGTACAAATTCACTGACAGCCTCAAGAACAGATGATAGCTAGGATGTAGAAAAAGAGGAACACTCCTCTACTGCTGGTGGGATTGCAAGCTGGTACAACCACTCTGAAAATCTGTCTGGCTGTTCCTCAGAAAACTGAGCATGATACTACAAGAGGACACCATTTACCACTCCTGGGCATATGATTTCCCCTTTCCTGGTTCCCTCTCCCTGAAAGTCCCATAAGCCCTCTTCCCTTCTCCTGTTCCCCAATCAACCCCTTCCAACTTCCCTGTCCTGGTATTCCCCTACACTGCTGCACTGAGCCTTTCCAGGACCAGGGGACTCTCCTTCCTTCTTCTTGGACATCATTTGTTTTGGGAATTGTGTCTTGGGTATTCCGAGATTCTGGGCTAATATCCAGAGGATTCCCCAGCATGTAATAAGAAAGCATGCTCCACTATGTTCATAGCAGCCCTATTTATAATAGCCAGAAGCTGAAAACAATCCATATGTCCCTCAATGGAGGAATGGATACAGAAAATGTGGTATATTTACACTATGGAATATTACTCAGTTATTAAAAATAATGAATTCATGAAATTCTTAGGCAAATGGGTGGAATTGGAAAATACCATCCTAAGTGAGGTAACCCAATCACAAAAGAACACACATGGTATGCACTCACTGATAAGTGGATATTAGCCCAGAATCTCGGAATACCCAAGACACAATTCCCAAAACAAATGATGTCCAAGAAGAAGGAAGGAGAGTCCCCTGGTCCTGGAAAGGCTCAGTGCAGCAGTGTAGGGGAATACCAGGACAGGGAAGTTGGAAGGGGTTGATTGGGGAACAGGAGGAGGGAAGAGGGCTTATGGGACTTTCAGGGAGAGGGAACCAGGAAAGTGGAAATCATTTGAAATGTAAATAAAGAATATATCTAATAAAAAATTAAAACAAAAAAGAATGCAACTTGGGGAAGCAAAGTGCTGGTGATTTGATCCCTTGAATTTTGTATGTTTTATAATCAGAATCAGGTTGCAGAGAATATATATATATAAAAAAACAGTTATTTGAAAGTAGTTGAAAAAAGAGGACAAAAGATGTTGAAAATCAAAACACCAAAGAAATTGAGGAATTATAAAGTTCCATTAAGTACTTTAACATGCATGCAATTTGAGACATAAAATTAGGAAAGAAATTTAATAACAGTATTTGAAAATACAAAATTTTTACATTTGAAAAAAGTTAGATTCACAAGTTTCAATAAACTCCAACCAAAATCAATGAATATTACTATCTATCTATCTATGTACATACATATATATTACAGACATATTGTTAAACATTAAAGATGAAGAAAACGTGAACTTATAAAATCTTACATCTAACATGTTCAGCAAAAATTATTTAACTTCTTGCTGAAATTAACATTGGAAACAATGGAACCCAAAATAATCTCAAATAACATCTTTCAAGGAGTATCTAAACACACACACACACACACACACACACACACACACACACAAATACAAATTCCACTCAGAGCTCCACAAAAAAACAAAATTAATCTGTGGTATAAAGACAAACTAGGGTTATTTTCACATACACAAAATTTGTAACATATTTCTTATAGACCTTCACTATAAAATATACTGAAGGAACTTTTTTCTAGAGGAATGAAGAGGATTCTTGTTGGAAAATCAAAATGATAGGAATGTAAACCACCAAAACCTAAAATGTGCAAGTTAAATATAAAGGAATCATCCTTTTTACATTAGAAAATATGTATGACTACTTAAAGCAATGTTGAAAACAGAATTGACATTTATAACTAATTTTCACAAATTAGTCACAAAGGAGGATCTTCCTAACTGTGGCTCATTCACTTTAAAATAGCCTATGAGATTTAAAAATATTTTTTATATTTACATTTTAATTCTGAATAAAGATAAAGATTATGACACATGAAAATCTATCAAGTGTTAGTGTTCAAACATTTTATTGGAACATATCCAGATTTAGTTATATGCATATTATCTATAGCATTTCATTTAATATTTCATATTGTATATAGAAATAAACTCAGAATGGATAGAAAAGCAAAACATAAAGCTTGTATGATATCTGGAAAAATAGTAGAATACCTTTTGTTTTATTACATATGTTCTTTATTTACATTTCTAATGTTATCCCTTTTCCCTGTTTCCCCTACAAAATTCCCCTATCCAACACCCCCCCTCCCCCGCTTAGCAACCCACCCACAACTGTTTCCCTGTCCTGGCTTTTCCCTACACTGGGGCAATGAGCCTTCACAGAACCAACTGCCTTTCCTCTCATCGAAGTCCGACAAGGCGATCCTCTGCTACATATGCAGCTGGAAGCATGGGTTCCTCCAGGTGTACACGTTGGCTGATGGTTTAGCTCCTGGTAGCTCTGGGGTTACTGGTTGGTTCCTCCTACGGGACTTCAAACCCCTTCCCCTCCTTGGGTCCTTTCTCTACTTCTTCCATTGTGGACCCTGTGCTCAGTTCAATGGTTAGCTAAGAGCATCCGCTCTGTATTTGTCAGGCACTGGCAGAGCCTCTCAGAAGACAGCTATATCAGATACTTGTCAGCAAGCACTTGTGGGCATCCACAGTAATGTCTAGGTTTGGTGACAGTATATGAAATATATCCCCATGTGGGGCAGTCTCTGCAAGGTCTTTCCTTAAGTCTCTGCTCCACACTTTGTCTCTTATCTCCTCCCATGGGTATTTTGTTCCCCCTTCTAAGAAGGACCAAAGTAGCCACAATTTGGTCTTCCTTCTTCTTGAGCTTCATGTGCTCTGTGAATTATGTTAGGTATTCCTGGCTTCTGGGCTAATATCCACTTATCAGTGAGTGAATACCATGAGTGTTATTTTGTGATTGGGTTACTTTACTCAGGATGATATTTTCCTTTTCTTTTTCTTTTTTTTTGTCTTTCTTTTAATAGCTAAGTAGTCTCCAATTGTGCAGATGTACCACATATTCTTTATTCATTCTTTAGTTGAGGGACATCTAGGTTGTTTTCAATTCCTGGCTATTATGAATAAAGCTACTATGAACATATTTAAACTAGTGTCTTTGTGGAATGGTGGGGCATATTTTGGGTATATGCTCAGGACCTGTATAGTTGGGTTCTGAGGTAGAATAATTCCACATTTTCTGAGAAACTGACAAATAGATTAACATATTGTTTGTACAGGTTTGTACTTGCACCAGCAATGGAGGAGTATTCCCCATGCCACATCTTTGCCAGCATGTGCTACCACTTGAGCTTTCTTTCCTTTTTTCTTGGATATTTTCATTATTTACTTTTTTATTGGATATATTCTTTATTTACATTTCATTTCCCTTTTCCTGGTTCTCTGCCCCCCAAAGGTCCCACATGCCCTTTTCCCTCCCCCTCTTCACCCCTTCCCACTTCCCTGTTTTGGTATTCCCCTACACTGATGCATTGAACCTTTCCAGAACCAGGGTCCACTCCTTCCTTCTTGTCGGACATCATTTGATTTGTGGATTGTGTCTTTGGTGTCCCACAAGTCTAGGCTAATATCCACTTATCAGTGACTGCATACCATTGGTATTCTTTTGAGATTGGATTACCTCACTTTGGATGATGTTCTCCAGCTACATCCATTTGTCTAAGAATTTCATGAATTCATTGTTTCTAATGGCTGAATAGTACTCCATTGTGTATATAAACCACATTGTTTTGTATCCATTCCTCCATTGAGAGACATCTGGGTTCTTTCCAGCTTTTGGCTATTATAAATAAGGCTGCTATGAACATAGTGGAGCATGTATCCTTACTGCATTCTTGGGAATCTTCTGAGTATTTGCCCAGGAGTGGTATGGCAGGGTCTTCCAGAAGTACCATGTCCAGTTTTCTGAGGAACCACCAGAATGATTTCCAGAGTGGTTGTACAAGCTTGCAATACCACAAGCAGTGGAAGAGTGTTCCTCTTTCTCCACATCCTCGCCAACACATGCTGTTCCCTGAGTTTTTAATCTTAGCTATTCTGACTAGTATGAGGTGAAATCTCAGAATTATTTTGATTTGCATTTCCTTAATGACTAATGATGTTGAGCATTTTTTAACGTGCTTCTCAGCAATCTGAAGTTCTTCAGGTGAAAAGTCTTTGTTTAGCTCTGTACCCCATTTTTTATAGGGATATTTAGTTTTTTGGGGTCTAACTTCTTGAGTTATTTGTATACATTTGATATTAGCCCTCTGTCAGATGTAGGGTTGGTGAAGATCTTTTCCCAATTTGATGGTTGCCGATTTGTCCTTTTGACAGTGTCTTTTGCCTTACAAAAACTTTGTAATTTTATGAGGTCCCATTTGCCCATTCTTGATCTTAGAGCATAAGCTATTGGTGTTCTGTTCAGGAATGTTCCCCCTGAGCCAATGTCCTCAATGGTCGTCCCCAGTTCCTTTTCTATTAGTTTTAGTGTGTCTGGATTTATGTGGAGGTCCTTGATCCACTTGGAGTTGAGCTTAGTACAAGGAGATAAGAGTGGATCAATTCTCATTCTTCTTCATGTTGACCTCTAGTTGAACCAGCACTATTTGTTGAAAAGGCTATCTTTTTTCCACTGGATATTTTCAGCTCCTTTGTTGAAGATCAATTGGCCATAGATGCGTGGGTTAAAATTCTGGGTCTTCAATCCTATTCCATTCATCCACCTCCATGACACTGTACCAATACCACTTTACTAAAGCTCAAAGCACACATTGCACATAACACAATAATTGTGGGGGACCTCAACACTCCACTAACCTCATTGGACCAATCAGGAAAACAGAAACAAAAGAGGGACACAGGGAAACTTATTGAATCTTTAGACCAAATAGATTTAACAGATATATATAGAACATTTTATTGTAAAGCAAAAGAATATACCTTTTTCTCAGCACCTCATGGTACCTTCTCCAAAATCGACCATATAATTGGTCACAAGACAGACCTCAACAAATATAAGAAGATAGAACTAATCCCATGCCTTCTATCAAATTACCCTGGAGTAAGAGTTGTCTTCAATAGCAACAAAAACAACAGAAAGTTCTCATATACATGGAGTCTCAACAATACTCTACTAAATGATACGTTTGTCAAGGAAGAAATGAAGAAAGAAATCAAAGACTTTTTAGAATTTAATGAAAATGAAGGTACAACATACTCAAATCTATGGGACACAATGAAACCAGTGCTAAGAGGAAAACTCATAGCCCTGAGTGCCTCCAAAAAGAGGGACATATGGTGGGGGGGAACTGGGAAAGGGGAAAGCCTTTGGAATGTAAACATAGAATATAGAAAATAAAAATTTTAAAAAAAAGAAACAGAAGAGAGCATATACTAGCAACTTAACGGCACACCTGAAAGCTCTGGAAGAAAAAGAAGCTAATTCACCCAGGAAGAGTAGAAGACAGGAAATCATCAAACTCAGGGCTAAAATCAATCAAGTAGTAACAAAGAGAACCATACAAATTATCAACAAAACCAGGAGATGGTTCTTTGAGAAAATCAACAAGATAGATAAACCCTTAGCCAGACTAACCAAAGGGCACAGAGACAGTATTCAAATTAACAAAATTAGAAATGAAAGGGGGGAATATAACAACAGAAACTGAGGAAATTCAAAAGATCATCATATCCTCCTACAAAAGCCTATACTCAACACAAATGTTGAATCTCGAGGAAATGGACAATTTCCTAGACAGTTACCAAATACCGAAATTAAATGAGGATCAAATAGATCATCTCAACAGTCCCATAACCCCCAAAGAAATAGAAGGGGTCATAGAAAGTCTTCCAACCAAAAAAAAAAAAAAAAGCACAGGACCAGATGGTTTTAGTGCAGAATTCTATCAGACCTTCAAGAAGACTTAATACCAATACTCTTCAAATTATTCCAGAAAATAGAAACAGAAGGAACACTACCCAACTCATTCTATGAAGCCACAATTACTCTGATACCAAAACCACACAAAGATCCAACTAAGAAAGAGAACTTAAGACCAATTTCCCTTATGCACATCGATGCAAAAATACTCAATAAAATTCTTGCCAACTGAATCCAAGAACACATCAAAATTATCATTCACCATGATCAAGTTGGTTTCATCCTGGGGATGCAGGGATGGTTCAATATACAGAAATCCATCAATGTAATCCACTACATAACCAAACTCAAAGAAAAAAAAAACACATGGTAATCTCATTGGACGCTGAAAAAGCATATGACAAAATTCAGCATTCTTTCATGGTAAAAGTCTTGGAAAGAACAGGAATTCAAGGCCCATACCTAAACATAGCAAAAGCAATTTACAGCTGACTGGTAGCCAACATCAACGTAAATGGAGAGGAACTTGAAGCAATCCCACTAAAATCAGGGACTAGACAAGGCTGCCCCCTCTTACCATATCTTTTCAACATAGTACTTGAGGTACTAGCTAGAGCTATTCGACAAAATAAGGATGTCAAAGGGATACAAATTGGAAAGGAAGAAGTCAAACTATCACTATTCGTAGATGATATGATAGTACACTTAAGTGACCCAAAAAACTCCACCAGAGAACTCCTGCAACTGATAAACTACTTCAGCAAAGTGGCTGGTTATAAAATCAACTCAAGCAAATCAGTAGTCTTCCTATACTCAAAGGATAAGCAGGCTGAGAAAGAAATTAGGAAAATAACACCCTTCACAATAGCCACAAACAATATAAAGTATCTTGGTGTGATTCTAACTAAACAAGTGAAAGATTTGTATGACAAGAACTTCAGATCTCTGAAGAAGGAAATAGAAGAAGACCTCAGAAAATGGAAATATCTTCCATGCTCGTGGGTTGGCAGGATTAATATAGTTAAAATAGCAGTCTTGCCAAAAGCAATATACAGATTCAACGTAATACCCATGAAAATCCCAACTCAGTTCTTCATAGAGTTAGAAAGAACAATTCTCAAATTCATCTGGAATAACAAAAAACCCAGGATAGCTAAAACTACTATCAACAGTAAAAGAACTTTTGGGGGAATCAGTATCCTGGACCTCAAGCAATACTTTATTTACTTTTCAAATGTTATCCCCTTTCCTTTCCCCCTATCCTCCTGGAAACCCCCTATCACATCCTCCCTTCCCCTGTGTCTATGAGGCTGTTCCTCCACCTACCACAACCCCAACTACCTGTCCTCAATTCTACTCTGAGACATATATGAAGTCTTCATAGGACCAAGGGCCTTTCCTCCCATTGATGCCAGACAAGACAATCCTGTACTACATATGCAGCTGGAGCCATGTGTAACCCATGGTTGATGGCTTAGTCCCTGGGAGCTCTGTGGGTCTAGTTGGTTGATATTGTTGTTCTTCCTATGAGGTTGCAAACTCCTTCAGTACCTTCAGTCATTTTTCTTACTCCTCCATTGGGGTCCCTGCATTTAGTCCAACGGTTGGCTGAGAGCATCTGTCTCTGTATTTATAGGGCTCTCTCAGGGCCTCTCGTGTGAGGAGACAACTCACACCCAAGTCAGGAAGTGAGAACACTCCTGGGAGACAAGCTCTTTCCTGGCTAAACCCATGCACAGAGGGTTGTGGAACAGCCACAGCTCCTGGTTGCAAATAGTAGAATATCTTTATAACATTAAATTTGAAAAAGATCACAAAAAGAGACAGTGGTTTAAATGAGGTATGCTCTATAGTCTCAAGCATTTGAGTGCTTTGTCTCCATTTAGTGTTGCTATTTGGGGAGGCTTAGGGAGTGTGGCCTTGGTGGAGAAAGTCTGTCTTTAGAGGCAAGATATGAGAGTTTGAAGAACCATGGCATTTGTAGTTTGCTATCTCTGGTTTGTTCATATGATTCAAGATGTGAAGCCTTAGCTTCCCATATTCTGCCACCATGGCTAACCCTGTGTCTATCTATGTCTTTGTTCCACCAACGTGAAACCACAAGTCATAAGAAACTCTCTTTTCTATAAGGTACCTTGATCATGACGAAGCAATTAAAAAGTAGCTAGTAAAAAATGAAAGAAGAAAAATATTTTAAAAGTAAAAGAGACTTAACCAAAATTTTAAAGTGCTACCAGAGAAAGCAGAGACAATTAGAAGAATGGGTGAGGTATATAATTTTCGTTCAAGGTTAAACATCCTCCAGACTCATACTATACGCCATGGTCAGTTGTGGTTCATTGTGTAAATAACCATCTCTTATGAATAGAAACTTCTCAGATGAGGATTGAGAGATATAATGTTCTATGAGGACAGTGATAATCATTAGGAGCTGAGGTAATACTCATGGATAACTGAAAGGCCAAGCAATATAAAAGAAAGTGACAGTGTAGCATTACAAGGAAGCAGTAACTTTTAGACATAGAAGGGTATGCACATGACCTGTGCAAATCTAAGACAGAGCAATGTCAGCATGGACATGGGTTGATTATGAAATCCTACCTGTAGAGTACTAGTAAGTTCTATATCAGCTGGACACAAGCCAGGATCATTTGGAAAAATAGAATGTTAATTAAAATATCCTTTCCAGATTGTACTGTAAGAAAGTCTTTGGTGGATTTTTTTAGATTGGTGAGTGATATGAGAAGGCCCATCTACTTGTAGGTAGTGCTAACACTGGTACAGTGGTCCTGGACTATATAAGAAAACAAGATGAGCAAGCAAGGAACATTATTTCCTAACCTGTGGTTCAGTTTATGCATCCAAACTCCAGCTTTGAGATCCTGTTCTGAGTGATTTGAGGATATAATTTGATGTAGATGTAAATGGTAAAAAACCCTTTCCATCCAAAGTTGCTTTTGGTCAAGATGTTTTCTCAAAGTAATAGAAGCCCTAAGACACATAGCCATGGAATTATTGGCAATTGTTAGTTTCTGGGAATGGAAGATCAGTTTTCTCTAAGATTCTAGACACGATTGAGTTGACCGTGCTTCAGTGGAAAGCTGCATACCCAAGAATATGTGAAATATGAGCAACATAAAATGGTTGTAATTGGTTTTCCAAAACAAGGTCACAGAGCTGAATGCATAGGGAAGGAGAGTGGATATGTACAAAATATAATCAAAATACAGAAATGAGAACATTCAAAGAACTAATAACATAACTTAAAAAAGTAAGTCTTTAATTTCTATATTCTGTAACATTGTAGAACATCAAATCTTAACAATAATAAATTATATATCTCAACATAGTTGGTTGCACAGATATAAAATGCACCAATACAAATATATAGTAAATGTTTAAAGCAATAAAAATGCCAACTACCACAATCTGACCATTAGACATTCTATACACATATTGAATAAGATATTATACCTTATAAATATGTCATTTACCCCATGTTTAAAGCTATCAGTATAACATTTCCAATATAACCAATATCTCCTTCACTTTCTCCATGATCACATCTTCTCTAACTCTGATCTTCTTCATGTTATAAGGAACATGACTAAATTGGTGTTTTGGAATAATTTAGAATGATATGCAAATGTTAAAGTGGTTAACTTAATGATATTTGACAACCTATTTGCAATATAAGGTATTCATGGGTTTTTAGCATTATGAATGATATAGACAACTTAGAAAAATGTTGCTATATGTCTTACAGAAATAATCTAGTAATTTAAAGGACAATTATTTGAACAGATTTCTTACAAATTAAGATGAGTAAATGAGCAATAAGCACATGAGAAGATGTTGAACATCTTTGCTCTTTAGAAAAATGAAATGAAAATCACATTGTGGTATTATTATTCATGCACGACGATGGACTAGAATGTATAAAAAGTAAAATGTAGCCATATGAAATGGTAGTGAAGATGAGGAACAGATGGTAGCTTCATATATTGTTGTTAGCACATAAAATAGTCCAACCACTTTGGGAAACTGTTTTAGTTCCTTATCCAGCAAGCCTACTCATAGACCTCAGAACAAATAAACAAAAACTTGTGATCACCAAAAACATTTTTAAAATAAGCCACCACTGTATAAAGAATAAATCAGATACAACGAATACATATTTCAATTGAAGATTCAGAAGGAGTAAAATTAATCTCTAATTATGAAAACCCTTACTGTCACTTTTATCATGATTTCAGGATGGGGACAACTAATTGAAAATGACGATAACTGGCTTGGTGCTTATTCAAGTGAATATGTTTGTCAAAACATATTAAACTTCACAAAGAAAATGGATTAATTTTATTATATTCTCATTAGACATTAATAAATTTGAAAAACATACTATGGAAATTTAAGAAGCATTAAGAACAAGAAGAAATTAGTATAACTGAAGGTAAATGACAGTTCATTAATTTGAGTTTGAATAAATTAATGAACGGAAATGCAATGTTGAGTACTTTATAGTTTATAGTAATATATGATATTGTATTGAGCACATAGGGTGTCAGACATATTTTATTATGGAGAAAATTGAGTGTACTTCAGTGTCATATTACAGTGGAAAATAATAGATTATAAACACATAAATAAGGTAGCTCTGACAGTGATAAGCATGATTAAAATAAAATAGGCAATAAATGATGACTTAGGTGCTTTTGGTTACTTGTTCTAGAATAACCAAAAAGCCCTCTCTGAAGAAAAAATGAGCATTAATCTCACATTTACATTTTGTTAACTAGTCTTTCTAAGGAGAGTGGAAGCTGATGTTAATTTAACAATAATTGCTTTGGACAGCATAAAAATAGAAAGATAAATATATTGAAGTTAAATTTTGGAGAAGATATAACTTAGTTGGATTCGAAAGCTTTGGTAGCATCCCTGAAAAGTACAAAGAGACTACTTTTATAATTTCTACTTTCATATTATCTTTCTCTCTTGTTACTATAATTCAAACTCTGTTTTGAAGTCTCATGGCACCTTCTTTTTCAATACTATTTTAAGTGCTTGTTGGGATACCTACTGCATTAGTCAGGGTTCTCTAGATTCACAGAACTTATGGGTAGTCACTATATAGTAAGGGAATTACTACAGACTTGCAGTGTGTAGTCCAAATCCCCAACAATGGTCAGTAGCAGCTGTGAGTGGAAGTCCAAGGATCTAGCACTTGTTCAGTCCCACAAGACAAGCTGGCAAAGAAGAGAGTCAATCTTCTTTCCAAAGTCCTTATGTAAGTCTCCAGTTAGAAGTTCTTAGAGAAATGGATGGAGCTGGAGAACATCATACTAAGTGAGGTAACCCAGTCTCAAAAGAATACCCATGGTAAGCACTCACTGATAAGTGGATATTAGCCTAGAATCTTGGGACACCAAAGACACAATCCACATACCAAATGATGTCCGACAAGAAAAAAGGAATGGACACTGGTGCTGGAAATGATCAAAACATCAGTGTAGGGGAACACCAGAACAGGGAAGTAGGAAGGGGTGGATGGGGGAACAGGGGAAGGGAAAAGGGCATGTGGGACCTTTTGGAGGATGGGGAACCAGAAAAAGGGAAATAAAATGTAAATATAGAATATATCCAATAAACAAAAGTTTTGGCCCAGATTAAAAGTGTGTGCCACCATGCCTGGATCTGGGACTTGCTTTTTCCCAGATGATCTTAAACTCAGAGATCTCCCTGCCTTAGTATTCTGGGTTTCATAGCCACTATGCCTCAATATCTCCATGCCAAGATCCAGGTTAGAAAACTGTGTCTTCCACCCTCCAGATTATGATCACAGGTGAGCCTTCTAATGTTGGATTGTAGTTCATTCCAGATAGTCAAGTTGACAACCAGGAATAGCCACTACAACTACCTCCAAATGGATAACTTCAACTGTGCATTATTAGCTTATATCAATGTACATACAGTCCCACAGATTCAAAAGTTATTAAATGCAATTCAGTAAATAACCACTATACTATTTTCCATACTGACCTTTTGCTTTGAGTGTAACTCCATTCCCATCTCTTCTAAAAGAAGTTCTCAATCAAACATTGGGCTTGTTTGCTTGTGTATGTACATTGTATCCATATCTCTATGTGCATTGTGGAAGACAAGACACCCAAGCAGGCCCATAGTACTCTTTACCTTAAAATTTTCTGTTTGTTTGTTTATTTATTTATTTATTTATTTATTTATTTTTACTTATTCAACTTACATACCAGTCATTCCCTTCCACAATACTTCTCCCCATCCCCCAATGCCCCATCTCATTCTCCTCTGAGCAGGTGGGCCTACCCTGATTAACCCTTCCACACTGGCACATCAAGTCTCTGAGAGGCTAGGTTCTTCCTCACCCACTGATGCCAGACAACGCAGCCCATCTAGAAGAACATATCCCACAGGTAGGTATAGATTTTAGGATATGCCCTGTGCCCTTTCAAATTGTTCCAGATCCACCTAAAGACCTAGCTGCAAATCTGCTACATGTGTGCAGGGTGTCCTGTGTGTATGTTCTTTGGTTGGTAGTTTAGTCTCTACCAACCCAAGGGTCCAGTTTACTTGACTCTGTTGGCAATCCTGTAGAGTTCCTATCCCTTCTATTGACCTGAAATCCTCCATCCTATTCTTCCATGAGTCTCCAAGTTACATCCACTGTTTGGCTGTGGGTGTCTGCCCCTGTCTGAGTCAAGTGCTGGGTGGAGCCTCTAAGATGACAGCCATGTTAGATTCTTGTCTCTAAGTGTAACAGAGTATCATTAATAGTGTCAGGGATTGGTGCTTGCCAATGGGATCTGTCTCAAGTTGGGCTGATTATTAGTTTGCCATTCCCACAGTTTCTGTTCCATCCCCCACCCCTGCATTTCTTGTAAACAAGATTAATTTGGGACCAAAAGTTATTTTGGTGGGATGGGGTCCCTATTGTTCCACTGGAGTTCCTGCCTAGTTAAATGGTGTGGTCTCCTCCACTTCTATCTCCCCAATGCTATGAATCTCAGCTAACCACTCCTTTACTTATTCTTGGATGTCTCCCTTATCCTGAGTCTCTGTCTAATCCTGGAGATGACCCCCTACCTCCCTACCCCTGTCATTTTCAGATTTCCAATCACTCTCATGGCCATTGAGCCATCCCTTCCATCCATCCCTACACCTGATCTTGAACCTCCCATTCCCCTCCTTATCTTCTCTACCAACCAGTTCCTCCAAAGCATCCTCTTTTGTACCTTACTTCTTATTTAGCTTCTTTGGTTCTGTGGAGTATAGCATGGGTATCATGTATTTTATTGTGAATACCCACTTAAAAGTAAGTACATACCATGCATGTCCTATTGGGACTGGATTACTTCACTCAGGATATATTCTAGGTCCATCCATTTGCCTGCAAAATTCACCATATCCTTGATTTTAAAAGCAGAATAGATGCAGATGTACCACATTTTCTTTATTCATTCTTCTATTGAGGGACACCTGGGTTGTTTCCAGTTTCTGGCTATTACAAATAAAGCTGTTATGAACAGAGTTGAGCAAGTGTCTTTGTGGAATGGTGGAGTATATTTTTAGGTATATGCCCTGGAGTGATATAGCTGGGTCTTGAATATAACTACTCCCAGTTTTCTGAGAAACAGCCAAATTGATTTCTAGAGTTGTATAAGTTTTCACTTCAACCAGCAATGGTAAAGTATTCCCCTTGCTCTACATCCTGGTCAGGCATGTGCGATTTCTTGAGTTTTTGAGCTTAACCATTCTGAAGAGTATAAGATGGAACCTCAGAGTTGTTTTGATTTGCATTTCCCTGATGGCTAAGGATTTTGAACATTTCTTTTCCATGTTTTTTGGCCATTAGAGATTCCTCTGTTGAGAATTTTCTGTTTTCTTCTGTGACCCATTTCTAATTAGGCTATTTGAGTTTTTGGTGTCTAACTTATTGAGTTCTTTGTGAATTTTGAATGTTAGTCCTCTGTCAGATGTAGGGTTGGCAAAGATGCTTTTCTAGTCTGTAGACTGCCATTTTTCCAATTGACAGTGTCCTTTGCCTTACAGAAGCTTTTCAGTTTCATGAGCTCCCATTTATCAATTCTTTATCTTAGAGGCTGAGCCATCTCAGGAAGTTCTGCTCAGGAATTTGTCTCATGGACCAATGTGTGGAAGGGTACTTCCTACTTTTTCTTTTCTTTTTCTTTTATGTTGAGCTTTCTGATCCACTTAGACTTGATAAATATGGATCTATTTGCATTCTATATGCAGACATCCAGTTAGACCAGCACCATTTGTTGCAGAGACTTTCTTTTTCCTGTTGTATAACTTACGCTTCTTTATCAAAACAAGTGTCCATACTTGTGTGGCTTTATTTTAGTGTCTTCAATGATGATTAAGAGTTTTACTGTGTAGTCTAGAGGCATCTGTGGTTTTTTTAGAGGTTGCAAGATAATCTTCCCAGGCTCTTCTAGCTTTTGGATTACCTGTTTAGAAGTCAGACATAATTCTGATAGGACTGCTTTTATATTTTTTTTCCTGACATTTCTCTTACCACATTTAATATTGTTTCTTTGTTTTGTAGATTTTGTGTTTTGATTGTTATGAGGCAGGAAGATTTTCTTTTCTGGTCTCATTGGTGTTTTATAAGGTTCTTGTATATTTATAGGCATCTAATTCTTTAGGTTGGGAAAGTTTTCTTCTATTATTTTGTTGAAAATATTTTGAGTCTCAAAGTTGGGACTCTTCACCTTCTTCTATTCCTACTATTCTTAGGTTAGGTCTTTTCATGGTATGCCAGATTTTCTGGATGTTTGTGTTAAGAATTTTTAGATATAAGTGTTTCTTTGACTCTTGTATCAATTTCTTCTATTGTATGATTCAAGCCTATGATTCTCTCTGCCATCTTCTCTATTCTGTTGGTGATTCTTGAATCTGTTGTTCCTGTTCTCTATCTCCAGGATCTCCTCAGTTTGTGTTGTCTTTATTTTTTCTACTCCTACTTTCAGGTATTGCAAATTAAATGATTTAAATAGTGTCTAGCATTAATTCTAGGCATCTTAAAACACCATTATCATTATCCTGTGACTACTGAGGTGAGATTCTATAAAATAAAGATATATAGGTCTGGGATAAACAGAAACAAATGAAGGAATGAATTCTCATTTTATAAAAGAGGCCATTGACCTGCTTTACTTGGGTATACTCATTTCTGTATTCCTGACTGTGAATTATTTCTTTAGTTTATGTTTCATTTTTAAGCTTCCATTTCCAGCATTCCTTTTATGACTGAGTCTCACTGTGAATTTGAGTTGTAATATGCTATCTTAGATTGTGCAAGTATAAAAATAAATTGAATCATTTTGTTTTCCACTTAAGTCTAAATTTAGGTAAACATTTTTCCTTAATGTTCAAAAGATATGGTAAGCTTAAAAGTGAATTAGATTTACATTCATAATTAGGTCTTGATTTTTAAAGTTTCCCATTTTAAGAAGAAATGCTGCTACTTAAATATTTCAAAAATCATTCCTATGCTATTGATTTTGAAAAATTATTCTGCATTCAGATGTAATAAGCAGAGTATTTTTTGGAAGAACAAAGGAGCATAACCTTTATGATAACTATTTGATTTTATAGTATACCAAATCAAGTGTGTTTCAAACTAGTCTCTTGTGAATATATATAGAAAAAATTTTACATTTCAGTAGATGATTTTGCATTGATTTGCCTCAAGCAAAACTAAATGCTCAGCTAAAAACATGATGGGAAAGTCATTTAAGCTGTAAAAACTAACAAGTTCACATCCATTTAGTAGAATGACCTTAAGAAATTATTGAAATTGCCAAAAACCTAATGTTTTGTTTAATGATAATACATTGGATGTAGTTTTTGATGTTCTAACATTTTTTATAATGAGATAACAATAGAAACGGGATTTGTTAAACCATTTTTATAATCAAAAGATAGGAGAGTCTGGAGTTTTATGCTCTTTTTTTTAAAATTCCAGTGCATTGTATGCTTTTTCTAGACATTTGAAATAATCATGCATTTTGTTAGTAAATATAAAACAAAAGAAATTCATTTGCAAACCTTTTAAATCAAGACCTCTTTAACCATATGGACTTCATATTGTTTCACTGTATGAAAAGAAGTACTTGGAATTCTACATATGACATATCTACTTTATATCCTACCCACAGTAAAAATTTCAATTTTATTAGTACTGATTGCACATCTTTGATATGAAGCAAAATGTCAAACCCTAAAATACCTAGCATGATAAGCTTTTGTATATTAAAATTAAAATCTTGGAATACAACCAGAAGTAGGCAGTTAGCTAATGACAGAAATTGGGAGCAAAGGTAATAGGTAATAAAAAGAGCTAGAACCATTAAATACTTTGGGCCAACATTCAGTATTGCCTCATGATTAAGTCATTGATTAAGCTGGTTGACATTAAGTGAACCTAAATCATAATTTGAATGCTTTAGTATCCCATTATTTTTCTTAATTTTGTGGTATTTCTGAATCATGCCAACAATTATTGGTCACCCTTTTAATTACCTTGTATTTTTTAATGTTTTGGTAACAAAATTGATGCTTAATCTTCTTGATAATTTTTCTTCTGGTATTATGTTATTTATTAGCCAGCAGTTCTTTAGTAGGATATGGGTTTTTCTAGAATGCTACTCAAACAAGAGTACATAAAGAGATATTATTCAAGCAACTAATAGAACCAGAAGAATTAGTGCTTATTTCTGTGTTTACCGAACTCTGTTTTTATGTCTCAATCAATTTAATTTTATGATTATATTAGATTAGTCTAAAGCTTAGTAGAGGCTATATTTTATAACTCTCATGGACAAAGCTGAACACTCTGGTGCATAAATGCATATTTATATAAACAACCCACAGAACAAAGATTTATATTAATATACCAACTGCATAAAGGTCTATACATATGTGTGTGCATGTGTGCATGTACTTATATACAACTATCAGATATAAATAGCTATACACATGCAATTTCAGTAAAATGGTAAAAAAGAGAGATTATGATTTATAGTTGCTTTTAAATGATTTCATTAAAAAATTGTGTGTACTGTTTCCTACTTGAGATAGTAGGTTACCAATATAAATACAAGTTTTATAGAAGTTTGTAATTGCTCCAAAAATGGTTAACTTGCTCAATTGCTCTTTGTGATATTTTGCAACAATAAACTTTTATACACAGTTGTGTTCTCTTTTCTTGACATCATCTCTTAATTCTATTATGTGAACAATCAACATGTAAAAAGTATTCATAGCATTGTTCTTGTTCTAAATTAAGCCAACATAAAACTGCAGTGCTTTCTGTATATATTATGAATAGAATTATATTATGCATATATATGTGATCAAAGGGACAAGGTGGAAATAATGATATTATACTTTAATTTTTAAAAAAATGAAAATATTTTAAAAATACAATATACAAAATAACAGCAAGAAACATACAACATAATAGATGAAGTGCTTGTTATAACTGAAAAGGGAAAAATATGCCTTATGAAACTTCATGGAGGTAGTTATAGCAATCTGGGTCTTGATGTAGGAGTACAAAATTTTAAGGAAATAAAATCGATTTTGTAGTGAATGTCATGAGTACCACTTTGTGTTTACTAGTGATTATAGGATACAGTTATCACATATTCTGTTATTACTGGGAACATCTGGGAGAAACATAAATATGAAAAGAGATAACCTACCTGAAGAAACTTAATTCATTCAGAATTTAGATTGCAAAAGTGAAAACATTTTTCATTGTAAGTAATAAACATTACTTAATATGACAGAATTACAAAGGCATGTACACATTACACTACATTACATTAAAGATTTGGATTTCATTCTCTTGCCAATTGGAAGTCATTGATATTGAAGGTATTACGTTAGATCAGATATATGGTCATAATTGTTATAGAAAAAATCCCTCTTTTCAGTGTAATGATTGGGTAGTATATTATAACAAGAAAAATGATAAGGGATAAAATAAAACAATTACAATAGTAATGTAGTAGAGATAGAAAAGCACATTATAGAATACCTATTCTAGGATGAGCATGAAGAAATAAAAACTAATAATTGACTTTTAACCACAACGAAGTCTTGAAATTAATTAAATTATTTAGAATCGAGAAAGAATAGAAAACCATATTCTTTCAGGTATTGAGAGACAGAATAGCAGCTCTTCTAGCTCCTCCTTAGAGCCTGGATTTTTTCCCAGCACCCACATGTTGATTCACAACCACATATGATTCTATTTTCAGACCAGATTTCCTCTTCAGACCTCTGTCAAATATCAGGCACTAATATTATGGACATACATACATGCAGAAAAAATACCTTTAAAATAATACTAATAGATACATATTTTATTTTATAAAAGGTCTTATCCTTTAAAGCAAGAAAAGAAACAAATCTTTCCTCTATCATTATAAGTCTTATGAAAATCTTTTGATGTAACAGCCTGATGCAACAGGTTGGACAGACAAGGACCCAAGGACAAGAAAGGTCTGATTAGAAACCTGTGCATGAAGCTCCATGGCCAAGAGGTCTAATTTGTGTTGATCTATGTATGTGTACCTTCCTGACTTTCCTAATTTAAAAGCTTCCTCACACATAACTTTGGAGATTGAATCTACACATTCCAAATAGTATGAAACCTCTAAGCAAATGGCCAGGGTAATAACAAAGCCAGGCCTTGGCATCATGACAAAATGGAGTCTTTATTTTCTCTGGAATAACACACTTTTTTAAAAAAGAAATTTTATTGAATATTTTATTTATTTACATTTCAAATGTTATCCCCTTTTGCGATCCTCCCTCTGAAACTCCCTATCCCATTTCCACTCTTCCTATTCTATGAGGGTGTGCCCCCACCCACCCACACACTTCTGCCTTCCTGCCCTCACATTCCCCTACACTGGGGCATCCAGCCTTCATAGGCTCAAAGGCCTCTTTTCCCATTGATGCCCCATAAGGCTATCCTCTACTAAAATTATGGCTAGAGCCATGGGTCCCTCCATGTTTACTCCCTGGTTGGTGATTTAGACCTTTGGAGCTCTGGTTGGTTGATATTGTTGCTCTTCCTTTGGGGTTATAAACCCCTTCAGCTCCTCTCTAACTCCTCCATTGGGGACCCTGTAATCAACTCAACGATTGGCTGTGAGCATCTGGCTATTGTATATGTCAGGCTCTGGCAGAGTCTCTCAGGAGACAGCTATATCAGGCTCCTCTCAGAATGGACTTCTTGGCATCCACAGTAGTATTTGTATTTGGTGACTGAATATGGAATGGATCCCCAGGTGGGACAGTCTCTGAATGGCCTTTAATTCAGTCTCTGGCCACACTTTGTATCCATGTTTGTTCCCATGAGCATTTTCTTACGCCTTCTAAGAAGGACCAAATCACCCACACTTTGGTCCTCGTTCTTCTTGAGCTTCATGTGGTCTGTGAATTGTATCTTGGATATTCTGAACTTTGGGGCTAATGTACACTTATCAGTGAGGGCATACCATGTATGTACTTTTGTGATTGGTTTACCTCACTCAGGATAACACTTTAATAAAAGTTGCAAAGTATCCCTAGATCAAGTCTGAAATTAAATGAATCTATAATGAAAATTCATTATAGGAGACATTAAAAGAGTAAGCCATAATAAATGATAATAAACGGTAAAAATAAGCTAGAGACTGAATGATAATTATAAATGTTGAAAAACACATTCAGAAGATAAAATTAGCTTATGTATGATGATTTAGGAAATGAATAAAATTTAAGAACAAGTTTTGCATTATGATTTTTGGTTCATTTTAGATGGCTACATTTTGTAAAGTAAGTGATAGTTTAATCATTCTCCATGCAGTCAGTCATCCTGGTTTCTCAGTACCATTTATGGAAAGGCCATTTTCTCTGGTGTATGTTTTTAATATTATTGTCAAAAATCAGATTGGTGTACCTCCATGGATTTCTTTCTGAACTTCAGACTCTAAATTTTTTATCTTTTTATCTGTTTATGTGCCATTACCATGAGAGATTTTTGTTACTATGACACTAGATGATAATTTGACATCAAGTATTGCAATAATTTTAACATGACCCTTTTTGTTTATGGCTATTTCATCTGTATAGGGTCTTTCTTGGCTTAATGTGGGTTTAAGCACTGATCTTATCTTAAACAGAGAAGTCCTAAAATCCCCACCTTCTCCATAGTGACAAATTTCCTCCAAAAGTCCATGAATCTTTGTAGTACCGCTCCCTATGGGACCAATCATTCAAACACTTGAGTCTATGGAAGCCATACTTATTCAAAACATCTTTGAGGAGTCAGTGCTTTCCATGCACCTTTGCCTAGCATGTGGGGATTAAACTCAACTCCCCAGGATTGCATGTCCACACAATTTTCTATCAAGCTACCTCACAGGTCTCATAACATGGTCATTTTAATATTAGTCCTGTTATATCCATGGATATCAATGACTTATTTTTAAAGTTTTTTTTTAATTTTTGTATATACATAAATGTATTTATGCTTTTGATCTGTATATGTATTTGGGTATCCTTGAAGTCTAGAAGAGGACATTGGATATCTTAGAGGTGGAATTGTAGTTAATTGTGAGCACATAATATAGATGTTCAGAAACCATCTTCAGTCTTCTGAACTATAGCAAGTATTCTTGACAACTGAGACACTATCAGAGATTAACTAATGGTATGACAACTTATTCAACTTATTTCTTATGTGCCTTATAACCTTTAAGATTTTTGATTGAGATTATGCTGTGCTTTATTTAACCTATGGAAAAGACTTTAATAGCTAAATCTAGGAAACAGCTTTGTAAATGGTACTCTAATATCTTAAGGCATATGAAAAACCACTAAAATATGGTGCCACATCAAATTAAAAAGTGTAATATCCAAAAGTTAGAAAAATTGATGAAAATAATTAATTTGAGTTCTGCCCAAGCTTTGAAATCTGTTGGGAACTAGAATTCTGAAGACTTGTGTTAGAGGGAAACAATTTCAGCTGATTTCACCCCCTGTGGACATATACCATTACTGTGAATGGAAAAAAGGTAGTATTGGATGCTCAACAACAACAATAACAATGCTATAATATGGTCCTATGTGCTCAGACCTAGATAACTCAAACAAGAAATACAATCTTGTGTTCATGGAAGGCATACATATTGGCAGTCATAGCAACTTTCTTTGTTATGGTCCCAGATTTGGAATAATTCAATAGATGAATGGTTAAACCAACTCTGCTGCATCCATATAGTATAATATTGCTCAACAAATTATTGACATATGAGTTGGCTAAATTTCAAAGGCATTAAAGCAAATGAAAGAACCCAGAGGTTAAAGATAAAATACTATGCATTGTTACAGGATATTTGATCATATTTTGAACTCCTAGAATGTGAACTCTAAGAATCTCTTTCTAATTATGACTCAGCCTTTAGTCCTAGAACTGTTTTTTGTTGGTCTTGTTTTCCTTTTTTAAACTTTTTTAATTTCTATATTATTTTTTTACATTCCAAATGATTATCCCTTTCCTGGTTCCCCACTCCCCCTAAGTCCCATAAGTCCTCTTCCCTCTGCCAGTTGACCAATCAACACCCTCCAGCTCCTCTGTCCTGGCAATCCCCTACAATGGTGCATCAAGCCTTTCTAGGATATAGATCCTCTCCTTCCTTCTTCATGGGAATGATTTGATATGTGGGTTGTATTTTGGGTACTCTGTGCTTCTGGGCTAATATCCACTTAACAGTGACTGCATTCCATGTGTGTTCTTTTGTGAATGAGTTACCTCACATAGCATGATATTTTCCAGTTAGAACCATTTGCCTAAAAATTTCATGAATTCATTGTTTTTAATTGCAGATTAGTATTCCACTGTATAAATATACCACATTTTCTGTATCAATTCCTCCTATGAGGAACATCTGGGTTTTTTCCAGAGTCTGGATATTATAAATAAGGGTGCTATGAACATAGTGGTGCATGTGTCCTTATTGCATGCCTGGGAATCCTCTGGGTATATGCCCAGGAGTGGTATAGCAGGGTCCTCCAGAAGTGTCATGCCAAGTTTTCTGAGGAACCACCAGAATGATTTCCAGAGTGGTTGTACCAGCTTGCAATCCCACCAGCAGTGGAGGAATGTTCCTTTTCTTCACATCCTCACCAAAACCTGCTGTCTCTTGAGTTTTCAATCTTAGCCATTCTGACTGGTGTGAGGTGAAATCTCAGGGTTGTTTTGATTTGCATTTCCCTAATGACTAATGATGTTGAACATTTCTTAATGGTGCTTCTCAGCCATGAAAAATTTCTTCAAGTGAAAGTTTTTGCTTAGCTCTGTACCCCATTTTTAATAAGTTTATTTGGTTTTCTTGGGTCTATCTTCTTGAGTTCTTTGTATACATTTGATACTAGGCCTCTGTCAGATGTAGGGTTGGTGAAGATCTTTTCCCAATTTGTTGGCTGTTGTTTTGTCCTTTTGAAGGTGTCCTTTGCCTTACAGAAACTTTGTAATTTTATGAGGTCCCATTTGTCTTTTCTTGATCTTAGAGCACAAACTATTGATGTTCTTTTCAGGAACTTTCCCCCTGTGCCCATGTCCTCAAGGGTCTTTTTCTATTAGTTTCAGTGTGTCTCGTTTTATGTGGAGGTCCTTGATCCACTGGAGTTGAGCTATGTACAAGGATATAAGAATGGATCAATTCGCATTCTTCTGCATGCTGTCCTTGAATTGAACTAGCATCATTTGTTGAAAAGGCTATCTTTTTTTCCACTGGATGTTTTCAGCTTTTTGTGGAAGATCAAGTGACCATAGGTGTGTGTGTTCATTTCTGGGTCTTCAATCATTTTCCTTTTATCCACATGCCTGTCACTGTACCAATATGATGCAGTGAAACCACACAAAGATCCAACAAAGAAAGATATTTTCAGGCCAATTTCTCTTATGAATATCAATGCAAAAATACTCAATAAAGTCTTGCCAACCAAATCCAAGAACACATCAAAATGATCATTCACCATGATCAAGTAGGCTTCATCCCAGAGATGCAGGGATGGTTCAATATACAGTAATCCATCAATGAAATGCACTACATAAACAAACTCAAAGGAAAAAACCACATGGTCATTTCATTATATGTTGAAAAGGCTATTGACAAAATTCAGCATTGTTTCATGATAAAAGTCTTGGAAAGAACAGGAATTCAAGGCCTATACCTAAACAGTAAATGCAATAAACAGCAAACTGGTAGCCAACATCAAACTAAATGGAGAGAAACTTGAAGCAATCCCACTAAAATCAGGGACAAGACAAGGCTGCCCTCTCTCTCCATATCTTTTCAATATAGTACTTGAATTACTAGCTAGAGCAATTAGACAACATAAGGAGGTCAAAGGGATACAAATTGGAAAGGAAGAAGTCAAACTATCACTATTTGCAGATGATATGATAGTATACTTAAGTGACCCAAAACACTCCACCAGAGAACTCCTACAGCTGATAAACAACTAAAACTATTCTCAACAGTAAAAGAACTTCTGGGGGAATCAGTATCCCAGACCTCAAGCAATACTACAAATACTACAGAGCAATAGTGTCAGAGAACTTTTTTTTGCTGTAAACAAGTACTTTTGATGTGGCTTACCCTAGCACACACCTTTAATCCAAGAGCTAAATAAGGTCAAGTCTAGCTCAATTGGCAAAGTAAACAACCAGCCTATAGGGAGTGAAAATATGTAAACAGAAAGGAGGGTCTTTGTGTTGAAGTGTATTTAAGACCACATGGAAAAGGAGAAAGCTTTTTACCTTCTGGGACTTTGGTGATATAGGAAAATCAGTAGGGTGCTTTCTCTGCTTCTGTGCTTTCTCCACAGAATCTGGCTCCTGAGTCTTCATTTGGTAAAATCAAATATTTGCAAATTAATTTTTTATCACAACAGTGTACTTTCACTTAAATAAAATGTCATATAAAACTCCAAGTAAGTATTACTGTTAAAACATATGAAAAGCTTCCTTGGGGTTGAGAGTAGTATGTAGAGTTATAAAGAAGTGGAAGATATATTATTATTAACTTTGATAATGCATAAATGGAGCAATGAATGTTAGAACCTATCAAATACATATTTTAAATATATATGTATATATAATATATAATTTATGTCAATTATTCCCAATAAAGCTATTATATTTAGAATATGAGGCAAATGTATATGTATGTGTGTGTGTGTGTGTGTGTGTGAGCATCTCTTTCTGTGTTTATATAGCTCAATAAATTTTGCTTTAAAAGTATCTTAGTAAAATCTCTTTAAAACAGCATATTTATGTAATTTTAAAACCAAGCATGACCCAATTTGTTAAACATTTGTGACAGATTCTCTCCATAAACTTTAATATACTATAAAATGGTGTAAATTGAAACAGTTGTTGCTGTTGAATAAAATTCTTGCTTTTATGCCATGATCTGGGGTACTAGTTTATCTTAAATGTTAAAAAGAAAACAGAAATAACAGAGGAAACTTATCATATATCCCTTTATGGTAGCCTTTCATGTAATGGCCATCTTTTATTCCATCCTTATAAGTGAGCATGAGGCTCCTCTTCTTCTCACATGTTGCATTTCTTCGAGTCTCTCATAAGTTATGCAGATTATTTAAAAATAAAAGCATTGGTGTCTGACATTTACATTTGGAAATGAACTTGGATTTATTCATGTAAAATTCAGTGGCAAATGAGCTTTTATTGAATTGTAGTTCACAATTCTATAGACTACCCCATCTACTATAATTTCAATACAATTAATCCTCACTGAAACATATTGAAATATATTTAATATAGAATATTGAGAGGCAGGGCCAAATAAGATGTTAAAAGTTGTTTAGGATGTTACTGTAAGGTTTAATTAATAGAATAATGGATTAATAGTTTGAAAGACTTATCACTACTATGTGATGCCTCATGTTATCTGAATTTTGTTACCAAGAAAGTAAACCTTAGTCATATTTTGTGACCATGGATTATAAATAGGAGCCCAAATAAACCATCATATTTCCTTATGTTATCTACTTTGTGGCATCATTTTATTAGAGAAAGAAATGGGGTTAAGTCATCTCTCCTTAAAAAAAATCTCATAATGATAACCTTCTTTGATTCTCTCTACTATAGGAAAAATACATGCCAAAAATTGGTCCTTTGTTATTGGCACATAAGTACTTTTGAAATCCCTCCTAACTTTAATACATTGATAGTTATTTGTGAAGCACTGCTTTGTACCAGCACTAAGGCTGTGATGAAATTTTCTTTTGTTAATCTCATTCCTAATAATATCTTGGTTTTTATGAAGAAAAATATAATATTAAGGTGTCATTTTAAATATACTGCTTCTTTTCAAATCTTTCCCCTTACTTTTCTTCCTCCCTTTTCCTTCCTGTTAGCTAAATTAAATTCTTGCTTCTAGGCAATGATGTAGAAAGCTAGTTTATCTGAAGTACAAAAGAAGTTAACATTGAAAACTGTTTTTACTCTTAGCCTTTGGAGTAATGGCCAACTATTTACTCATCATTTTAAAGTGAGAGTGAGGCTTTTCCTTATGCATTATATGCTTCTCTGATATCATTAATAATATTTATACATTATTATTATCTTTCTTTTCCAGTGTAGTCCTGAAAGAGTAGCAGTGTAAAGTGTCATGTGTACTACTAAGTTGAAGATAATCTGAAATCGACATTATCAGGGGACAAGAAGACACCTTAGGTTGGACATGCATATATGCATAGGAACAATAAACTCAAGCCAAAGAACTAGTGCTAAGAGCTATTGGTGCCACTTCTAGGAATTTGGCATTTGTCACTGGGCTCAGACAATGAAGTAGACTCAGATAACAATATTAGGAACAGTGACCATAGAGCTTTGTTTACTACTTTGCAGAATTACTACCATAGGCGATCTCTTTGCTTACTAATTTACTTAATTATTACATGGTATGATCCTTTTGCTTGCTATTTTGCTTGATTACTATCTTGTGTAGTCTCCTTGTTTATTACTTTGCTTGATTACTTTGTCTTTGATCTAAGAACTGACCATGTTTTTTGGATATACCTAGAATGATATAAAAGCAGACGGGGAAGAATAAAGCTGTTTCAGCCTCCGTACTGGCTGGACACATGTTATAATTTTGTCTAATTGTTTTTCTTTTATTTCAGTCCTCAGTTCCTCCCTTGAGACCCTGCTGACCAATTGAGCTAGCTTGGTTACATTAGTAAATGAATCACATGTGCATTAAGAGCCCATACACAGTAGGGATATCATAATGATAGAAAAGTGACTTTGCATGAGAATATCAGAACAAACAAAGTGAATGTGGCAGTCAATGTCAGGGGTGCATGATTGAAAATCAGCATATGAGCTAGGAAGCCGGTATCTCTGCAGAGAAACAGCAGCAAAGAGAGTGAGCAGCAAAGGAAATCTGTGAAAGCTACACAGAATAGGATGAAGAGATATCAGAAGCAATGGATTTTGTGAAGTGTTTGCCAAGGAGGGAGAAGTGTGACACAATGAGTCAGAATATACATGAAGTGAGAAAACCATAGCACACAAATTTTAATGACTGTAAATAAAGGTTTATTGACACACTGATGCGTTTGCTCATTTTACCCTTGACTATGGGTTGCTTCAATAATCTAAAGTTCATCAGAAGCTGCATAGCGGATAATACAACTGGAAAATTCCGAACATTTACTGTTGGACGCTTTACAGAAAGTTTTCCATCTTCAATTTTCATGTTTTGTTATCAAATGTTGCTGGTATCATAAATTAAATTCAGAAGTATTCTCTATTTTTATTCTGTGAAAGTTTCTGCAAGATTGATGCTATTTCTTTTTTAGGAGTTTGAATCATTGGTGAAGCCATCTGGATGAGAAATTTCAATGTGATAAAATTTAGAGTTATAGAACAAATTTCTTAAATTCAGGATTTTCCAAAGAGGGATTCTGGTAGCCCCAAGAATTCTTGAATTTCTCCAAAGAGTTGAATCTATTCTAAAGATACTGTTTTATTTTTTATTTCTAACTCATCCTCACTGTAGATAAATAGAATGTAAATGATTCAATTACTTCAATTCAAAGGATATTTCAGTAGTCAGCACCTAGCACTGTCAAAAATAATTATATTTTAGAACTAGAACCATTGCTGACTTATTGTGTACTTTTAGTCTGACTTATTAGTGAAGATATGTTCAACACTGCCCTAATGTGGACTGAATCTCTACCTTGTTGTTGTCTTCTATTTTGTCAATGTGTTCTGAAGTGATACTTAAATATAAAAAATTTTTAAGTTCTTGTATTTCATTTTGGTAGATGATCTCTCTTATTTAGGAAATGGCTTTATTTACCTTAATTCTTTTTTTGTTTTACTACTGAGTCAAATCTGTAATTTTGGTTTCAGTCATGACAGTCAAATACACTGAATCATACTGCTTTTAGAGGCACTTTAGTCCCTTTACATTGAATAGAGCCACTATTATGCCTGGATTTTTATCTGCTTTTTTCCTGTTTTGATTAAGGATTCCATATTTTGATTAAGATTGATTAAGTTAATTAAGTTTTAAAGTTAAACATAATTTTAACTGGTATAAATACAATATGTATTATATTTTCATATTCCCTCCATTAGAGTTTTAGATGTATGTCATTTTCATAATCTATTTTCTGTTCTTTTAAGAGATTATAATATAATGACAACACATCTCCCATCCCTTTCCACCCTCTAAACCCTCTCATATTACCATGCTCTCCCTTCAAATTTGTGGCTTCATTTTACATTAATTGTTGTTTGCATGTGTAGTTCAGTATGTATATATTCATAAATGTAAATATAAAGTGTTGAGGATATATAATGTTACTTGTTAGCATATTTTCAGTACTGACCATTTTGGCACTGGCCAGTCAGTTGATCTGTTCTTCCCTGAGGAGAACCACCTCTTCTTGAAGCTTTCTTCAGTTGTCTATATATCGTTTCTTATCTAGTGTTGAGGCCTTTTGAGCTTTACATCTTTAACATTAGCTTGCCTGTTGGAGTTATCCTTGTCATGTTGCTGAGTCATGATGGTGAGATCTTCTGTCATCACTAAAAGACCAAGTCACCACAAGCCCCTTATCATTTGACTTTTTATAATTTGTCAATTCCCTTTTGCTCACAGTTTTTATAGATGCCCCCACTGGAATTGTTGTTCATAACTCTGCATTTGGATTGGTTATGGTTTTCTGTAGTGGTCTTTGTTTCAAAGAGAAGTTTCCTTGATGAGGAGTAAAGACTATAACTATTTATGAGTATAAGGACAGATAAAATAAATGTTAGGGATTCTTCTAGTTTATTAAACTAATACGTAATATACTAGTATAGGTCAACACATTAAGAGTTAGGAAACACAGGTACAGTTACTCCCATCATGCTGCAAAAGAATCCAGAAAATAAATAACTGCATGAACGTGGCTGCTTGAAAACTAGCCCAGAGAATATAGTGATCCAATATTTATCAAAGAAAAAGAACGCATATGTTTCTTGCTTTGTTAAACATTGATATAAATTAGATTGCTCTTATTCCTTCTCAAATAATATTAAATATACAAAAACCATTAAACATTCTCTTGATGTGTCTGTCATTGTTATTTTGAAATTTAAGCTATTTGTTTTCTTTTATGTCAAAAATTAAATATTGATAATAGAATTACAAAGAAAAGTACAAGAAATTCTTGTGTACCTCTACCTCTACTCCCATAAATTTGATATTTTGAATAAAACTACTATACTATACAGAAATCAAATGAATGGTTTGGTCTTCATGATGTATGAAAATCATTCAAGTTGTGAATATTTCTTCCCACCCCTGTGAGTGTGAACTATTTTAGTTACTGTATCATATAAGTAGGTTTGTGTGGACATTCCTGCAAACATGACATGTAATAGTGATATAAACAATATGGACACCTTGTGCTAACATTTTACACCCACTGGTATCTCTACATCCCTATATCTATTCTGATCCCTGGAAACTACTAGTACTTCCTCATCTTTCTGACACTGCTTACTACAGAACATTATTCAGTGAAATTCACGGCACTGATTCATGTTACTTTTTGTTTCAATAATCTATTTCTTTTTATTGTTATGAAATGTATGTGCCAGAATTACTCTCACCTATTTGAGTCATTTTCATTGTTTCTAGTTTGGAATGTTCTGAAAAATAGATGACATAATCTTTCCTGAACTGATTTTTATGTGTACATAAATTTTCATTTCTCTGGGAAGGATGACCAGGAGTAATTTGCAAACTTGTATTATAATTGCATGTTTAGTGGTTTTGCCAACCTGTCAGAGTATCTCTACTAGTGTATATTTATACCAACAATGTAGAAGCTAAATTTTCACATACTTTCTAGAATTTGTTGTTTGCCCATTTTTTTTTAATTTCACTCCTCTAGAGAGAATAATGGCCTCATTTATTGATTTGATTTGAATTTACTAATATGTTATGCTGTTCACCATCTTTTATTTGCCATTTTATGTATTTATTTGCTCAAAGTAACATCTTTGTGAATTTTTATATCTTTTATTGTTGATTAGTGAGACACTTTCATGTGGTATAAATATGATACATTCATCATTTTCCATGTATATTGCCATAAATAATTTTCCTGACCAGAAATTTTCTTTGTATCTGTTAAGGTGACCTTATACATTTTCATTTATAGCAAATTTATAAATTAGATATTTCTTAATTTTAGATAATAAAGATTTCCTTCTTTATTTTGTTCTAAATACTATGCTTTGATTTTTAAATTTTTACATTTAAGTTGATGATATATTTGAGTTAATTTCTCTTCATTAATTGAAACTTAATAAAGTTCACTTTTCTACATGCAGATTTCCCAATTGCTCTTCCACTAGCTGTTGAACATTCATTCTTTATTGATGCATTTCCTCTTTTGTAAAATAATAATAATAATAACAATACTTTGTAAGTTAGTTTAAGTACATTGTTTGGGATGTCATGGCCTTCCATTGATCTAGGTGACAATTCTTCCATTAAGGCCCCACAGGGTAGATTAGCAAGGCCATAACCAGTCTTAAAATCACAAAGAATGACTCTTCATAATGTATTCTTCATTTTAAATTTGTTGTTTACTTTGTTTACTTTTCTATATACTTCTAAGAATAATTGTGCTTAGCTATACAAACCTTTCTTAGAATTTTTTTTTTTTTTTTACTTTCAGGACTATAAAGTTTATTTAAATTCTCTTTTTAAAAATTAGGTATATTCTTTATTTACATTTCAAATTTTGTTCCCTATCCTGGTTCCCCCTTCCCCTAAAAATCCCACAAGCAATCTCCCCTTCCCCAGTCAGCCCTCCCCTGCTTCCCTTTCCCGGTATTCCTCTACATTACAGCATCAAGCCTTTTTTAGATTATATATCAGCATGAAAAAAGATTGGCATCTTTCCATGTGCCATGGAACAGTTGCACCTTTCATTCTTTTCTTACCTTCATTGGTCTCCTTCCTTGACTAGTCCAATTTCTCTCTATTTGTATGTTCTCTACTACCTTCAAGTTATCTTTATTCAGACTCTAGGAACAAAATCAAACATGTAGTGTACGGATACATTTATTTCCCATAACTATCTCTAGCTTGATTCATTGAGTCACAAATTATTGTTTTTTTCTTCTTTATGAGTGAATAATGTTTCTGGTATATACACATACATAGATGTAAGTGTATTTGTATGTACATTTGTGTGTGCAATGCATATATTCTACATTCTGTATATAATAATCTAAGAATAGGCATCTACACTCATTCTGTAACTTGTTTTATAGTGAATATTGCCACAATAAACATGAGTTTTATTTATAAATATTCACTTCATTTCTTGCAAATATAAATTCAAAAATAAGGTACATGAATCAGTTAAAGATTCTATTTCTTTATTTTTAAAGGAACTTCCATATTGTTTTCTATAATAATTCATTCATTTATATCCTCACCAGCATTTGTTGCTATTTTCATGATTCATTTTGTTTTCTTGATGATAGCAATTTTGAGTAGGAAGATATGGAATCTAAATGTAGTTTTGAATTATATTTCTCTGATGGCTATATATGTTTAGCATTTTCATATGTCTACTGGTTATTTGTATTTAATGTGATGAATTCCTCTTCATTGTATTTGCAAATATCTTGACTGTATTATGTTTTTCATTTTTAACTTTTAGTGTATGTAGAAAAGCAAAGTTTTTCAATATTTTTCACTCTTTTAATCATCTATTTGCTGTGCAGTTTATTAATATGACCTCAATTACTAAAATTTATCTTTTTCTTTAACTACTGTATTATTTGAAGCTTCTGCAAGAATTGCATTGTTTGATTATATTCTACTTAAGATTATTTATGAAGTTAATACTTACATTAATGTACCTAGTTTAGTTTTATACATAGGACAAGATGGGGGGTCACATTTCAATCTTCTACATATGTTGTACTTTTTTCCAGCATTATTTGGTGAAGATGCCCTTCTATTAATGTCCTTTGGGCAACTTTGTCAAAAAATATCATCACTGTACATATAAGGATTTATTTATAGATCTTCCATTCTGTTCTATTGTTTTTCATGTCTGCTTCCATGTGTACACCATGATGTTCTTTATGCTATGGCTTATAATACATTTTTTAAAAGCTAGAATACTGTTTCCATCATTGATCTTTTTATCTGGAAAGCATTAGGTATTTTGGAAATTCTGTCCTTCTATATATAATGTTCAGATAATTATTTATACTTTTGTAGTAAGTGTTAATATTTTAATTTGTTTTCAATAAATTAATCAATTTTTGGTAATATGATGATGTATAATTTAGCAATTCTTTGTGGGCATGGTAGAAAATGTCTTTAATACTTGCATTCATGAGGCAGAGGAAGTGAATTTTTGTAAAGTTTAGGCAGGTTGTTTTACAAGGTAAATTCCAGAATGGCCAAGCTGTTATACAGAGAAACCCAATCTCAAGAATAAAACAAACAAACAAAAAAAACATACAAAAAATACCACTACCAAGAAAAAAAGTAATTCTCTCAACCCATGAACACAGGTGGTCCCTGCTCTCTTCAATTTCTTTCTTGAGTGTTTCATAATTTTTGTTCTTAAATTTTGCAGTTGTTTTGGGGTATTTCTGGGTATTTCAAAAATATAGTTTTATAATTTGTATTATTATTGTTCTATTTTTGTGTGTATGAGAGAGAGAGAGAGACAGAGACAGAGACAGAGACAGAGACAGAGACAGAGAGAGAGAGAGAGACTTATAAATGTATGTCACAACATATGTTCAGAGCCAGGAAGAGAATATGCTACTATGTAGACATTTTACCTGGATTTTGGAGATTGAACTCAGATTATTATATCATCAGTCAAGTAGAACAATCATGTTGACCTGATGTGTCAACTCACAAGCCCATTCCACAGCATTTTAATGCTATTATAAAATTTCAAAAACAAAAAATGAAATCTATAGTCTTTCTGATGGCTTTCTTGGCAATTTTGTCATTCTATTTAAAAAGTTCTGATTTTTCTATTGATTTAGTATCCTGCTACTTTGCTAAGTCTTTTTTTAAAAAAAAATCAACATTTCTTAGTTGTTAGTTGTTTAGAGGAACTGTTTTCTGTTTTTCACATTTGGTATGATAATATATGTCTTTGAAATATATAGCCTGTATCATGTATAGTAAAGATATTTATTCCTTGTATATTCAGGGCTTTTATCAACAAAGTATGCTGTACCTTCCAAATGTCTTATCTGCACTTCAAACAAGAGCAACATGGGAAATATAGGAATTCATTTACCTTACATTAACAGTCCACCACTCAGAAAAGACAAGAGTTCAAAGAGGAACTAAAGGAAAAACCATTGGAGAAAGCTGCTTTCTTCTTTCTTTCTTTCTTTCTTTCTTTCTCTCTCTCTCTCTCTCTCTCTCTCTCTCTCTCTCTCTCTCTCTCTCTCTCTCTCTCCCCCTCTCTCCCCATCTCCCTCTCTCTCTTCCTCCCTCCCTTTCTCTCTCTCTCCCCGTCTTTTCTCTCTTTCTTTCTTTCTTTCTTTCTTTCTTTCTTTCTCTCTCTCTTTCCTTCTTTCCTTCCTTCCTTCCTTCTTTCTTTCTTTCTTTCTTTCTTTCTTTCTTTCTTTCTTTCTTTTGTTCTTTCTTTTTAAAATTGGATTTATATATTTGCATTCCAAATCTTGTCCCCCTTCCTGAACCCCCTCCAAGAGTTCTTTACACCCTCAACCTCCCCTGTGCCTCTGAGAGGGTGCCCCCACATCACCTAAACCCAACCTCTTCACCCCTACCTCACATCACCAGCATTTTCTTTCCCTGTGGTATCAAGTCTCTATAAGATTAGGTGCATCCTTTCTCACTGAAACCAGAGAAGGCCTACTACATATGTACTCTTTGTTTGGTGGCTTAGTCTCTTGAAACTCCCAGAGATCTGGGTTACTTGACACTGTTAGTCTTCCTTTAGGGTTGCCATCCTCTTCAGCTCCTTCAATCCTTCCCTAACTCTTCCACAGGGGTCCACGACTTCACTACAATGGTTGACTTTAAGTATCTCCATCTGTCTCAGTCAGCTACTCTCAGAGCCATGCTAGGCTCCTGTAGGTAACTGCTTTTGGGATAGCCCCTGCCCCAGATATTCAGCACCCACATAAAGGTCATACTGCACATCTGCTATTTAACTTCTCCTCAGCTAGCTTTCTTATACAGCTCAGGATTTCCTGATTTCATGTGGCATCATTCACAATATACTTTGCCATCCTTCATTAGTCACTAATCAAGAAAATGCCCAAGAATAATGCCTATAAACCAACCCTGGTTGAAACTCAAATTTCTTTGTACTGTGTCAAGTTGATAGCCAAAGCTGATGAAAAGTTTATTGCCCTTAATCTTACTCAGGCACTGTCTTAGATTTATTGGTTCAGGATTGTTGAACTATCCTTGTATACAGAGAATAAAACCATTGTAAGCTTGCCTTTTATTAATACATGACATTTTCTATAAATTTTTGGATAGTACACTTCCATTTTCACGTTATTCTAAAATTATTTTAATTTCTTCCTGTCTTGTTCAGTGATTCAGGCCTCATTCTAAGCTATAATAATTTATCTATATGTATTTGCATTATTTACTGTAGTTTTTCATGACAAAGATTTAGAAATCTTTTCCATTATCTTCTGAGAGAATGTATAAATATCACTTTTTTTTCTGTTTTCTTTATAATCTAAATATAGCCTGTATGGGAAACAAGTTGCATATGTTAGAAGAAAGTGTGCTTTACTATCATGTTGAATATTTTGTTGATGTCAGTAAAAGCTATTTGATATATGGTATAATTTTAATCTGCTAATTTGGCCTTGATAATTTTTTAATATAAGCAGAGTATGCAATTACACAACTTGTATATGGAACTTATCCATCCAATTATGCTAATAGTATTTTTCATAAATTTGGTATCCTGTTATGAGGTTTACAACCATTACTTTTTTTCATTTTACCCTTTACCAAATATAGTTTTGTCTTTTCTGAATTAGTTTCACTGAAAGATAGCTACTTTTCTTGCTTCTGAATTTTGTTTCTGTATGCTAATATTTTCATGTTTCATGTATATGTTTTCATACACTACAATGGTTCTAAACTTTCCTAATGTGCAGCACATTAATACAGTTCCTCAGGTTGTGGTGACCCCCAACCATAAAATTATTTTCATTGCTATGTTATAACTCTAACTTTGCGACTATTATGGATTGTAATGTATTTTATATTCAGGATATCTGAATTGCAACATCTGAGAAAAAGTTGTTTGATCCTCCCAAAGAGATCATGACCCACAGGATGAGAAACACTGATATAAGTTTCAAAAGCAGCAAACTGTTGTATCATTTTTTAAATTTAATTTCATTATTCTACTTATGCACTTTACATCTGCTCACTGGTCCTCCCATTCATTCCTCCTACATTCCTTCCCCATTGCCCTCTTCCTTTCTCCTCTGAGTAAGCAGGGGTCCCTCTGTGTATTCTTCTACCCTGGCCCATTAAAGTATCTGTGAATGTAGGCATATCCTCTCCCACTGAGGCCAGACAAGGCAACCCAGATAACAGAACTTATCCCACAAACAGGCTTTTCTCCTCCCACTTCTTTTCCAGTCTTATAAAAAGAGAAAGAAGAGGTCAGAACTAAAAGTATTTATTTATGTCAGATAGATGTTCTTTTCTGTGAACTTTTGGCTACAACCCATTGAGAAAGAGCATCTAGATTGTATGCTGTTCTTCATTCTATATTTTTCTTTAGCATCCCTAGGAACCAAAGGGAGAGGTTTATAGAGAGAGCCAGTTGTAAAAAGAAAATTTCTGCTATCCTACACCTGAGTAAGAGCTAAAGTAGAATAAGGTCCCCAGAGGCAGTGCTTTAGTTTGGTATTATTTTTCTGTCCTCTTAGACAAAATTAAAGCTGGTTACTATGGCACTTCCAGGCATTTGGTACTGTTCGCAAAGCTTGGTGCAGCACAGTGGGTTTGAGAAATGTATCAGAGTTTCCATTCTAATATCGAATAAAATTAACTTTCAACCAAAAGTTATCAAAAAGGATGAGGAAATGACACTTCATACTCATCAAAGGAAAAAATCTACAAAGAATAACTATCCATTCTGAACATTGTGGGTGCTCCAAATGCAAGAGCACCCACATTAATAAAAGAAACTTTACTAAGGCTCAAAGCACATATTGCATCTTACTCAATAATAGTAAGGGACTTTAACACCCCACTCTCATCAATGAACAGATCCTGGAAACACAAACTAAAGAGTGACACAGTGAAGCTAACAGAAATTATGAAATAAATGAATTTAACAGATATCTACACAACTTTTTATCCTAAAACAAAAGAATATACCTTCTCAGCACCACATGGTACTTTTTCCAAAATTGACCATAATCAGTCACAAATAGTCACGCAACAGAAACAAGAAGACTGAAATAATCCCATGATTCCTATCAGACCATCATGGACTAAGGCTGGTCTTCGATAACAAAACAACAACTGAAAACCCACATACAGATGGAAGCTTAACCACGATCTACTCAATGATAACTTGGAAAAGGATCAAATAAAGAAAGAAATTAAAGACTCTTTACAATTTAATGAAAATGAAGGCACAACATACCCAAAGTTATGGGACACATTGAATGCAGTGCTAAGAGGAAAACTCATAGCTCTAAGTGCCCCCAAAAAGAAACTGGAGAGAACATACACTAGCAGCTTGTCAGCACATCTGAAAGCTATAAAACAAAGAGAAGCAAACACACCAAAAAGGAGTTGACTGAAGAAAATAATCAAACTTGGGTCTAAAATCAACCAAGTAGAAAAAAAAACAGAACTATACAAAGAATCAACCAATTTAGGAGCTGGTTCTTTGAGAAAATCAACAAGAGATATAAACCCTTAGCCAAATTAACAAGAGGGAACAGAGACAATATACAAATTAACAAAATCAGAAATGGAAAGGGAGATATAACGATAGAAAGCAAGAAAATTAAAAAAAAACCATCAGATACTACTGCAAAAGCCTATACTCTACAAAACTAAAAAATCTAGATTAAATGGACAATTGTCTACAGAGATACCAAATATCAAAGTTAAAACAGGATTAGATAAGCCAATAGAAGCAGTCATTAAAAGTCTCCCAGCCAAAATAAGCACAGGACCAAATGGGTTTAGTGCAGAATTCTGTCATTCCTTCAAAGAAGAACTAATCCCAATTGTCTTAGTCAGGGTTTCTATTCCTGCACAAATATCATGACCACGAAGCAAGGTGGGGAGGAAAGGGTTTATTGAGCTTACACTTTTAAGTTTCTATTCATCTCTAAAGGTAGTCAGGACTGGAACTCAAGCAGGCCAGGATGTAGGAGCTAATGCATAGGCCATGGGGGGATGTTTCTTACTGGCTTGCTTCCCCTGGCTTGCTCAGCCTGCTCTCTTATAGAATCCAAGAATACCAGCCCAGAGATGGTACCACCCACAAAGGGCCCTCCTCCCTTTATCACTAATTGAGAAAACGCCCCACAGATGGATCTCATGGAGCCACTTCCCAAACTGAACCTCCTTTCTCTGTGATAACTCCAGCCTGTGTCAAGTTGACACAGAAAACCAGCCAGTAAATCAATAAACTTCAAATTATTCTATAAAATAGAAACAGAAGGAACACTACCCAATTTATCCTATGAAGCCACAATTATGCTCATACCTAATCAACACAAAGACCCAACAAAGAAAGATAAGTTATGACCAATTTCACTTATGAATATCAATGCAAAAATATTCAATACAATTCTAGACAATAGACCAAGCTGCCCACTCTCTCCCAACCTATTCAATATAGTATTTGAAGTCCTAGCCAGTATAATTAGACAGCATAAGGAAGTCAAAGGGATACAAATTGGAAAGGAAGTTGTCAAAATATCATTATTTGCAGATGATATAATAGTATAGTTAAGCAATCCCAAGAATTCCACCAGAGAACACCTAATCCTCATAAAGACTCTAATTTCTTTTCAGATCATATAAAGTTTTGCCCTTTGCAATGGGCAGCTGTGGGTCCTAAGCGTACTTAACTCTGGTACTCCAAAAGGCAATTTCTATACCTAATCACAAACTCTTTTTTTAACTCACCCATCCTTTGACCGTGTAAATAGCTTTTCAATTTGGCAATCCTCAATGAAGTGTATCCTCATTCCCTCTGTCTCATAGATTGAGACTGTATATAGTTCTCATTAATTCACTGTAGTTCTCACTAGTTTTGATTGAAAGGTTTACTCATACAACTAAATTATGCAACTCAAGGACTGGATTACTTCCTGAATTACTGTTATGAAATTTGATTTTGGTTATGTTTCATAGGAAAATGTCGGACCCTTTGATTTCCATAGCAGTCAGCCATCTTTAGTATAGTTTTCTAATACTGGGCAAAGACTAAATACCATGAAAAGAAAACTTGCCCTCTCTCATGGTATGAAGATTTCAGACCCCTGTCTGGTTGGACTGAATGAATGCATGCATGATACTATAAATTGTACTGGTTATGTCTTCTTAGTTTCCCCATTCTCATTTTTTTTAAAACTCTACGTTCAGATTTTGCTATTCACTTCATACCAGGTGGTAAAGTGTTGAATTTCATTCTCTGTTCTCTTCACCAGTGTTTTCTTCTCTAGTAGTTTTTGTTTCTAATCTCTCTTTATTCAAAACTGAACTTCAACACATCCTCTAGTTAATCCCATGAAGTGGAGTCACCTGTTCTGATGTGGTTCCCTAGAGGACCTACTTATCTTTTGGTTTCTTCTAATCAGCCATCTTCACTTAGCTGTATTTTTTGTTACATTCAATTAACTCTAGCACATTCCAATGTATTCTCAGATGACCAAGAGACTTTACAATGAATACCAAGAGTCTTTACAATGAATAGATACTAAACTTGGTTAAATTTGCTTTCTGAGTTTGTTGCTTTCTCCTTTTTCTTAAATTAGTTAATATAATGGCTTTTATTAACTGATAGAAAAACAATGACAGCCTTGCATACCTGTTGTATGTTCTGCTTGAATAAGATATTATTTATTTATCGGTATTATTGGCCAGTTATTATTTTATATTTGCCTAAGAGTTTGAGATACCAATAAATAGATTCCTTTTTAATTCATTTTCTCTGATTTTGATGTCAGAATAACACTGACCTTATATACTTAGGGAAGTGTTCTGTCTTCATAGTTTTTGATCAAATGTATACATTTGGAGACAATTTCTCTATTCAATGTTTAACAATATCCAGTGAGTTCATCTAAGCTTAGATTTCTTTACAGAGTAACTTTATTTACAAATGTAGTTTTTTTAGTTTATAGAAACTTTTATGTTCTGTACTTCAAGTTTATTTAATTTTAGGACTTTTCAAGAATTCTGAGAATTTCTTCTAAAGTGTCTGGTGTATGCAGTTTCAAAGTCTGCAGCAGTAGACTATGCTTCTCTTCCTCCTTTGATAACTACTATTTCTCTCTCTCTCTCTCTCTCTCTCTCTCTCTCTCTCTCTCTCTCTCTCTCTCTGTCTTTGATGATCTTGATAGATGACATTTGAATTTTTATAGAAAACTACCACTTTTTCTCCTTGATTTTCTCTATTGTTTCACCAGTATTCATAAATTGACCAATTCCTGTTCTTCATTATTCATTGATCCATGTACTGTCAATAGAATTTCCTCTTTTTCTTCTATTTTCTGTTTATTTTGTCATGGCCTTTCCAAGTAATGAAAGTGCTTTCCTCCTGAGCCACAACCAATGGTACATCAATTTCAGGTTTATACTTTGATTTGAGATGTTATATTATTCTGCATAATATAATTTAATCTGAATATATATCATCCTGAACTGTATTAGTTGCATTCTATATATTTTGCTATGATGAATTCTTGTTTTATTCATGTCACAATATTTTACATTTTTCTATAATTTCTTTGACTCAGGGTTTGTTTGTTTGTTTTCTTTTTTTTTCACTTTTTTTATTCTATATTCTTTGTTTATATTCCAAAGGCTTTCCCCTTTCCCAGTTCCCCCCCCCACCATATATCCTCTCCCCCCCAACTATTCCCCAATCACTCCCCCACCATTTCTCTATTCTGGTACTCTCCTACAAAACTGGATCCAGTCTTTTCAGGCCCAGCGTCCTCTCCTTTCTTCTTCTTGGGAATCCTTTGACATGCTAGTTGTGCCTTGAGTATTTAGGGCTTTGCAAGATGGTACAACCACTCTGGAAATCAGTCTGGCGGTTCCTAAGAAAATTGGGCATGACACTTCCAGAGGACCCTTTCATACCACTCCTGGGCATATACCCAGAGGATTCCCCTGCATACAATAAAGACACATGCTCCACTATGTTCATAGCAACCTTATTTATAATAGCCAGAAGTTGGAAGGAGCCCAGATGTCCCTCAAAGGAGGAATGGATACAGAAAATGTGGTATATTTATACAATGGAATACTACTCAGCAATTAAAAATAATGAATTCATGCAATTTGTAGGCAAATGGTTGGATCTGGAAAACATCATCCTAAGCAAATTAATCCAATCACAAAAGAATACCTATGAAATCCAATCACTGATAAGTGGATATTAAAGAGCCCAGAAGCTCTGAATACTTAAGGTACAATTAGCAAGTCAAAAGATTTCCAAGAAGAAGGAAGGAGCAGACACTGGTCCTTAAAAGACTGGATCCAGCTTTGCAGGAGAGTACCAGAACAGAGAAAGGGTTGGGGGGTGATTGGGGAATGGGCGGGAGGCAGGGGGGGAAGAGCACTTATGGGACATATGGTGAGGGGGGAACTGGGAAAGGGGAAAGCCTTTGGAATGTAAACAAAGAATATAGAAAATAAAAAAATCTAAAATGAAAAAGGAGTGAACACCAGGAACTTCTGTGAAATTTGCACCAATTTTATTGAATTCTTCAATTACATCAACTACTTCCATATATGGTTAATTGTCCAAATCCAGGCAGAAACCAGGTTATAATCAGTCACAGGCATTCTTCTAGTGTTACCCAGCATGTGCATAAAGGTGCTAAAAACAAATCAGAAAAGGGGTTATGTTTCCCCTAAATGCTTTGGTTGTAATATTTTTAATGCACAAACCAATTTTCAAATAATCTTGACTGTTATGAATTGCTTATCTGAATTTTATATACAGATGTATACTACTTTTAAAAGGTGTAGCTAACTTCAGCTTGTAGCAATCAAGAGGCTGGGTAACTCCCTCCAAAACCATATACAATTATGAACATTTTTGCCTGGCAGTGGTGGCACACGCCTTTAATCCCAACACTTGGGAGGAAGAGGCAGGCAGATTTTTGAGTTCGAGGCTAGCCTGGTCTACAGAGTGAGTTCCAGGACAGCCAGGGCTACAAAGAGAAACCTTGTCTCACAAAACCAAAACAAAAAAAGAAAGAACATTTTCTGAATAAAATGTAATAGGAAGGTAACAGAGAATATGAAGTTACAGAGTACTAAACAAACAAACAAAGAAAGATATAAAATGGTCCTGGTAGATCAGTCTCCCAATTCCAGCTGATATAGATGCTGAGGGAAGAGGATTAAGAGTATTTTATTCAATAACACACAATTTTCCAAGCATCTACAAACCTAGTTGGAGAAATTCAAATTAATATATTCACAAGGTGTTTGTTCAGTAACAATAATGAAATCATACTACAAATCAGTAATATAAAGAGAAAGGGGAGATGTTGAAACAACTAGTAACTGGATAACTCATATCAAAACAAACCCTGATCTAACCATTTGCCTACAAATTGCGTGGATTCATTATTTTTAATTGCTGAGTAGTATTCCATTGTATATATATCTATATACCACATTTTCTGTATCCATTCCTCCATTGAGGGACATCTGGGTTCTTTCCAACTTCTGGCTATTATAAACAAGGCTGCTATGAACATAGTGGAGCATGTATCCTTATTGCATGCTGGGGAATCCTCTGGGTATATGCCCAGGAGTGGCATGCCAGGGTCCTCTGGAAGTGTCATGCCCAATTTTCTGAGGAACCGACAGACTGATTTCCAGAGTGGTTGTATCATCTTGCAATCCCACCAACAGTGGAGGAGAGTTCCTCTTTCTCCACATCCTTGCCAGCACTTGTTGTCTTGAGTTTTAAATCTTAGTTATTCTGACTGGTGTGAGGTGGAATCTCAGGGTTGTTTTGATTTACATTTCCCTGGTGTTCACTCTTTTATCCAAAAGCCCACCACTTCCTTGAATAACAATAGAAATTAGAAAGTAGAGTGATTAATATGAAATATTATACACTTTTTAGATTTACTTATGTTAGTTCTAATTATGATTGGGTGGTAGACAGGTATGTAAATGTGAGTTTATGTGTTCACAGAGACAAGAGAGATGTATCTGCCTTTCTAGAAGCTGCAGTTACAGGTGATGGCAATCCTCTTGATATGGGTATTGAGTACCAATTTATGGGTCTTTGAAAAAGCAGCAAGTCCTGTTAACCACCGAATCATGTTTCTAGCCTTAAATATCTTATGTCAGATATTACTTTTCAAATGTTAATAAATATACAGCAAAAAGATTAAAATTAGTTAAAATTAAGCAAATGTACTGCCAAAATAATAAATGGGTATGTGAATAATTAAACATATAACCAAGCTATAGGAATTGAGCAACTAAGACTAATTATTTCTACTTGATATATTTATTCTTCTACAAAGATTTTGTTTCTTTAAATGAATTCCAATTAAACATATACACCATCTTTTAGAGTAATATCTCATTCTGGCTAAATCATAGAAAACTGTGCCAGTGTAAAGATATTGGAAAATCATTCTGAAAACAATATAAATGTTTGCATTTAATTATTTATCTTCCATATCTATCTTTATCACCAGTGGCTTAGTTTCAGCAAGAAATTCTAGTCCCTTTGTTTAGAACTTAATTGAATAATTTCATCTCAAAGTATATGAATATCCCTATACCATTTATGGTGTGTGCAAAGTATGTATTATGTCCTTTATATAAATATTTATCACTTCTATATACATAGAATTATGTATCTTCTATTTCTGTTAAGTCTACTTTAGCAAATTTAAAACAATATTCACATAGCAACTAGGTTTACAAGAGAACTCTTATAAAAAAATGAACAGTTTCACTAGAAAAACAAATGTCAAGCTACTTTTAAATTGACTAGAAGACAACTGATATCTTCAAGGATTCTAACACATTATGACCATGGCCTACAGGTCTGTGTAGATACTGATTCTTTAGCATATGGGGTCAGAGTGGTAGTTTTCTCAGATAATACCAAATGACCTAGAAAAGCCCATAGCATTTATATTGTAAACACTTGCAAAAGAATTAGGCACAGATGGTAGGTTTTACCTTGCACATTTATATTTGTTGCCATTAAAGTTCTGCATATCACTCATGTTTATACTTGGGTCATCATGCAAATATCCATGGTGTTGAGATTTTTAACTACTTTGCTTTATACTTGGTATTTTATAGAGATGAAGGAAAAAAAGACACCTTGAAGTAACTGTTAAGCTTTACACATTCTAGAAGAATGTTTCTCTATGAAAAAGAGTGGCTCTGGATATGAATATAATGGTGGAAATGAAGCAAAGATTTTTGTACATCTTGATGAATCTTCTTCAACTTCCTTGCAAAGTCATTTTTTCACGAGTGTGGCAAAGCACCTTAAGTGAAAAAAATGGTATAAAAATCCTGATCTATCAAGATAAAGCAATTTCAGAATATTTACAGGACTCTTGTAAGGTTTAAAAGTCATTTAAAACTGTGAATCAATGTTGACTTTACACAATTAAGGTCAAATTTTGAATATATTGTGAATAAAAAAACAGATATGTTCTTTTATGTTTTTCAAAGACAGAAAATAATGTTATTCTGCCTGGTACCACAGATGTTACAAATGAATAGACTGGAAGCTAAATAAAAGGGATAGCACTGCTGACATTAAGGAAGTTATGTCTTAGGGTCAGGAAAGCTAACAAAATGTTAATGGCAATTAAAAGACAAGGACTCTAGTTTAGCTTAATTAAAATAAATGGAGAGGGAGAAATAAGTGTCTATGAATGGCACAGGGGTGCAACTAATTGAGAGAGTCAGAGGGCATATTATCTGTCTTTGATTGAGAGGCTGTGGACATTTTGTCCCTCATTGTCCCATGCTTTCCTCTGTAAATTTTCTTTCATTTTTATATTGGTTTACTGATGAATGTATTTTGCTCCTCCTTTCATCATCCCTGTCTTAATGATGCACAGCCACTCGACCTTGGTCTCTCCTCATAAACAGACCACCACTACAACAAACGGGCACAATAAAATCATAACCTTGAAAAATATGTATCCTTCAGCAAAAGGGGAACTATGTTCTTCATTTTCAAAAATTCTAAAATCTGTCCAGGATATGAAATTTGAAAAGAGAGGGGTTATCCTGAGCTATTTCTCCCAGTTCAGAAACATGCCCAAATCGTGAGATAAGCAAAGTACGCCTTTATTTTCAAATAGCTTGGTGATGTCTTGTTCTACATGATTTTGCATCTAGTGAGCCTGCAAAATACATGCGTTCCAGTTAAATACACACTAAATCTTCTCATTCAGCTGTCTGATGGGTGATTGGGTAATTCGTTTTTGGCCTTCGGTTAAGGTCTTACTCTCAGTTACTGATGAGGATATTATCTGTCGAATTCTGATTATGCATTAAATTCCCTCAAAGTTTCCAGGCAAGATTACAGTCAATTTTTAATTAGATCATTTTAGCATAAACAAAACAATATTATCTTAAAACAAGTTGTGGTTGTGGTAGGTGTGATTAATGCAAACAGCGTGGAAATCTCAAAACAGTGTTTTCATTACTGAAATAAATGAAATCCTCAGGGCATAGACATTTCAATGTCATCAACCCCCTCAAGCCATTGTCTGTTGCCGTTTCTGGAGTTAAATAGACTAGCCCTTTTTTATAAGCTTGCTTGTGAGTTTACACTTCCTTTAGAATGCCTTTTCCTTGATGGTTTCTTGGATGAAAGAAAGCTCTTTATGCGTAGAGCTCAAACTTCTTTAAACTTAAAGAAGCTGCTTCGAGAAGCAAACTGCTTGCCAGAAAGACTGCTCAGATAAAGAAAATGCACAAGGCATTAACAGGATGAGAAACTTGTCCAAGTGGAAATTGTTACATGGGAAAAGGATGGTTTGTTGAAATGGAGCAGGAGGAAAAATTCTGAATGCATCCACTTTGAAATTGCATTGCCTTCTATATAAAAGAAATTTGGTGAAGATAGGGGGAGCAGAAGAGTCAGATTCCATTTGCATATGAGTATATGATCTTACATATTCATTTGTAACAGCTCACCAAGGGTAAAAGATATGTGTTCCCAGGGCCTACTTCTACATAAATATTTCAGCATGTAGTATATGCTTAAAATTACAAATTTATGTGCTAAGGAGATAACTGTATGTTTAGTGGCATGCAAAAGTACAACTTGAGTATGGAACAAAGCATCTGTGTGTGAATTCTTAACTCTGAACTCCGCATTACAGAATTTTAAGGAAATGTATTACCTAATATGTCAGCCAAGATTGCTTTGCCTATATCACATAACTTACACATGTAAAAGCTATTTTCAATTTATGAATATAGTAGCCACATTGCACTTTGATAAATGACCTAGAGGTATCCTAGTTTAAGACTTCTTGTTCATTAGAAAGCTAAACAAAGTGATTGCTGTAAAACCAAGACCTATCTAATATGCATATGAAGATAATAGGGAGCATGGTAAGAATAAACTATGATAGAAAGTCACAATATAATACATGATATAAGGAAATGGTAAAATCTTAGGTCAAACTTTGATGTTGAAAAATCTAAAACTGGATAAACTAACTTGATATACATATTTACAGAGCTTTTCTAGATCATTGCAATTATGTGACTGGGTCCAAAAGGTTCTTCCTTAGGTGATAAGTACTTAAGATTTCGTTTTAAAATTAATTCATTCCTAACATGTTTGGTGGATGGCTGTGGCTTGTATTGTTTACCAGTATCATGTACAAAAATGTGGGCTTGAGTGACATGTTTTTGATATTATGGTTACATATGCATATTTACAGTAAATCATTTCACAAAAATGGCTTATAAGACTGACTGTGCCATACTTTGTGACCTACTGTAGACTATTAAATAATATTGAGTACGTTAAGTGACATGTATACATATATATCTTTGTGATGGCATTCTAAGAGGAGAAATATTTATCAAGCACACTGGGATCCTAAGATACAAGTAGCTAAAGAAACACAAAAATTATTAAGCCTACTAGTAAACATACTTATGAAAGGATTTAGAGTAATGAGCAGCATGTCATTTATTTCTAGAGTTCTGTCTCAGCTTTAGCTATTTTTAAAGAAATTACAAATTTCATTGGCAGAGTCAGGTCCTTCAGAAGGTTTGTCCATCAAAATGTAATTTTATCATTGTTCTTATACACACACACACACACACACACACACACACTTTTGCTCAAAGCAAATTAATCATTGTTTTCAATCGAGAAGCAATAGTCTGCCTCAAAGTTAGTTCACTCACTTTAATGCTATTCTTTCCTATCTCTAACTAATTCTCTGACTGGCACTCTTGCTGCTTCTTGGCCAGTTTTTTACTAGTAGCTACTAACAGTTCAATGAATATCTTAATTCAAATTATCCAGAGGACTTTTAATACACAATTCACAGGTTTCAGGCACAATCATGGAGGGATAATGATCTTTTCTTCTTTAAACAACTTAAGCTTTCTACTTCTACAATACTGTCAGCACAGACCACAAAATGGCATGCTAGACAGGTAGCAAGTCAATCAGGAATAGGAAAGGGCAGCCAGCACACATTAAATACAACAACAAATATTCTGGCATGTCTATCTTCTTTTGAGACTACCAAAGCCATAAAGAAGACTGTATTTGATTTTGTAAGATAGTCACATGTGTAACCAGAAAACTCAGGTTGCTATCAGACAAATACACTTCTTTCATCAACTTTCTGAAAAGAATGCTTGTTACACACTCAAAGACACAATTTGCTTTTGTGAAGTGAGTGAACATTTTATTCTCTTGTTTTGACAATGACATAGGAGTTTTCCAGGTGAACAATCCCTCCTATTAAAACTTGTTCTCTTACTAGATGTAAGCTAGAAAAAGGAAGCAGTGGAAGTCTTTTGTCAGAAAAGAAGGAATAAGCTTGGATATAGTCAGTCCTTGAACAGCGAAGTTGGTATTTGTGAACATCTCCCTTACCATAGGTACTTGTTGAGCTTTAAGAATAGTATTAGTGCTCACAGGTGGAATCAGTTGTCAGGGAACTTAGATGAATACTGTGTAATATTTAAAGCACTCCAACTGAAACATCCTTGATTTCTTCATTTGTACAATAAAACAGTAGTTCTGTTTAGCATTCATACATAAAAGTGTTGTTGGGATTCCTCAGATGATGACCAAGTAGGTATAATGATTGTTGAAGGAAAGGGATTATCCTTGGGAAAATAATGTCACTGATTTTTTTAAGAATCCCATTTTTCTTTTCTGTACAACAAACCTTCAATGGGGACTAGATTTTCAAAGGAAGGTGAAATGTGTAGGCTTACCAAATCTCATGTGCATGTGTTATACCCTCAGAAGCATATAATTGTGTATGCAAAATGGATAATTGCATACAAAATTGTCCATTTGTGTGTGCAATTACCCATTTTATACACACAAATGCTTGTTTGAAAATCTGGCCCTAGAACTCTTGTTACAGAAGAAAAAAATCAGCTTGCACACATGGTTTCTGAAACAGAAATTATGGCCTGCATTGACTATGTAACTGCTGTCAAGTATTTAAGCTCTCTTCTTTTCAGAGTTGATTCAGAATATATTTTCTTCAGCATGAAAGATAGTTTTTTGACATAAATGTAGAACTTCTTATCCAGCTGCCACTGAAGATGCTGATAGAGCTTCTAATACCAGCAACCAGTGATGAAGGTAGTGTAATCACTGCTGGGTATAAGAGGCTACCCTGCATAGGAGAAAACATATTCATATTGGATCATAACTGTGGAATACTGCATTTTAAATATTCCTCTATTTTCCATAGTCTAGTAGGCAGCAACAAACAACCCTTTGCTCATTGGTTTATTTAAAAGCAATGTTCCATATTTTATTGTTGACAGAGTTCTATCATTTGTACGTTAGTATTTCTTAATTCTCAAACACTAACTGTAACAGTAAGGTAAGTATACTCTGTGGTGTACAAAATACTGAGATAAAAATCAGAATATCAAAAGGAATCCTTCAGAAATTAGCCTAAAAATTCAGAGTAAAACTCTAGCCCACCATTTTGGTCTTAACTACTGCTTTCAAGACAATAATCTTTATAAAGAAAGTTAATCTCCAAAATTCTAACCACATGGCTGTGTATTTCTTGGTGTACAGAAAATTTCTTTTTTTTTTAATTTTTATTTTCTATATTCTATGCTTACATTCTAAAGGCTTTCCCCTTTCCCAGTTACCCCCCACCATATGTCCCATAATTCCTCTCCCCCCCATGCTATTCCCCACTCATTACCCCCCCCACGATTTCTCTGTTCTGGGTCTACAATACTGGATCCAATCTTTACAGGCCCAGGGTCCTCTCCTTTTTTTCTTCTTGAGAGTCATTTGACTTGCTAATTGTGCCTTGAGTATTTAGGGCTTCTGGGCTCATTAATATCCACTTATCAGTGATTGCATTTCGTGTGTATTCTTTTGTGATTGGGTTAGCTCACTTAGGATGATAGTTTCCAGATCTAGAAAATTTCTTAATGTTCAATTTGCCTTATTTCCGACTCTATGACATCTTTCTGTTTTCTCTACTGAGAGTCAAATTTATTAAAAACTTTCATTATGATTCACCAAACATTTGTGATTATTTCTTCTCATGGTGGCCTGTGGCTTTCTATCTACTTTGATTCAAGTCAATCTTGCTGTTTACCTAGTTTGATTGAATCTCCTCTGTTTGAAAATTTCTCCTCCAACCCTGAGTAATCAACTTCTTTGTAAATCCTTATATGATGCCAAAACATCTACAAATTAGAAAAGAAAAGTGAGAAGACACCTTTTTATTGCCAAATGTTTGTTAAATCTTATGTGAATCAACTTTATAACACCAAGATCAGAAACATTCGAAGGGATGTAGCTTACATCACCAAAGAAATTGGTCACTGATCGGTTTAGTATATTATGAGGTGTTATACAGAAGAGTTCAGTTTGCAATGTAGTAAAGAAAACTTGTGTAGAGGAAGTGAAGTATGGGTTGATGTAGCATCATATTCGATAGTCAACACATTACCTATCCAAGACAATATTTATATATATGTATATATGTATATATATATATATATATATATATATATTAAACATCCTTTCACTATTTATATTGAGCTTCTAAATCTATTCATCCTATTCATTCTTCCCAACAACAACTCCTGTGGACTGTAGACAAGGTGGTAGTATTATCATTTCACTAATAGTAAATTTGCTAGAGTGATTAGTTCATTCATTTTGAGAGATATTACTTACCAATGATTGTTAATTTTGAGTTATTTTGATATTGGTGGTGGCAGTGTATGTGCGGCCACATCCGTGTGTGTGTGTGTGTGTGTGTGTGTGTGTGTGTGTGTGTTTCTTCTTTTGGTTTTGCAGTGAAATTATTAATATTTTCTGGTTTTTGTCAGTGTAGTTAGCTTTGGTTGGAGTTTTACTTCTAATATCTTCTGTTGGACTGCATTTGTAGATAGATGTTGTTTAAATTTGGTTTTATCATGGAATATCTTATTTGCTTCATCAATGGTGATTGAAAGTACTGCTAGGTCTAGTAGTCTGGGCTGATATCTATGGTGTTTTAGAATCTGTAAGACATGTTCCCTTGTCCTTCTGGCTAGTCTGTGTTGAGAAATCTGATGTAGTTCTGATAGGTCTGCCTTTGTATATTACTTGGCCTTTTCCCTTCAAGATTTTGACATTCTTTTTCTTGGTACATTTAGTGTTTTGATTGTTTGTTCTAGTCCAATCTATGTGGCTCTCTGTAACCTTCTTGTCAGTTTATAGACATCTTTTCATTAGGTTAAAGAAATTTTCTTCTATGATTTTTTTGAAAATATTCTCTGGGCCTTGTAGTTGGGAATCTTCTTCTATGCCCATTTTTCTTAGGTTTGGACTTTACATAATGTTCCATAATCCCTGGATATTTTAAGTCAGGAACATTTTAGATTTAACATTTTCTTTGACATATATATTGATTTCTTCAAAAGTATCTTATATGTATGAGTTTCTCTCTTCTATCTCTTTTTTCCCTGTTGGTGATGGTTAAAACTGTAGTTCCTGTTCACTTACCTACATTTTCCACCACCAGAAGCCCCACAGTTTGTGTTTCCTTTTTTGTTTCTATTTCTTTTTTTCCAGTTTTATTTATTTCCTTCATGTGTTTGATTGTATTTTCCTGTATTTCTTTAAGGGATGAATTCATTTCTTCGTTAAAGGCCCCTAACATGTTTATAAGGTTGGATTTATGGTCATTTTCTTTTGATTTGGTTGTGATAGGATATCCTTGACTTGATGTAGTTGGATATCTGGCACTGCCATATTGCTCCGGCTCTTACTGATTATTCTTATACTATTTTTCAGCCATCTGCATGTCCTTGGTGTCAGTATGCCTGGCCCAGTTTGCTGCTGCTGGGTGGTTCCCAGGGGAACCTAGAAGAAATGTGGCCTGGGGATGGGACCTACCTTGTTGTCTGGATACTGGCATGCCTTGAAGAATTCAGGCAGCTCTATGGGCTGGAAGCTGGATTAAGGTCTGGGATACTGATTCGCCCAGAAATTCTTTTACTGCTGAGAATAGTTTTAGCTATCCTGGGTGTTCTGTTAATCCAAATGAATTTGAGAATTGCCCTTTCTAACTCTATGAAGAATTGAGTTGGAATTTTGATACAGATTGCATTGAATCTATAGATTACTTTTGGCAAGATGGCCATTTTTACTGTATTAATCCTGCCAATCCACAAGCATGGGAAATCTTTATATCTTCTGAGGTCTTCTTCGATTTTTTCTTCAGACACTTGAAGTTCCTGTCATACAGATCTTTCACTTGTTTAGTTAGAGTCACACCAAGATACTTTATACTGTTTGTGACTATCATGAAGGGTGTTGTTCTGATTTCTTTCTCAGCCTGTTTATCCTTTGAGTATAGGAAGCCTCCTGATTTGTTTGGGTTAATGTTATATCCTGCCAGATTGCTAAAGTTGTTTATCAGTTATAGGATTTCACTGGTGGAGATTTTTGGGTCACTTAAGTATACTATCATACCTTCTGCAAATAGTGATAATATGACTCCTTCCTGTCCAATTTGTATCAATTTAGACCCCTTTTGTGGTCTAATTAATCTAGCTAGAACTTCAAGTACTATATTGAGTAAATATGGAGAAAGAGGGCAGCCTTGTCTAGTCCCTGATTTTAGTGGGATTGCTTCAAGTTTCTCTCTATTTTGTTTGATGTTGGCTACTGGTTTCCTGTATATTGCTTTTACTATGTTTAGATATGGGCCTTGGAGTCCTGTTCTTTCCAAGACTTTTAACATGATAGGATACTGAATTTTATCAAATGTTTTTTCAGCATCTAATGAAATGAACTTGTCTTTTCTTTTTCTTTGAGTTTGTTTATGTAGTGTATTACATTGATGGATTTCCATATATTGAACCATTCCTGCATTCCTGGGATGAAGCCTACTTGGTCTTGGTGAATGATCATTTTGATGTGTTCTTGGTTTTGGTTGGCAAGAATTTTATTGAGTATTTTGCATCGATATTCATAAGGGAAATTGGTCTAATGTTCTCTTTCTTTGTTGGATCTTTGTGTGCTTTTGTTATCAGTGTAATTGTGGCTTCATAAAACGGAGTTGGGTAGTGTTCCTTCTGTTTCTATTTTGTGGAATAGTTTGAAGAATGTTGGTATTAGATCTTCTTTGAAGGTCTGATAGAATTCTGCACTAAAACCATCTGGTCCTGTGCTTTTTTTGATTGGGAGAGTTTCAATGACTGCTTCTATTTCTTTAGGGGTTATGAGACAGTTTGGATTGTCTATCTGATCCCGAATTAACTTTGATATTTGATATCTGTCTAGAAAATTATCCATTTCATCCAAATTTTCCAGTTGTGGTGAGTGTAGGCTTTTGTAGTAGGATCTGGTGCTTTTTTAAAAAAAAAATTCCTAAGTTTCTGTTATTATATCTCCCTTTTCATTTCTGATTTTGTTAATTAGGATACTGTCTCTGTGCTCTCTGGTTAGTTTGGCTAAGGGTTTATCTATCTTGGTGATTTTTTCAAAGAACCAGCTCCCAGTTTTGTTGATTCTTTCTATGGTTCTTTTTATTTCTACTTGGTTGATTTCAGCCCTGAGTTTGATGATTTCCTACCTTGTATTCCTCTTGTGTGTACTAGCTTCTTTCTATTCTAGAGCTGTTAGGTGTGCCAGTAAGCTGCTAGTATATGCTCTCTCCATCTTCTTTTTGGAAAAACTCAGAGCTAAGGGTTTTCCTCTTAGCACTGCTTCCATCGTGTCCCATAAATTTGTGTATGTCGTGCCTTCATTTTTATTAAATTCTAAGTCATCTGTGATTTCTTTCCTTATTTCTTCCTTGACCAAGGTATCATTGAGTATTGCATTATTCAGCTTCAATGCGTATGTGGGATTTCTCTTGTTTTTGTTGCTATTGAAGACAACCCTTACTCCACAGTGATCTGATAGGAAGCATGGGATTAGTTTGATCTTCTTATATCTGTTGAGGTCTGTTTTGTGACCAATTATATGGTCAATTTTGGAGAAGGTACCATGACGTGCTGAGAAGAAGGTAAATTCTTTTGATTAAGGATGAAATGTTCTATAGATATTTGTTAAATCCATTTGGTCCAAAACTTCTCTTAGTTTCACTGTGTCTTTGTTTAGTTTGTGTTTCCCTGATCTGTCCATTGAGGAGACTGGGGTGTTGAAGTCACCCACAATTATTGTGTGAGGTGCAATGTGTACTTTAACCTTTAGTAATGTTTCTTTTACAAATGAGGGTGCTCTTATATTTGGAGCATAGATGTTCATAAATGATAGTTCTTAGTAGATTTTTCCTTTGATGAGTATTAAGTGTCCTTCTGTGACTTTTTTGATTACTTTTGGTTGAAGTCAATTTTTTTTTGATATGGAAAAACACTTTCTTTTTTTTTTTTTTTTTTTTTTTTTTTTTTTTTTTTAGTTTCTAATTTTATCTGATATTAGAATGGCTACCCCTGCTTGTTTCCTGGAATTATTTGTTTGGAAACTTGTTTTCCAGCCTTTTAAGCTGAGGTAGTGTTTGTCTGTAACACTGAGATGCATTTTCTGTATGCAGAAAAATGCTAGGTCCAGTTTACAAATCCAGTCCATTAGTCTATAGCTTTTTATTGGGGAATTGAGTCCACTGATGTTAAATGATATTAAGGAATAGTGATTGTTACTTCCTGTTATTTTTGATGTAATTTTTTTATGTTTTTGTGGTTATTTTCTTTTGAGTTTGTTCAAAGAAGATTAATTTCTTTCTTTTTCTAGTGAATAGTTACCCTCCTTTTGTTGGTATTTTCCAATTATTATCATTTGAAGGGATGGATTTGAGGAAATGATATCGTGTAAATCTGTTTTTGTCATAGGATAACTTGGATTCTCCATCTATGGTTATTGAGAGATTTGCTGGGTATAGCAGCATGGGTTGTCATTTGTTTTCCATTAGGGTATGCTCAGGATCTTCTGGCTTTCATAGTCTCTGGTAAGATGTCTGATGTAATTTTGATAGGTCTACATTTATATGTTACTTGATCTGTTTCCCTTACTGCTTTTAATATTATTTCTTTGTTTAGTGCATTTGACACTTTAATTATTATGTGACAGGAGAAATTTCTTTTCTGGTCACATCTATTTGGAGTTCTGTAGGCCTCTTGTATGTTCATGGGCATCTCTTTCCTTAGGTTAGGGAAGTTTTCTTCTATAATTTTGTTAAAGACATTTACTGGCCCTTTAAGGTGAAAATCTTCACTCTCTTCTATACCTATAATCCTTAGATTTGGTCTTATTTTGTCCTCGATTTCCTGGATGTTTTGGGTCAGGAGCATTTTGCATTTTTTTGACTGTTGGGTCAATGCTTTCTATGGAGTCTTCTGCATCTGAGATTCTCTCTTCTATCTTGTATTCTGTTGTTGCTTGCATCTATGACTCCTGACCTCTTTCCTATGTTTTTTATGTCCAGAGTTGTTTCCTTTTCTGATATTTTAAATTTTTTCTACCTCTATTTTTAAAGCTTGGATGGTTTTGATCAATTCCTTTACCTGTTTGGTTGTACTTTCCTGTAATCCTTTAAGGACTTCTACCAGTTAACCTGTGTTCTCCTGTATTTCTTTTGTCCTTCTTGAAGCCTTACAACAGCATCATGACCTGTGATTTTAAATCCAAATCTTGACTTTCTGATGTGTTGGGGTATCCAGGACTTGTTGTTATGGGAGAATTGGGTTCGGATGGTGCCATATTGCCTTGATTTCTGTTAGTAATGTTCCTACATTTGCCTTTGCCATCTGGTTATCTCTGGTGTTAGTTAGTCCTCTTGCTCTGTCTGGTGCTTGTCCCTCCTGTGGGCCTGCAAGCCTATCTCAGTAGCGCTGATGACAGGCTTTCCCCAGGCACAGAGTGCTGTGGCACTGCCCAGCTCCTGGGTGCAGGTGGGGTCCTGGTGGTGTCTCCCCCAGCTGTTCTGACACTTGGGTGTTCCCTGCACTCCTGGCTCTACCTGCCAGCTCAGTCACAGGGGCAAAGATGGTGGTGTCGCCTCTAAACCTGGGACTCCCTCTAAGCAGGACTCCCTGCAGAGCAGATATCCCCTGGCAGGATAGGTGCACAGAAGGCTGTGGAGCTGCTCAGCTTTTCTGACACTTGAGTGTTCCCTGCTTTCCTGGCTGTACCAGTCTGCTCAGTTTCAGAAGGAAAGATCTAATATACTCTCAATAGCAGAGAATTTATACCTAATACAGTAAGCCAGCCAGCCTGTGGCCAGTAAGTCCTTGGCCCCCAGATGAAAACCTCCCACTTCTGCTTTCCTAAGCCAGTATAATTTATATGTGTTTTCCTAGTACTGATCTTGATACCCACAGGTTAGGTAACTCTTACACTCTGTCAAGGAAGTTTCTTTTCCCAGTAGGCAAAAACCATTAGACAAATTCACAACTGATTAAAACATAGAGAACAACTCACTATGAGGTGTTTAGCCTCAATTGATACATCTACAATACAATTTCTAAGCACTCCTAAGAATCAAGGAACATTATGGAAGTGGGAGCAGAAAGAATGCAAATGTGTGTGAATAATAAAGTATAAAGGACATATGTTTGAGGAGGAGGGGTACAGGAGAACTTGGAGAATGGAGAGAACAAGTTAGACATAGTACTCATAAAATTTATAAATTTTAAGCAACAATCATTTGTTCAATTGAAGTTTGGCATTATAAGAAGATGTGCTCCTCTTCTGGTGAGTTAAAACACATTTTAAGTGATATTTGATGATATGATAAGAGAAAAAAAGATGTCCATGAGGAAACAGATCTAACTAGGTGTAGTAGAAATCACAAGTGGAGCACATAGCATGATTTAAGCATTTTTTAAAGTTCAATATTCAAATCTAAATAGAGCCAAAACATCAAGTATGGACAAAACAGAGCACCAAAATTAACCAAAGGCACTTTTGGAATACCCACTGCTGTCACATGAATAGTTTAGTAAAAATAAAAAAAGTTGATTGTTTTATCTAGAAATTAATGTGTTTATAGAGTTGAATCATTTGTATCCTGAAAATAAACTTATGGGAAATTACAAGTTAGCTATCAGAAACAGATATTTTAGCATATCAATAATAATTGAGAAGAATAAATAGTCCATATCTATAGTTCTAAATTATCAACAGAAATACCTTTTTTTTTTCAAAATCTGAGCAGTTTATTTCCAGGTTCCTTATGTAAACATTTATATATTTCCCAATTGGTATGGGGATAATTTGTGACAGCATGTAATAGTTTCTTAATATCACTTTTGAAAATTCTCAGATCTCAAGAGAACAATTTTTTAATGGAACAAACATTTAAGAAGCAATTTTTACTTAAATACTGTCATATTAATCTTTCTAGTATCTGTCTTCCATGAACAAATACTTTACAAATGGAGTAAAATTATATACAAATACTGCTATGCTAACATGTATTTTGGTCAAAAATCACCTAAAACATATGTTAAAAGTACATTTATAAATGTTATATTAATTACATGTGGCATAATTAAATCACTTTGTAAGTTACTATTTTTGAAATGATTGTAAATATATTTATTTTTGCCCATTCACTAAAGGAACATAGTTGGAGAAATGATAAACCATTACTCAAAGAAAGAAACATTGCAAGTTTTCTTAATTAATTTTAAAATATTTTTTACTTTACTTGGATAGTTATAAGAAAACCACCATATCAAATATATTTCAGAATATAAAAATCAATCACAAATATTTGAAACAATATCAAGTTGTATTATAATTAAAAGCAAGAGTTGCCTAGGTTAATTGCTGAGGACATAATACAACTATGGTCAGTAGTTGCTTCTAATTCATTTTGATATTTTGGGGATTAGTGTAGGGAATACCAGGACAGAGAAGCATGAGGGGGTTGAATGAGGAACAGGGAGAGGGAAGAGAGCTTATGGGACTTTCAGGGAGGGGGGAACTAGGAAAGGGAAATAATTTGAAATGTAAATAAAAATATATCTAATAAAAAATTTAAAATGTGGATATAGAGTAAAAACAGAGCAGATGATCTGTAAAAATCTATTCTGATACTGGCAAAGATCAGCTTAAACCAAATGACTAATCAATACTTCAGAAACCTTTTTTTTGTGGTAAATATCATTTATTTATTTATTTATTTATTTATTTATTGGTTTTTCTTTTTTTTTCATTTTTTTATTCTATATTCTTTGTTTACATTCCAAAGGCTTTCCCCTTTCCCAATTCCCCCCACCATATGTCCCATAAGTCCTCTCCCCACAACTATTCCCCAATCACCCACCACCACCATTTCTCTGTTCTGGTACTCTCCTACAAAACTGGATCCAATCTTTTCAGGCCCAGGGTCCTCTCCTTTCTTCTTCTTGGGAATCATTTGACTTGCTAATTGTGCCTTGAGTATTCAGAGCTTCTGGGCTCATTAATATCCACTTATCAGTGATTGCATTTCATGTGTATTCTTTTGTGATTGGGTTAACTCACTCAGGATGATATTTTCCAGATCTAACCGTTTGCCTACAAATTGCATGAATTCATTATTTTTAATTGCTGAGTAGTATTCCATCGTACACATATACTACATTTTCTGTATCCATTCCTCCTTTGAGGGATATCTGGGCTCCTTCCAATTTCTGGCTATTATAAACCAGAAACCTTTTTTTTTACAGACAAAGCATCATGTTATTTTTTTAATAACCAGAGAGAACGTGTATATAACAAAAGTACAAAAAAATTCCAGAATTTTGCAACTTAGGTAGAATTTAATGTTTCTATAAGATATAATTGGAATGATTTGGAAAACAGAAATAATAAAATACATTAAGAAGATTGATGGGCTGAAAGGAATGGCTGTAACTTAGCCCTTGTCATTTTTCATATGCATTTTTTTCTAGTGAATATAAAAGGTTTGGTGTTTAGCAATGTTCCTTACAGTGAGAAAATATCAGCTTTTATCTAGATTGGGCAGGAGGTAGGGCATGGATACTGTTAGCAGCCATGTATAGTCTAAATGAAAGAATACAACAGAACTTTGGAGGACCCTGTAAAAATCTATCTGTGCTCAGAATGGTATCATGGTGTTGTACAACTTTAATCCAAGCAGATGGCTACATACAAATAAGAAGTCTGTTTGGACTATTTAGAAAGTTGTAGACCAGCCAATGCTACATTGTGAGACCTTGAATAATAATAATGATGATGATGATGATGATGATGATGATGATGATGATGAAAACTATTCCATTTGCCCATGCTTACAAAATTATGTTATTGGTTTTTATCAAATTATCATGTCTTTATAAGCCATTCAAGTTTATATACCTAGTAAATAGTACAAGCACACGGACTGCTTCAATGACCACCCATTTTTCACTCTTTTTTCCTGGCCTCTTCTTTCTATAACATATGAAGGTGAAGCACACCATTCATAAAATTAAAACTAAGGCTTTGATCCCAGGCTGAGTACTAAGTATACATTCCATAATTAAACCACTATGATCACTTAACTCCTGAGAACTAATATCCATTAGAAGAACATATTAGTTATCTGAAGATAGTTTGATCCTTCATTGACAAGTGTGCTGGATATTTTAACTTGATACAAGCTAAAGTTATGTGAGACAAGGAAACCTTAATTAAGAATATGTCTCCATGAGATTGGGCTGTAGGCAAGCCTATAGGAGATTTCCATAATTAGTGATGGATGGCATAGAGCCCAGCCCATTGTGGATGGCTTGATCTCTTGGCTGGAGGTCTTGTGTTCTATAAGAAAGCATCTGAGAAAGCCATGCTGAGAAAGCCAGTAAGCAGCACTCCTCCATGGCCTCTGTGTCAACTCCTGTTGCCAGTTTTCTACCCTGTTTGAGTTTCTGTCCTGACTTCCTTTGATAATGATGTCATATGAAAATATAATTCAAATAAACACTTTTGAACACCCCAAAACTGGCCTTTTTATCATGGTATTTCATGGGATGAATAGAAATTCAAGCTAAGCAAGAATTTATTCTAAAATTCAGTTATCTATATCAATATCAAGGTAGTTTGAGCCTATGCCAATGTGTTACCTGGAAATTTCTTTCTTTCTTTTTTTTTTTTTACAATTTTTTTCTATATTCTTTGTTTACATTCCAAAGGCTTTCCCCTGTCCCCGGTCACCCCTCACCATATGGCCCATATGTCCTCTTCCACCCCACCACACTCCCTATTCCCCAATCACCACCCCACCATTTCTCAGCTCTATTCAGAACCAGGGTCCTCTCCTTCCTTCTTGGGAATATTTTGACTTGCTAATTGTGCCTTGAGGTTAAGGATGACACTCACTAATTTGTAAGTAACAAAATGCAACTTACTAATGATGGATTTCTTACCTCTTAACTAGGACTTCACAGTGGCCACAGAGAAAAATAGACTCATTTTGACATGGTCACATTAATGTCTTCTTCTTTTTCTTCTTTTTTTTTTTGTTGAGTGCAAATTATATTTTTTTAATTTTTTATTCTTGGATATATTATATATTTACATTTCATTTCCCTTTTATGGTTCCCCACGCCCCAAAGGTCCCACATACCCTTTTCCCTCCCCCTGCTCCCTCATCCACCCCTTCCCAATTTCCTATTCTGGTATTTCCCTACACTGATGCTTTGATCCTTTCCAGCACCAATGTCCAATCCTTTCTTCTTGTCAGACATCATTTGGTATGTGAATTGTGTCTTTGGTGTCCCAAGATTCTAGGCTAATATCCACTTATTGGTGACTGCATACCATAGGTATTCTCTTGAGACTGGGTTACCTCACTTAGTATGATGTTCTCCAGTTCCATCCATTTCTCTAAGAATTTCATGAATTCATTGTTTCTAATGGCTGAATAGTATTCCATTGTGTATATATACCACATTTTTTTTTGTATCCATTCCTCCATTGAGGTACATCTGGGTTCTTTCCAGCTTCTGACTATTATAAATAAGGCTGCTATGCACATAGTGGAGCATGTATCCTTATTGCATGCTGGGGAATCTTCTGGGTATATTCCCAGGAGTGGTATGGCTGGGTCCTCTGGAAGAATCATGTCCAGTTTTCTGAGGAACCGCCAGACTGATTTCCAGAGTGGTTGTACCAGCTTGCAGTCCCACCAGCAGTGGAGGAGTGTTCCTCTTTCTCCACATCCTCACCAACACCTGATGTCTTCTCAGTTTTTAATCTTAGCCATTCTGACTGATGTGAGGTGAAATCTCAGGGTTGTTTTGATTTGCATTTCTCTGACTAATGATGTTGAACATTTTTTAAGGTGTTTCTCAGCCATCTGAATTTCTTCAGGTGAAAAGTCTTTGTTTTGCTCTGTACCCCATTTTTTGATAGGGTTTTTGGTTTTCTGGGGTCTAACTTCTTGAGTTTTTGCATACATTGGATATTAGCCCTCAGTCGGGTGTGGGGTTGGTGAAGATCTTTCCCAATTTGCTGATTGCCGATTTGTCCTTTTGACAGAGTCTTTTGCCTTACAGAAACTTTGTAATTTTATGAGGTTCCATTTGTCTATTCTTGCTCTTAGAGCATAAGCGATTGGTGTTCTGTTCAGGAATTTTCCCCCTGAGCCAATGTCCTCAAGGGTCTTCCCCAGTTTCTTTTCTATTAGTTTTAGTGTGTCTGGTTTTATGTGGAGGTCCTTGATCCACTTGGAGTTGAGCTTAGTGCAAGGAGATAAGAGTGGATCAATTCTCATTCTTCTGCATGTTGACCTCCAGTTGAGCCAGCACCATTTGTTGAAAAGGCTATCTTTTTTCCACTGGATGTTTTCAGCTCCTTTGTTGAAGATCAATTGGCCATATATGTGTGGGTTCAATTCTGGGTCTTCAATCCTATTCCATTGATCCACTTCCCTGTCACTGTACCAATACCATGCAGTTTTTAACACTACTGCTCTGTAGTATTGCTTGAGGTCCGGGATATTGATTCCCCCAGAAGTTCTTTTACTGTTGATGATAGTTTTAGCTATCCTGGATCTTTTGTTATTCCAGATGAATTTGAGAATTGCTCTTTCTAACTCTATGAAGAACTGAGTTGGAATTTTGATGGGAATTGCGTTGAATCTGTATATTGCTTTTGGCAAGATTGCCATTTTAGCTATATTAATCCTGCCAACCCAGGAGCATGGAAGATTTTTTTCATTTTCTGGGGTCTTATTCCATTTCCTTCTTCAGAAACCTGAAGTTGTTGTCATATAAATCTTTCACTTGTTTAGTTAGAGTCACACCAAGATACTTTATATTGTTTGTGGTTATTGTGAAGGGTGTCACTTCCCTAATTTCTTTCTCGGCCTGCTTATCCTTCCCATATAGGAAGGCTACTGATTTGCTCAAGTTGATTTTATAACCAGCCACTTTGCTGAAGTTGTTTATCAGCTGTAGGAGTTCTCTGGTGGAGTTTTTTTTTTTTTTTTTTGGTCACTTTAATATACTATCATATCATCTGCGAATAGTGATAGTTTGACTTCTTCCTTTCCAATTCGTATCCCTTTGACTTTCTTATTTTTTCAAATTGCTCTAGCTAGTACCTCAAGTACTATATTGAAGAGATATGGTGAGGGGGGCAGCCTTGTCTAGTCCCTGATTTTAGTGGGATTGCTTCACGTTTCTCTCGGTTTACTTTGATATTGGCTATCGGTCTGTTGTAAATTACTTTTACTATGTTTAGATATGGGCCTTGAATTCCTGTTCTTTCCAAGACTTTTAGCATGAAAGGATGCCGAATTTTGTCAAATGCTCTTTCAGCATTCAATGAGATGACCATGTGTTTTTTTTTCTTTGAGTTTGTTTATATAGTGGATTATGTTGATGGATTTCCATATATTAAACCATCCCTGCATTCCTGGGATGAAGCCAACTTGATTATGGTGAATGATCATTTTGATGTGTTCTTGGATTCGGTTGGCAAGTATTTTATTTAGTATTTTTGCATCGATATTCATAAGGGAGATTGGCCTGTAGTTCTCTTTCTTAGTTGGATCTTTGTGTGGTTTTGTTATCAGGTTAATTATCACTTCATAGAATGAGTTTGGTAGTGTTTCTTCTGTGTCTATTTTGTGAAATAGTTTGAAGTCTGATAGAATTCTACACTAAAACCATATGATCCTCTGCTTTTTTGGTTGGAAGACTTTCTATGATCCCTTCTATTTCTTTGGGGGTTATGGGTCTGTTTAGATGATCTATTTGATCCTGATATAATTTTGGTATTTGGTATCTGTCTAGGAAATTGTCCATTTCCTCCAGATTCTCCAGTTGTGTTGAGTATAGGCTTTTGCAGTAGGATCTGATGATTTTTTTAATTTCCTCAGTTTCTGTTGTTTTATCTCCCTTTTCATTTCCAATTTTGTTAATTTGAATACTGTCTCTGTGCCCTTTGGTAAGTGTGGCTAGGGGTTTATCTATCTTGTTGATTTTCTCAAAGAACCAGCTTCTGGTTTTGTTGATTCTTTTTATGGTTCTCTTTGTTTCAACTTGATTGATTTCAGCCCTGAGTTTGATGATTTCCTGTCTTCTACTCCTCCTTGGTGAAATAACTTCTTTTTGTTCTAGAGCTTTCAGGTGTGCCATTAAGTTGCTAGTGTATGCTCTCTCAAATTTCTTTTTGGAGACACTCAGGGCTATGAGTTTTCCTCTTAGCACTGCTTTCATTGTGTCCCATAGATTTGGGTATGTTTTACATTCATTTTCATTAAATTCTAAAGTCTTTGATTTCTTTATTTCTTCCTTGACTAAGGTATCATTGAGTAGAATATTGTTCAGCCTCCAAGTGTATGAGGATTTTCTGTTGTTTTTGTTGCTATTGAAGAACACTCTTACTCCATGGTGATCTGATAGGAGGCATGGAATTAGTTCGATCTTTTTATATTTGTTGAGGTCTGTCATGTGACCAACTATATGATCGATTTTGGAGAAGGTACCATGAGGTGCTGAGAAAAAGATATAGTCTTTTGCTTTAGGATGAAATGTTTATATATATATATATATATATATATATATATATATATATATATATATATATCTGTTAAATCCAATTGGTCCAATGTTTCAATGAGTTTCCCCATGTCCCTGTTTAGTTTCTGTTTTCCTGATTGGTCCATTGAGGATAGTAGAGTGTTGAGGCCCCCCACAATTTTTGTGTTAGGTGCAATGTGTGCTTTGAGCTTTAGTAAAGTTTCTTTTATGAAGGCGGGTACCCTTGCATTTTTAGCATAGATGTTTAGAATTGTGAGTTCTTCTTGGTGGATTCTTCTTTTGACTAGCAAGAAGTGACTTTCCGTGTCTCTTTTGATGACTTTGGGTTGAAAGTCAATTTTATCTGATATTAGAATGGCTATTCCAGCTTGCTTCCTGTGACCATTTGCTTGCAAAATTGTCTTCCAGCCTTTTACTCTAAGGTAGTGTTTGTCTTTGACTCTGAGGTGTGTTTCCTGTATGCAGCAATATGTAGGGTCCTGTTTCTGTATCCAGTCTGTTAGTCTATGTCTTTTTATTGAGGAATTGAGTCCATTGATGTTAAGAGATATTAAGGAATAGTGATTATTTTTCCTGTCATTTTTTATATTATTTTTGTTTTTGAGTGGTTATCTTCCTTTGAGTTTGATGGAAAAGGTTACTATCTTGCTTTCTCTGGGGTGCAGTTTCCTTCCTTGTATTGGAGTTTTCCTCCTATTATCCTTTGTAGAGCTGGGTTAGTGGAAAGATATTGTGTAAATTTGGCCCTGCCATGGAATATTTTGATTTCTCCATCTATGTTGATTGAGAGTTTTGCTGGGTATAGTAGTCTTTGCTGACATTTGTGTTCTCTTAGGGTCTGAATGAGATCCGCCCAGGATCTTCTAGCTTTCATGGTTTCTGGAGAGAAGTCTGGTGTGATTCTGATAGGTCTTCCTTTATGTTACTTGGCCTTTTTCTCTTACTGCCTTTAATATTCTTTCTTTGTTTAGTACATTTGGGGTTTTGATTATTATGTGACAGGAGGTATTTCTGTTCTGGTCCAGTCAGTTTGGAGCTCTGTAGGTTTCTTGTATGTTCGTGGGCATCTCTCTGTTTAGGTTGGGGACATTTTCTTCCATAATTTTGTTGAAGATATTTGCTGGCCCTTTAAGTTGTAGATCTTTACTCTTATCTATGCCTATAACCCTTAGGTTTGGTATTCTCGTTGTGTCCTGGATTTCCTGGATGTTTTGGGTTACAAGCCTTTTGCATTTTGTGTTTTCTTTGACTGTGGAGTCAATGGTTACTATATTATCTTCAGCATCTGTGATTCTTACCTCTATCTCTTGTATTCTGTTGTTGGTATTTGCATCTACGAATCCTGTTTTCTTCCCAAGGTTTCCTATCTCCAAAGTTGCCTCCTTATGTGATTTCTTAGTTGTTTCCACCTCTGTGTTCAGATCTTGGATGGTTTTGTTCAGCTCCTTCATTTGTTTGTTTGTGTTTTCTTGTAATTCTTTAAGATATTATTGTGTTTCCTCTTTCATGACTTCTGCCTGTTGGTTCAAGTTCTCCTGCATTTTTTTTTTTTTTTTTGGTTTTTCGAGACAGGGTTTCTCTGTGTAGCCCTGGCTGTCCTGGAACTCACTATGTAGATCAGGCTGGCCTCAAACTCAGAAATCTGCCTGCCTCTGCCTCCCAATTGCTAGGATTAAAGGTGTGCACCACCACCTGGCTCTCCTGCATTTTTGAAAGTAATTTTCTTGTTTCCTATTTATTGGCTTCTGTCTGTTCCATATTCTCCTGGAGTTCTTTAAGTGATTTTTGTGTTTGCATTGTAAGAGCTTCTACCCTATTGATAGTCCTCTGCATTCTTTTTTTTTTTTATACTGAGGTTCTTTTATTACAACATAGGTTTTTAAACATGGCCAGCAGATACAATGAAAGGTACCCAACATCACTTATGAACAAAAACAACACATCACAGCTACCGTTATGTACCTCATGTTAAAACGTCTATTATAATAAGAGCAGTAGCTGGATGTTGGATGTGGAGACAGTGTAGTGTTGTGACTATTGGTAAAAGTGAAAAGTGGCAAATTCATTACTAAAAATAGCACAGAGTTTCTCAAAGATTGAAAAAGTATCATGATCTACAAGTTGTACTTCAGACATTTAGCCAGGATAAGTGACACTATAACCAGGCAGAATGCCTGCACTTGCATGTATTCTATGACATGATTCACAACAGCCAAGATGTAGAACAGATTAAATGCTCATTGGCTGTTAAATAGATAAGGAAAATGTAGTGGAAGGTTCAAACTTACTCAGTCTTGAGTGTATCTCACCATCTGCAATTGCATAAGTAAATATGGAAGATGTTATTCTAAGTGAGGCAAATCAGCCACAGGCTGTGGAGATGTGGAAATGAGAGATTGGTTCAATGAGAACAGAATGGCCATTACACAGGAGAGTGGGGAAGAGCAGGGGGGGAGAGGAATTATGGGTCCCCTGCATTCTTTAAGAAATTTGTTTATGTCTTTTTTGTGTTCATCTAGCAGCATCATGACAAGTACTTTTTAATTTAAATTTTTATTTTCTATATTCTATGTTTACATTCCAAAGGCTTTCCCTTTTCACAGTTAACCCCCACCATATGTCCCATAATTCCTCTCCCCACCCCCCTACCCCCCGCCAACTATTCCCCAATCATCCCCCCGCCCATGATTTCTCTGTTCTGGGTCTACAAAACTAGATCCAAACTTTTCAGGCCCAGGGTCCTCTCCTTTCTTCTTCTTGGGAATCATTTGACTTGCTAATTTTGCCTTGAGTATTTAGGGCTTCTGGGCTCATTAATATCCACTTATCAGTGATTGCATTTCATGTGTATTCTTTTGTGATTGGGTTAACTCACTTAGCATGATATTTTCCAGATCTAACCATTTACTTACAAATTGCATGAATTCATTATTTTTAATTGCTGAGTAGTATTCCATTGTATAAAAATACCACATTTTCTGTATCCATTCCTCCTTTGAGGGATATTGGTCTCCTTCCAATTTCTGGCTCTTATAAACAAGGCTTCTATAAACATAGTGGATCATGTGTCTTTATTGTATGCAGGGGAATCCTCTGGTTATATGCCCAGGAGTGGTATGACAGGGTCCTCTGGAAGTGACATGCCCAATTTTCTGAGGAACCGCCAAACTGAATTACAGAGCTGTTTTGCCATTTTGCAATCCCACCAATAGTGGAGGAGTGTACCTCTTTCTCCACATCCTGGCCAGCACTTGTTGTGTCTTGAGTTTTTAATCTTAGCCATTCTGACTGGTGTGAGGTGGAATCTCAGGGTTGTTTTGATTTGCATTTCCCTGATGACTAATGATGTTGAACATCTCTTAAGGTGTTTCTCAGCCATCTGAATTTCTACTGGTGAAAATTCTTTGTTTAGCTCTGTACGCCATTTTTGATAGGGTTATTTGGTTCTTTGGGGTCTACCTTCTTGAGTTCTTTGTGTATATTGGATATTAGCCCTCTGTCAGATGTGGGGTTGGTGAAGATCTTTTCCCACTTTGTTGGTTGCCATTTTGTCCTTCTTACAGTGTCCTTTGCCTTACAGAAACTTTGCAATTTTATGAGGTCCTATTTGTCAATTCTTGATCTTAGAGCATAAGCTATTGGTGTTCTTTTCAGGAACTTTCCCCCTGTGCCCATGTCCTCCAGGGTCTTCCCAAGTTTCTTTTCTAATAGTTTCAGTGTGTCTGGTTTTATGTGGAGGTCCTTGATCCACTTGGAGTTGATCTTAGTACAAGGAGATAAGAGTGGGTCAATTTGCATTTTTCTGCATGTTGACCTCCAGTTGAACCAGCACCATTTGTTGAAAAGGCTATCTTTTTTCCACTGGATGGTTGTGGCTCCTTTATCAAAGATCAAGTGACCATAATTCTGTGGGCTCATTTCTGGGTCTTCAATCCTATTCCATTGATCTATTTGCCTGTTTCTGTACCAATACCATGCAGTTTTTAGAACAATTGCTTTGTATACTGCTTGAGGTCAGGGACATTGATTCCCCCAGAAGTCCTTTTATTGTTGAGAATAGTTTTAGCTATCCTGGGTTTTTTGTTGCTCCAGATGAATTTGAGAATTGGTGTTTCTAGATCTATGAAGAATTGAGTTGGGATTTTGATGGGGATCGCATTGAATCTGTAGATTGCTTTTGGCAAGATGGCCATTTTTACTATATTGATCCTGCCAATCCAGGACCAAGAAATATTTTTCCATTTTCTGTGGTCTTCTTCGATTTCTTTCTTCAAGGACTTGAAGTTCCTGTCATACAGATCTTTTGCTTGTTTGGTTAGGGTTACACCAAGGTACTTTATGTTGTTTGTGGCTATTATGAATGGTGTTATTTCCCTAACTTCTTTCTCAGCCTGCTTGTCCTTTGAGTATAAAAAGGCCACTGATTTGCTTGAGGTAAGTTTATAACCAGCCACATTGCTGAAGTTGTTTATCAGCAGTAGAAGTTCTCTGGTGGAGTTTTTGGGTTGCTTAAGTAAACTATCATATCCTCTCTAAATAATGATACTTTGACTTTTTCCTTTCCAATTTGTATCCCTTTGACTTCCTTATGTTGTCTAATTGCTCTTGCTAGAACTTCAAGTACTATATTGAAAAGATATGGAAAGAGAGGGCAGCCTTGTCTAGTCCCTGATTTTAATGGGATTGGTTCAAGATTCTCTCCATTTATTTTGATGTTGGCTACTGGTTTGCTGTAGATTGCTTTTACTATGTTTAGGTATGGGCCTTGAATTACTGCTCTTTTGAAGACTTTTAGCATAAAAGGATGCTGAATTTTGTCAAATGGTTTTTCAGCATCTAATGAGATGACCATGTGGTTTTTTTTTCTTTTAGTTTGTTTATGTAGTGGATTACGTTGATGGATTTCCATATATTGAACCATCCCTGCATCCCTGGGATGAAGCCTGCTTGATAATGGTGAATGATCGTTTTGATGTGTTCTTGGATTCGTTTGGCAAGAATTTGATTTTGTATTTTTGCATCAATATTCATAAGGGAAATTGGCCTGTAGTTCTCTTTCTTTGTTGGATCTTTTTCTGGTTTTGTTATCAGCGTAATGGTGGCTTCAAAGAATGAGTTGGGCAGTGTCCCTTCTGTCTCTATTTTGTGGAATAGTTTGAAGAGTATTGGTGTTAAGTTTTCTTTGAAGGTCTGGTAGAATTCTGCACTAAAACCATCTGGTCCCGCACTTTTTTTGGTTGGAAGGCTTTCTATAACCCCTTCTATTTCTTTAGGGGTTATGGGACTATTTAGCTGATCTAATTGATGCTGATTTAATTTTGGTATTTGGTATCTGTCTAGGAAATTGTCCATTTCCTCCAGATTCTCCAGTTGTTTTGAGTATAGACCTTTGTAGTAGGATCTGATGATCTTTTGAATTTCCTCAGTTTCTGTTGTTATATCCCCCTTTTCATTTTTAATTTTGTTAATTTGGATACTGTCTCTGTGCCCTTTGGTTAGTCTGGCTAAGGGTTTATCTATCTTGTTGATTTTCTCAAAGAGCCAGCTCCTGGTTTTGATGATTCTTTGTATGGTTTCTTTGTTTCTACTTGATTGATTTCAAACATGAATTTGATGATTTCCTGTCTTCTCCTCCTCCTGGGTGAATTAACTTCTTTTTTTCCAGGGCTTTAAGGTGCGCCATTAATCTGCTAGTGTATGATCTCTCCAGTTTCTTTTTGGATGCACTTAGAGATATGAGTTTTCCTCTTAACACTGCTCTCATTGTGTTCCATAGATTTAGGTAGGTTGTACCTTCTTTTTCATTGAAGTCTAAAAAGTCTTTGATTTCTTTTTTTTATTTCTTCCTTGACCAAGGTGTCATTGAGTAGAGTATTGTTCAGTTTCCATGTGTATGTGGGCTTTCTGTTGTTTTTGTTGCTATTGAAGACCACTCTTACTCCATGGTGATCTGATAGGAGGCATGGGATTAGCTCGATCTTGTATTTGTTGACATCTGTCTTGTGACCAATTATATGATCAATTTTGTAGAAGGTACCATGTGGTGCTGAGAAAAAGGTATATTCTTTAGCTTTAGGATGAAATGTTCTATATATATCTGTTAAATCCAATTGGTCCAAAGTTTTAATTAGTTTCACTGTGTCCCTGTTTAGTTTCTGCTTTCCTGATCAGTCCATTGAGGAGAGTGGAGTGTTGAAATCACCCACAATTATTGTGTTAGGTGTAATGTGTGCTTTAAGCTTTAGTAAGGTTTCTTTTATGAATGAGTGTGCCCTTGCATTTGGAGCATAGATGTTCAGTATTGAGAGCTCTTTTTGGTGGATTTTCCCTTTAACCAGCAAGAAGTGACCTTCTGAGTCTCTTTTGATGACTTTAGGTTGGAAGTCAATTTCATCTGATATTATAATGGCTACTCCAGCTTGTTTCTTTAGACCATTTGCTTGTAAAATTGTCTTCCAGCCTTTTACTCTAAGGCAGTGTTTGTCTTTAACACTTAGATGTGTTTCTTGTATGTAGCAAAATGTAGGGTCCTGTTTCCATATCCAGTCTGTTAATCTATGTCTTTTTATTGGGGAATTGAGTCCATTGATGTTAAGAGATATTAAGGAATAGTAATTATTACCTCCTGTCAATTTTGAAATTATTTTTTTTATATTTGAGAGGTTATCTTCTTTTGGGTTTGATAAGAGGAGGTTTCTATCTTGCTTCTTCTGGGGTGTAGTTTCCTTCCTTGTCTTGGTGTTTTCCCCCTATTATCCTTTGTAGGGCTGGATTTTTGGAAAGATAACATTCAAATTTGGTTTTGTCATGGAATACCTTGTTGTCTCCATCTATGGCAATTGAGAGTTTTGCTGGGTAAAGTAGTTTTGGCTGAAATTTGTGTTCTCTTAGAGTTTGCATGATATCTGCCCAGGATCTTCTAGCTTTCATGGTCTCAGGTGAGAAGTCTGGTGTTATTCTGATAGGTCTTCCTTTATATGTTTCTTGGCCTTTTTCTCTTGCTGCCTTTAATATTCTTTCTTTGTTTAGTGCATTTGGGGTTTTTGATTATTATGTGAAATGAGGTACTTCTGTTCTATTTTGTGTTCCTCTAGCAGCATCATGACCAGTACTTTTAAATCCAGCTCTTGTTGTTCTGGTGTGTTGGGGTATCCAGGACTTGGTATGGTTGGCAAATTGGGTTCAGATACTGCCATATTGCCTTGATTTTTTTTTAGTAATGTTCCTACATTTGCCTTTTGCCATCCCTATCTCTGGAGTTAGTTGGTCTTGTTCTTAGTGGTTGGTGTTTAAAGCTCCTGTGAGCCTGGCATTTGGCTCTGCTGTCGTAGAGGGCTTCCGAGCTCCCGAGGTGGAATCCGGAGGTTTGAGTTACTGGGTTCCCACTTACCTCCTCAGTTCTGCTGGGCCGGATTTAAGTCTTCCTGAGGCTTGCTGCTGGACCTGCAATTGGCCTCCCACCGTCTCCTCCTGGCATGCCTAGTTGCGAGCTCTTAAGAATCAGATTTTTTTCCTCCACCAAACTGGGCTAGTCTGTTTGATCTTTATGGTGACCTGGGCTCCTCTGTTGGTTCTCTATGGTGACCTGTTCAGGCCACCAGCTCCAAAATTGTGGCGGGTCTCAGGGCTCTGTCTAACCACTGGGTTCCCTACAGGACTGGAGGTTCTCTGGTTGGGCTGCTATAACCTAGATGGTAGTACTCTCAGTCCACAGGGCTCTGTCGTGTTAGCTGTCTGTGGTGTCCTGAGGCAAGATGTCAGCCTCTGGCTGTACTTCAGGCACAGACCCACTAGCAGGTTGGTGCCCATGTGGGTTGGCGCAGAGACCGCCTGCCAAGCTGATCTGGCTCTGTGTGCACTGCCAAGCTGTTGGTGCACAGACCTCCTGCCAACCTCCTTTGGCTCTGGGGGCCAGCAAGAGCCTGACCAGGTATTCGTTTCTAGGCTAAGTCTCTGTCCATGCACCTGAACCCAGCCGCTGGCAGGCAGTCCGCAGTAACCCCAGGGAAGATGGCGGCCGGCTGCCCCATTAATGTCTTCTAAACAAACAACTAATTCTGTTTTATGAAAGAGGCAAGGATCCTAAAACAAGAAGAGGTGGATGAAGCCTTTGGAGGCTAAGGATCTGAATGGAACCGTCATTTGCTGCATTATACTGGCCATTTCAATTCACAGAATTAACCCTTATAGAAAGAATGAGAAATAGTCATTGATGAGAAGGCCAGTAGAATCATATTTCTAAGTGTGACAGTTCATGAATTGCCCCTCATAAGCTTATGTGTAGATTGTTTGGTCACAAGGTAGTACTAATATTTGTGAGAAGGGATGAAAACTCTAGTATTTAAGGCATTCATGGAATAAGCAAATCTCTGTAGGCATGCTTCTGAAACATAACTTGTTCCTGATCCCTTCCTATTTCTCTGTGTTTTAGGTCATTGTGATGCAAACATGCATTTTACACTCCTGCCACATGCAACTATGATGTCTTGCCTTGGGCCCAAAGCAATGGAGGCAGAAAAACATGAATTGAGATTTCTGAAACTGCTAAGTCAAAAGAAATTCTTCCTTGTTTATTTCTTCAGGTGTTTTAGAACACTGGTAAGAAGCTAGTAAACACACTAGAAGGGTGTAAATGAAAAGAAAAGTAAGGATATATGTTATTTTTGCTCTCAGTAATGCCACAAACATGTTCTTATAAATGTGTAAACTAAAAACTCAAAGCTAGCCATGTGTGGAATCCTTGAAAGGCTCAATGAGAAATACTGATGAACTGAATTGGAACTAGAGGACCAAAGAACGTTTATTGCAATACATCTATTTGCAGGATCACTTGTATCTGCCTATGTATTTCTGCTCAAACTTCATTTCCTTAAAGAGCTTTACTATAACTAAAACTATAGAACATTGTAAAGGTCCTTCTACTACACTAATACTTTCTTCTTAATATTTATTACTACCTACCACACTATTTATTATTTATCTTTTTTGCACCAGAAAATTACATTGAATACAGGAACTTCACACATCTGATTGATCTGCAGCACCTAGAACACAGTGTGCCGAATAGCTATTCAATTAATATTGATTGAGCCAATGTTTTCATTAACAGATACTAGTGAGATTCCAAAGACACTGCTTCAGATGGGCATTAAAAAGCCAGAAAACCTATTGGCAGCTGTACTTAGTCCTGACGTGGGCATTGGAACAGAGTCAAACCACATGTGTTTCCAATTCCTTTCACTTGTTTACATCTCAGAGAGTAGCATCCACTGATAGTGTTATGATCTCTTTTGACCTGGATGCAATATGCCATCTCACTTTCTTCTATTTTGAGCCACAGTACTAGCTATAAAGCCACTGTAAATATTTCTGGTTCATAGTGTTTATGTGTAACATTTTCTACTTTAGAAAGATGTAAAGGAGTGGTGAAATGACTAATTGCATTGAGAATATAAGAACTTAGATTCAACTTTTACTTTCTGTTTTTGGTTGTGTCTTTACAGTTAATGAAATTCATATTCCTCACCCTGGTGGATAAATCATACCTGTAAAACCTATACTAAAGTCATTCATTTTAATGGAAGCATTCTACAGAGGGAGAGCACCAATTGTTCAGCTTGTATTTCATGACCCATCCCCAGTTTCTATTTCATTAACCTAATCCATTATTAATACTGCTATTTGACAGTGCATTGTAAATTAGGTTTACTTAAAGAAATACCATCCCTTTTCCAACTCAAAAATCTGAGCTTTTATGGTATTTGCTCACTTAAATACTAACCATGTACTTTCTATACTTGATTCATAATTTTTCTACTATTCATCAACTTTAATTTTGAAATATATATGTATATATGCTTATATGTACACACACATATATATATGTATGTATATATATATATATGTATATATACATACATGTATTTATTACCAACAAAGCCATACCCACAGCAGTTATACAATTACAGCACAAAAATATTAAACTTTGGGCATAGCTTTACCTCCATAAAAGAGAGTATATGCCTAAGAGTAGTACCCAACTAAGATGCTGAGGGTAATATAGGTTAAGAAAAAGAAAGTCCCTTAAAGGAGACAGTGCCAACGTAGACAGAATATCAAGATATTAAGATAATTAGACTTTTGAAGCACAAGACTAATCAGTTCTTCCTTTTTTCTATTTTCATTATTTTTATTGATTATTTTATTTATTTACATTTCAAATGTTTTCTCTCTTCCAAGTTTTCCCTCTTCAAAACTCCAATCCCATCCCCCACCAACCCTGCTTCTATGAAGTTGCTCCCCTACCCACCCACCCACTCCTGCCTCAGCTCCTTAGACTTCCCCTATGCTGGATTATTGAGCCTCCACAGGACCAGGGACATCCCTTTCATTGATGCCAGATAAAGTAATCCTCTGCAACATGTGCAGGCAGAGACATGACCCCCTCCATATGTACTCTTTGGTTGGTGGTTTAGTCCCTGGGATCTCTGGGGATCCAGGTTAGTTGATATTGCTGTACTTATGGTGTTGTAAACCACTTCAGCTACTTCAGTCATTCCCCTAACTCTTCCATGGGGATCCCAGTGCTTAGTTCAATGGTTGGCTGTGAGCATCTGCATTTGTCTCAGTCAGGCACTGGCAGAGCCTCTCAGGAGACAGCTTTATCAGGCTCCTGTCAGCAAGCATTACTTGGCATTAGCAATACTTTGTGTGCGTGGTATCAGCAGACAGGATGGATCCCTAGGTGGGGCAGTTTCTGGATGGCCTTTCTTTCAGTCTTTGTCCCACTCTGTGTCCATGCATTTCATTTAGACAGGAACAATTCTTGGTTATTAGTTTTGAGATGGGTGGGTGGCCCCATCCCTCAACCAGGGAACATGCCTCACCTTTGAATATGGTCTCTACGGTTTCACTCTTCCCTTTTTTGGGTATTTCAGATAATGTCATCACCCCATGTGTCTTTTAAGACTCTTGATTTCCTGGCATCTGTGACATTCTAGTAGCTACCTCCTGTTCCACATGTCCCAAAGCTAAACTACGCTGTTCAATTCCCTGACTCTCTGTACTTCTCTCCCGTCTCCTCTCACACATGATCCTGCCCCTCTTTTCCCCCTTCCTCTATACCTCCCATGTCCTCCATCCATCTACCTCCTGTGATGATTTTGTTCTCCCTTCTACCTAGGACTGAAGCATCCACACTTGGTTTTCCTTCTTCTTGAAATTTTTATGGTCTGTGAGTTTTATCATGGGTATCCTGAGCCTTTTTTCTAATATCTAATTATCAGTGAGTACATACCATGTGTATTCTTTTCTGACTGGATTACTTCACTCAGGATGATATTTTCTAGCTCCATTCATTTGCCTGTAAATTTCATGTAATTGCTGGATTTAATAGCAAGTAGTACTCCAATGTGTAAATGTTTCACATTTTCTGTAATCATTCCTAAGTTGAGGAACATCTGTTTCCAGCTTCTGGCTATTATACCTCAGGATGTTATGAACATTGTGGAACATATGTCCTTATTATATGTTGGAGCATCTTTTCATATATGTCCAGGAGTGGTATAGGTGGGTCCTCAGGTACAACTGTTTCCTGATTTCCAGAGGGGTTGTACAAGCTTGCAATCCCACCAGCAATGGAGGGGTGTTTCTATTTTTCCACATCCACGTTAGCATCTGCTGTCACCTGAGTTTTTTTTATTTTAGCCATTCTAATTTTTTGGGTGAGGTGATATCTCAAGGTCATTTTGATTTGCTTTCCCTGATGAGTAAGGATGTTAAACATTTTTTTATTTAAATTTTTATTTTCTATATTCTATGTTTACATTCCAAAGGCTTTCCCCTTTCCCAGTTCACCCCCACCATACATCCCATAATTCCTCTCCCCCCAACTATTCCCCAATCATCCCCCCACAAGATTTCTCTGTTCTGGGTCTACAAAACTGGATCCAATCTTTTCAGGGCCCAGGGTCCTCTTCTTTCTTCTTCTTGGGAATCATTTGACTTGCTAATTGTGCCTTGAGTATTTAGGGCTTCTGGGCTCATTAATATCCACTTATCAGTGATTGCATTTCAAGTGTATTCTTTTGTGATTGGGTTAACTCACTTAGCATGATATTTTCCAGATCTAACCATTTACCTACAAATTGCATGAATTCATTATTTTTAATTGCTGAGTAGTATTCCATTATATAAAAATACCTCATTTTCTGTATCCATTCCTCCTTTGAGGGATATTGGGCTCTTTCCAATTTCTGGCTCTTATAAACAAGGCTGCTATAAACATAGTGGAGCATGTGTCTTTATTGCATGCAGGGGAATCCTCTGGGTATATGCCCAGGAGTGGTATGACAGGGTCCTCTGGAAGTGACATGCCCACTTTTCTGAGGAACCACCAGACTGATTTCCAGAGTGGTTGTACCAGCTTGCATTCCCACCAACAGTGGAGGAGTGTTCCTCTTTCTCCACATCCTTGCCAGCACTTGTTGTGTCTTGAGTTTTTAATCTTAGCCATTCTGACTGGTGTGAGGTAGAATCTCAGGGTTGTTTTGATTTGCATTTCCCTGATGACTAATGATGTTGAACATCTCTTAAGGTGTTTCTCAGCCATCTAAATTTCTTCAGGTGAAAATTCTTTGTTTAGCTCTGTACCCCATTTTTTTATAGGTTTATTTGGGGAAATAGCACCCTTCACTATAGCCACTAACAACATAAAGTACCTTGGCGTAACTCTAACCAAACAAGTGAAAGATCTGTATTACAGGAACTTCAAGTCCTTGAAGAAAGAAATTGAAGAAGACTTCAGAAGATGGAAAAATATTTCTTGCTCCTGGGTTGGCAGGATCAATATAGTAAAAATGGTCATCTTGCCAAAAGCAATCTACAGATTCAATGCAATCCCCATCAAAATCCCAACTCAATTCTTCATAGATCTAGAAAGAGCAATTCTCAAATTCATCTGGAGCAACAAAAAACCCAGGATAGCTAAAACTATTCTCAACAATAAAAGGACTTCTGGGGGAATCAATATCCCTGACCTCAAGCAGTACTACAGAGCAATTGTGTTAAAAACTGCATGGTATTGGTACAGCAACAGGCAAGTAGATCAATGGAATAGGATTGAAGACCCAGAAATGAACCCACAGACTTATGGTAACTTGATCTTTGATAAAGGAGCCACAATCATCCAGTGGAAAAAAGATAGCCTTTTCAACAAATGGTGCTGGTTCAACTGGAGGACGTTAAACATTTTTTATGTATTTCTCAGCCATTTGAGTTTCTTCATTTGTGAATTCATTGTTTGGCTTTTAATCCCACTTTTAATAGAGGTATTTGGTTCTCTGGAGTCTAACTTCTTGATTTCTTTGTATATATTGAATATCAGGCCTTTATCAGATGTAGAGACCTTTTCTCAATCTGTAGGTTGGCATTTTGTCCTATTGACAGTGTCTTTTTGCCTTATAGAATAGTTTTCCCTATCTTAGGATTTTTGTTATTCCTAATGAATTTGCAAATTTCTCTTTCTAACTGTGAAGAATTGCGTTGGGATTTTGATGGGGATTGCATTGAATCTGTAGATTGCTTTTGGTAAGATGGCCACTTTTGCTATATTAATCCTGCCAATCCATGAGCATGAGAGGTCTATCCATCTTCTGAGGTCCTCTTCGATTTCTTTCTCCAGAGACTTGAACTTGTACTTCTTGTTGTAGACATCTTTCACTTGCTTGGTTAAAGCCACACCAATATATTTTCTATTGCTTGTGATTATTGTGAAGGGTATCATATCCCTTAATTCTTTCCCATTTCATTCATCCTTTGAGTACAGGAAAGCTACTCATTTGTTTGAGTTAATTTTATATCCAGTCACATTTCAGAAGTTGTTTTTTCTTTCTTTCTTTTTTTTGTATATATTCTATATTTACATTTCGTTTCCCTTTTACTGGTTCCCCACCCCCCAAAGGTCCCACATGCCCTTTTCCCTCCCCTGCTCCCTCATCCACCTCTTCCCAATTCCCGATTCTGGTATTCCCCTACACTGATGCTTTGAGCCTTTCCAGCACCAGTGTCCACTCCTTTCTTCTTGTCAGACATCATTTGGTATGTGAATTGTGTCTTTGCTGTCCCAAGATTCTAGGCTAATATCCACTTATCAGTGACTGCATACCATGGGTATTCTTTTGAGACTGGGTTACCTTACTTAGTATGATATTCTCCAGCTCCATCCATTTCTCTAAGAATTTCATGAATTTATTGTTTCTAATGGCTGAATAGTATCCCATTGTGTATATATACCACATTTTTTGTTCAGAAGTTGTTTATCAGCTGTAGAAATCTCTGGTGGTATTTTGGGGGTCATTTAAAGATACTATCATATCATCTGCAAATAGTGACATTTTGACTTCTTCCTTTCCAATTTGTATCCCTTTGACCTCCTTTTGTCTAATTGCTCTGGCTAGGATTTTGAGTACTATATTGAATAGTTAGGGAGAAAGTGGGCAGGCTTATCTAGACCCTGATTTTAGTGGAATTGTTTAAGTATTTCCCCATTTAGTTTGATTTTGGCTATTATTTTGCTGTATATTGCTTTTATTTTGCTTAGGTGTGGGCCTTGAATTCCTGATCTTTCCACAACTTTTAACATGAAGGAGTGTTGTAATTTTTCAGATTCTTTTTCATCATCTAATGAGGTGTTATCGTGTTTTTTCTTTCTTTTGAGTTTTTTAATATAGTACATTGCCTTGATGGATTTCTGTATATTGTATAATCCCTGCATCCCTGGGATGAAGCCTACTACATCATGGTGAATGGTCATTTTGATGTGTTCTTAGATTAGGTTGGCAAGAATTTTATTGAGCATTTTTGCATCGATATTCAATAGTGAGATTGGTCTGAAGTTCTTTTTCTTTGTTGGGGCATTGTATGGTTTAGATATCAGTGTAACTGTGTCTTCATAGAATGAATTAGATAGTGTGTTCCTTCTGTTTCTGTGAAATAGTTTGAAGAATATTGGTATTAGGTATTCTTTGAAGGGGTGATAGAATCCAGCATTAAACCCAGCTATTGCTGGGCTTTTTTTGGTTGGGAGATTTTAATTAATGCTGCTATTTCTTTAGTAGTTATGGGACTGTTTAGATGGTTTATCTGATCCTGATTTAAAATTAGTACTTGGTATCTGTCTAGAAAATTCTCCATTTCATCTCGATTTTTCAATTTTGTTGAGCATATGCTTTTGTAGTAGGATCTGATGATTTTATGAATTTCTTCCATTTCTGTTATGTGTCGTTTTTCATTTCTGATTTTGTTAATTTGTATACTGCCTCTGTGCTCTCTGGTTAGTCTGGCTAATGATTTATCCACCTTGTAGATTCTCTTACAGAACCAGCTTTTGGTTTTCTTGATTCTTTGTATAGTTTCCTTTGATTCTATTTGGTTGATTTCAGCCTTGAGTTTGATTATTTCCTGCAGTCAACTCCTCTTAAGTGTATTCACTTCTTTTTGTTCTAGAGCTTTCAGATGTGCTGTTAAGCTGCTAGTGTATGCTCCAGTTTGTTTATGGAGGCACTCAGAGCTATGAATTTTCTTAGTACTGCTTTCATTGTGTCCCATAAGTTTGAGTATGTTGTGCCTTCTTTTATGTTAAATTCTACAATGTAATTTCTTTCTTTGTATCTTCCCTCACCAAGATATCATTAAGTAGAGAATCACTGAACTTCCATGTGTACGTGGATTTACTGTTGATTTGGTTATTGATCAGCCTTATTCCATGGATATCTGATATCATGCATGGAATTATTTCAATCTTCTTGTATAGGTTGAGGCAAGTTTTGTGTTTGATTATATGGTCAATTTTGGAGAAGGTACCATGAGGTGCAGAGAAAAACTTATATTCTATTGTTTGAGGGTGAAATGTTCTATAGATATCTGTTAAATCCATTTGGTTCATAACTTCTGTTAGTTTCTCTGTGTTTCTCTTTAGTTCCTGCTTCCATGATCTGTCCATTGTTGAGAGTATGGTGTTGAATTCTCTCATTATTATTGTGTGAGGCTAAATGTGTGCTTTGAGCTTTAATAAATCTTCTTTTACAATTGTGGGTGCCCATGTATTTAGATCAAAAATTTCAGAATTGAGAGTCCTTCTTGGTAGATTTTTCCCTTGATAAGAATAAAGTGTCCTTCCTCAACTTTTTAGATAACTTTTGGTTGAAAGTCAAGTTTATTCAATATTAGAATGCCTACTTCACTTTGTTTCTTGGGACCATTTGCATGGAAAATTTTCCAACCTTGTAGTCTGAGGGAGTATCTGTTTTTGTCACCAAAGTTTGTTTCCTGTATGCAGCAATATGTTCAGTTTTGTTGATTTATCCAGTCTGTGAGTATATATGTCTTTTTATTGTGGAACTGAGTCCATTGATGTTAAGAGATATTGAGGTTCAACAATTGTTTCTTCCTATTATTTTTGTTGTTAGGGGTGATTGTGGCACTCTTGTGTTTGTTGTAAGAATATTAATTCTTGCTTTTTGTTGGGTGTAGTTTCCCTCCTTGTGTTGGCATTTTCCATCTATTATCACTTGTAGGGCTGGATTTGTGTAAATATATTGTGTAAATTTTATTTTGCCATGGAATATATTGGTCTCTCCATATGTGGTAATAGAGAATTTTGCTGGGCATAGTGGCCTGGGCTGGCATTTGTGTTCTCTTAGGGTCTGTATGACATATGCCCAGGATCTTCTTACTTTTATAGTCTCTGTTAAGTAGTCTAGTGTAATTCTGATAGGTCTGCCTTTATATGTTACTTGAACTTTTTCCCTTAATGCTTTTAATATTCTTTCTTTGTTCTGTGCGTTTGGTGACTTGATCATTATGTGACAGGAGGAATGTCTTTCTGGACCAATCTATTTGAAGTTCTGTAGGCTTCTTGTATGTTTCTGGGCCTCTCTTTTGGTTAGGGAAGTTTCTTTTAAAAAATTTTGAAGATATTTACTGGCTCTTTGAGTTGGGAATCTGTGGTCTCTTCTATACCTATTAATTTTAGGTTTAGTCTTTTCATTTTGTCCTGGATTTCTTGAACATTTTGGGTTAGGAGCTGTTTGCATTGTGCATTGTGTCAATATTTTCTATGATGTCTTATACACTTGAGATTCTCTTTTCTATCTCTTATATTAAGTTGGTGATACTGGCATCTATGACTCCTGATTTCTTTCCTAGGATTTTGGTCTCCAGGGTTTTCTCCCTTTGTAATTTCTTTTTTCCTTTTATATCCATTTTTAGATCCTGGATGGATTTGTTCAATTCCTTCACCTGTTTGGCTATGTTTTCCTGTAATTCTTTAAAAGATTATTTAATGGCTTCTACCTGTTTACCTGTGTTCTCCTATATCTCTTTAAGTCAGTTATTATCCCCTTTTTAATGTTCTCTATCATCATCATAAGATGTGATTTTAGATCAGAGTCTTGCTTTTCAGATGTGTTGGAGTATCCAGGGCTTGCTGTGGTGGTAGAACTGGGTTCCGATGATGTCAAGTAGCATGGATTTCTGTTACTTATGTTCTTGTGCTTTCCTGTTGCTATCTGGCTATTTCTCATGTTAGTTGGCCCTTATATTTCTGACTGGAACATATCCCTCCTGTGAGTTTGTGAGCCTGTGAACCTGTTTATCAACACTCCTGGGAGGTCATGCTTTCTCTGGGTTGGCTTGGGGTGAGGAGGAATGTAGCACAGGGGCAGATCCCAGGCACAGATGGAAGCTGGAAGGATTGTGTCCCTGGCTGTGTTGTGGTTCCTTTGTCCACTCAGCTCTAGTTCTTCTTCCTCTTAGTACAAGCACAAATAATTGTGATGCTGTACATGCCCATTTCTAAGGTAAGAAGAGAGAAGTTAGAGTCCTCCACATGGTACGCACTTCCCAGAAGATATTCAGAATGAAATATGTAAAACTAGAACAATCCATCTAAAATTCAGAAAAGAAGAAAAAAATAGAAAAACTTACTGAGTAGAATGCAAAGATGCTACAGCTGATGCTTGTAAGTTATTCTCCTAAGATCACCAGAATAGTAGTGTTCCAACCTAGAAATATAAGGAAGCCAATTTTGTGGTTCAGATAAAAAAACAAACAATATAAAAACAAAAAAAAAAACAAAAACTTGATGTGCAAATGAACATCTTCATTTTTGGAATGCTGTATTATTTAATTTTGACTACCCTGTTTCCAACTTTTAGAAGATTAAATACATTACATCCTACCTTATAAGAAAGAAGATCATCAATGAATGTTGACACTGTTTCCTCCCCCCCAAGGGAGACTTAACAATTACAACAGCCATGCAAAGGCATCACAGGCATTGAGATTCCTCTATAGGACCTGCTGTCTTCTCACAGAAGGTTTTTATTTTCAGCTAGAGAGGTTTCTTTAAGGGGGGGTTTCTAAGCACTGCTTGTCAAGCATGCCCCCCCATTTGCCTCTAACTTTGTGCAAAAATAGGGTCAGGTGTGTGGAAACACAGCTCTGAGAACACAGCTCAGAGTTCATCCCTAGCAGGCAGATGTTGGATCTACCTTCAGTAGCACTAGAAAGCCCTCACTTGGTATGCTGTCTAGAAGATTACCCACAGGCAAGCACAGCTGCACAGCAAGAAACTGCAACCTTGAATAACATGTAATTTTCTTCCATTTTTTTTTTAACAGGGATGCAAAGAAAAGTGCATTTCTCTGGACCAGTGCCTGCATTGGTGAGAGAGCAAGCACTGTGCAGGGGCCTTTCACATGCAGTAGAAATGACAAAACAATAAACCAAAAGACATTGAGGATTGAATATATTTTCTTTGAGGTTAAATATACAGCCCAAATAAGCTACTAAATATTTATCATGTTTACAAGCATATGTTTACAAGCATAGTTCTGTTGGATGACTGAAAAATCTTGGACTCTCTATACATGTCAAATATGATGTAAAGACAGCTAAATGAGTGAGACATTCCTTTTTGACAGATATTCATTCCCAGAGTTAAGTGGCCTCCAATGGCAGCAAGAATAAGTCACCAATGTGTCCTTCTACCTGTAAGCCATCAACTAGAGTCTTCTCTTTAGCGGGTCACAGAATGACAACTGTTATCACACACTGGATTGTACCTGTAGTTCATCTGCTCACCTATTCCTATGCTTGAGTGTCTGAGTTTAACCCCCTAATGTCATAGGGATAAAACAAGTAAAGTTTAAGTCCTCATCTGGTCACAGAAATGTGCCCCCACTACATTGCATGAATTTACCTAGTAAATTCTAATATGCATATTTCTACACATTGTAAATTCTCCATCAGCCTGGCTGTTTAGAATGGATAAGCCACCATGCTTGGGATTTTGATGCTCTTTTTTTTAATTTTTATTTTCTATATTCTATGTTTACATTCCAAAGTTGATGCTCTTTTGATACCAGCAACTTTGATTTTGATACAGTTTTGATATCAGCAACATTCTCATAATACTATTTAAAAAAATTCTGTTCTGAGAGGGGCTATTTTAATTAATATAATATACAAAACAAGCATATTTATGAATATAAGAGTGTATAAATGTGTAAGTAAACAGGAAGTATAAAATAAATTTTGATATGTAATCTATCATTGTCATGTCAAGAAAAATAATCAATACATGTGATATATATTTTGTTCTATTTATTAGGTTGTGCTTGCAGTTCCTATATACTGGTTTCAAAATCCTTCCATTCCTAATACTCATTGTATTGCTATTTTAACTGGATCAGATTTTACTATATAAAATTAACATTGCAACAGTAGAAACAATATTCCCTAGAGTTTATATCATAGTGATGAAATGGACCCCATGAGATTTCCTAGTTTTTAAGTACACATTTTTCCTGAAAAATATAGTCTCCAGTTATATAACTATCCAAGTTTAATATTTCCTCTTAAGATTACATTAAATTTAAAAGTAATATATGGGAGCATGGTAGAGGACCTTTCATTTTGTTGTTGTTCTAAAGGGAATTTTATAGTGAAATTTGTTTTTAAGAGTCCCTACAGATACAGCCTCACAATATGTTGGTTAAGCATTTCTTTCCTGTTGAACAGTGGCTTTTTTAAAGAACATTTGCCTTGTTGGACTGTTACAGAAATCCTTAAAGGTTAATCCAGACAAAATTATAAATCTACTGCAAGGAATTTCTCTACAAGGTAATGGGTTGAAAAAGAAATTCAAGAACAACAATAAAAGGCAACCTATATTTATTCCATATTTTGGAATTAACATGTAAATTCATTTTATTTGAATTTATATTAAGAGTAAGGCATAATAATATGTTATTCTTTGTCATTTATAGACCTCAGAATTTTGGTTAATTTTTAAGTAATTATTTTTATGTGACAGGAAATTACAGATACACTGAATCTAATAGAAGACCTCCACAAGGAAAACCCATACTCAAGCAAAACTTTAATGTTTGTTTGGACTGTGACTCATTATCCCAGAATTGTATATATCTGTTTTTCTAGGTTTTATTGGTATAGCTTTGCAGCAACTTATATCTTCAATTGCAACAGAGTTACTGAATATCTTACTACATAAAAGCTTCACAGCTATACTTCACTACTGAAATATAGAACACTATTATATATATATATGTGTGTGTGTGTGTGTGTGTGTGTGTGTGTGTGTGTTTAATAGATTTACACTTCAAAATTTGAACATTAACAACTCTAGAAATACCAAAGAAATTAATCAAATGAGATTCTTGTTTATACAGAATATTTTACTAAATTTTACCTGTATATTATAACATCTACTAGAAATCCTCATCATTTTGAAAATATATACAGTATATATTTATATATACACATCTATACATGTAATATATATGTACATATATACATGTATCTATATCTATCTATCTTTCCAAGCACATACACATATTCTAATGTAAAATGTATCATTTTCATATGGTCTAGGAAAGAAATGGAATAATTTAATTATTATGAAAGAACATTTAATGAGGAATTTCTCGAGATTAATTAAGCTTAAAACTAAACTTTTAGAAAATCATCACAGGAATTTTTCTTATAAAATAATTATGGAAATTAACAATCTTAATATAAGATCATGCATTAGAAAATTATCTATGAAAATAAAATCTTGGAATTATCTTGATTGCACAAAATTATAACATTCAGTCAGTAATATCTATTTTTATTAGCTGGGATAAAATTTTCTTACATTTTTTTGTTTATACTAGCCTTCAATAAGAATTATTTTTTGTTTTTAGAAGTCAAAATATTTTTTCAGATTTTTATTGTTGCTGCTTTCATGCACTTGATTCCTGATGGGAGTACTCAGGGCACATGAACACTCTCCAAATAAAACTATTTAATAACACTGTGTACTTATTTTTTACATAATGGTGCCTGTGTGTAACCTTGAATAAGTCCTAAAAACACTCAGAACTGTGTTTCCTCATTAAATGTGATCCTGTGAAAATATTTAAATCAGCTATTCTAGCTGTAATATCTTTTTTTTTATTTTCTATATTCTATGTTTACATTCCAAAGGCTTTCCCCTTTCCCAGTTCCCACCCACCATAGTTCCCATAGTTCCTCTCCCCCCCCAACAGTTCCCCAATCATTCCCCTCCCCCCTTGGTTTCTTTACTAAACTGGATGCAATCTTTACAGGCCCAGGGTCCTCTCCTTTCTTCTTCTTGGGAATCATTTGACTTGCTAATTGTGCCTTGAGTATTTAGGGCTTCTGGGCTCATTAATATCCACTTATCAGTGATTGCATTTCATGTGCATTCTTTTGTGATTGGGTTAATTCACTCAGGATGATATTTTCCAGGTTTAACCATTTACCTACAAATTGCATGAATTCATTATTTTTAATTGCTGAGTAGTATTCCATTGTATAAATATACCACATTTTCTGTATCCATTCCTCCTTTGAGGGATATCTGGGCTCCTTCTAATTTCTGGCTATTATAAACAAGGCTGCTATAAACATAGTGGAGCATGTGTACTTATTGCATGCAGGGGAATCCTCTGGGTATATGCCCAGGAGTGGTATGCCAGGGTCCTCTGGAAGTGACATGCCCAATTTTCTGAGGAACCGCCAAACTGATTTCCAGAGTGGTTTTACCATTTTGCAATCCCACCAACAGTGGAGGAGTGTTCCTCTTTCTCCGCATCCTCGCCAGCACTTGTTGTCTCTTGAGTTTTTAATCTTAGCCATTCTGACTGGTGTGAGGTGGAATCTCAGGGTTGTTTTGATTTGCATTTCCCTGATGACTAATGATGTTGAACATCTTTTAAGGCGTTTCTCGGCCATCTAAATTTCTTCAGGTGAAAATTCTTTGTTTAGCTCTGTGCCCCATTTTTTGATAGGGTTATTTGTTTCTTTGCGGTCTAACTTCTTGAGTTCTTTGTATATATTGGATATTAGCCCTCTGTCAGATGTGGGGTTGGTGAAGATCTTTTCCCACTTTGTTGGTTGCCGTTTTGTCCTTCTGACAGTGTCCTTTGCTTTGCAGAAACTTTGTAATTTTATGAGGTCCCATTTGTCGATTCTTGATCTTAGAGCATAAGCTATTGGTGTTCTGTTCAGGAACTTTTCCCCTGTGCCCAAGTCCTCCAGGGTCTTCCCAAGTTTCTTTTCTAATAGTTTCAGTGTGTCTGGTTTTATGTGGAGGTCCTTGATCCACTTGGAGTTGATCTTAGTGCAAAGAGATAAGAGTGGGTCAATTTGCATTCTTCTGCATGTTGTAATATCTTAAATCACATAAAAGTATAAAAAACAGAGAATGCAGTGAATGTTTGTTAACATTAATAATAGGCAACTGATTGTATAAATCTCTCCATACCATTTTTAAGCTGATTTTTTATTTGATTAGCTTCTTTAACAGTTTCATAATGTATGCAATCCATTCTGGCCACGTTTGTTGGCCAACTCTATTTTATTTTCCTTCCTTCTCCATCAACCACTCCTCCTCCAAGTCCCCATGGTAAATATATGTACTTTTTTTTTGTTTTTGTGTTTTCTTTTGAACAAGTAAGTTTAAACAGTGCTGCTCACAGAGGCATAGGTATGAAAGTATCCACTTCAGCATGCAAAACTCACCACAACTGTAAAGGACTTCCTTTCCTCCAATGCCCTTCAGTTACAATTAGCTCCTTAGGGCAGGGCTGGCCTGCATGAGCTCCTCTCCTCTATGACTGAGAGTTTATTAGCTCATTCCTTTATAAGATCTACATAGACAACCATAGGTGCTTTGAGTGTGCTCATGGGAGCCAAGGTCATGCCATGCTTCTAAAACAGCAAAAAGAAACACATTTCTCCCCAAATCCTGGAATGCTAGTCTAATTGGGTTGGACCTACTTATATGGTCATATGAAGATGTGTAAAAATTTGAATACTTGAGTTATTCTGAAATTGATAGTACAGTTTTTTTTCTCACTCAAGTTTTCTTTTGTTCTTTGTGGATGCTTTGGAGGGGCAGACATTTTAAACACATTTATTTACTTTTGTAGTATCTAGAGGTCCCAGGTTCTCTCTCTCTCTCTGTCTCTCTCTCTCTCTCTCTCTCTCTCTGTCTCTCTCTCTCTCTCTCTCTCTCTCTCTCTCTCTCTCTCTCTCCCTCTCTCTTTCCCTCCCTCTCCCTCTTCATCTCCCCATCTCTCTCTGTCTCTGTCTCTTTTTGTGGATGTTGGGGGGGTCATTGAACAAATTGCTGCCTGCGTATGTGAAGTCAGAGAGGACAGCTTGAGGAAGTTAATGGGTTTGAGGGACCAAACACAGATTATTAGGCTGGGCACAGCTCGCTTACCTGCTGTTCTGAAGGCTAGTTCTGAATGTAAGGTCTGAAGTGATGCCATTTTCTCCTGGTCTCAGAAAAGATGTTAAAAGTTTTCCATGGATTAAATGAGAAATTATTAACTCTTCATATGCACAGATATAAAGAATAGTATTCATGCCTATTTTAATATTTATTAAAAATTCAGCTTAAGCCAGGCGGTGGTGGCGCACGCCTTTAATCCTAGCACTTGGGAGGCAGAGGCAGGCGGATTTCTGAGTTCAAGGCCAGCCTGGTCTACAGAGTGAGTTCCAGGACAGTCGGAGCTACACAGAGAAACCCTATCTCGAAAAACAAAAACAAAAACAAAAAATTCAGCTTAAGATAATAGATGATAAAAATAACAATACATTTATGATACATTTATGGATGGAACTAGAAAATACCAACCTGGGTAAGGTAACCCATACCCAAAAGGATATGCATCATATGTACTTACTTCAGATATAATGAAGTTATTCCTTCACATTTGGACCAAAGTAAATAATAGCTTATCACAAGGTCAAGTACTTCGCTCTGTTCATAGTATCCTTTTCATAATAGCCAGGAACTGCAAAGAATCCATATGTTCCTGAACTGACAAATGGATCCAAAATATGGGGTTTATTAATGTAATAGAATACTATTCTGCTATTTAAAAAAAATCATATCATGAATTTTGTAGGCAAATGGATGGAACTAGAAAACATCACCCTGAGTAAGGTAACCCAGACACAAAAGGGCTGGTACATACATGGTATGTACTCAGTGATAATTTGATATTAGACAGAAAGTACAGAATACACATTATATACTCCATAACGTTAAACAAGAAGGAAGGCCTAAGAGAGGATGCTTCAATCCCACTTAGAAGGGAGAAAAAATAATTGTGGGAGGCACAGGGAGGGAGAGATCTAGATGGAATTGTAGAAAAGGGGAGTAAGTTCAGGCATTTGGGTGGAGGAAGGATAGAAGGCCAGAGGGCTAAGAGAATTATGCAGTTGCTGGGTTGGGGATGGAGGGAACCTCTAGAAAGTCCAAGAGACCTGAGATGAGGGAGACTCCCAGGACTTAGTGGGAGTAACCTTAGCTGAAATGCCCAATAGAGGAGATATGGAACTTTAAGAGACCAGCTCCAGTATAGTTAGGCCCCTCAGTGGAGGGCTGGAGTCACCAACCCACCTACATAATGTTTGACCCAAAATTGTTCTTGTCTAAAAGAAATGCATGAACAACAATGGAGCAGAGACAGAAGGAATGGTTCAATAGTGACCCTTCCAAACTTGGGATCCATTCCATGGGCAGAAACCAAACCCTGACACTATTACTGATGTTATGTTGTGTTTGCAGACAAGATACTACTATGGCTGTCCTCTGAGAGTCTCTACCAGTAGCTAACTAAAACAGATGCAGATTTCAGTTAGGCATTGGCTTGAGTTACAGGAAAAACTGAAGGTACTGGAGTGAATGGCAGTCTCATAGGAAGACCAACACTGTCAACTAACCTGGACCCAGGGAAGCTCCCAGAGACTATGCCACCAAACAAAAAGCATGCAGGGGGTTTATCCAAGGACCCTGGTACATATGTATCAGATGACTGCCTTGTATGGCCTTAATGGGAGAGAACAATCCTGTAGAGACTTGATGTTTCAAGTAGGGGGAGTGCCTGGGAGGAGGCACCCTCTCAGAGGTGAAAGGAGAGGGTCGATAGGTAAAGATCTCTACAAGGGAGCACCTAGAGCAGGGGAAACATTTAGAATGTAAATAATATAATAATTAATTCATTTATAGAAGGAGAAAATAAATTTTGAACAGAAGTAAGAAACAACTCAGAAACTTATTGATAATGGATTAATGAGGAAGGAAACATGTGACTATATTGAGAAAGCAGCTAACTTACAATTTCTTGCTGACATTATGTGCCTTACTGACAGTAGTGAAAATAACATAAAGCACTCATCTTTCAATAAGATTATGACACTGATGACAAATAGGACATGGTCTGTCTATTCTAAAATTATTTAGCACTTGTGAGAGGACAGTATAACTTGAAAGGCACTTGACAAATGGCAAATATGTGATAAAAGTTTTCCTAGTTTAGTAACAATTCTTAAATTTAATGCCATTTTGATAGTGAGTGATGAAACAGAAAAGTGACATTCTAAATTACTAAAAGTTTTTAAGCTAAGAAAGAGTAGCTGTATGATAATAAATACAAACTTACTTTCTTAATAACTCTATAGAAAATTATATAAAATGATTTTCAATTTTATGAGACTGTAATTATATGAAACATAATTTATGTATTTTCCTGATAATAAATTTTGTTTCTTGTCCTGAATTTTGTCATACTTGACTGATTTTTAAAAATAATTTTAACAGGTAATTTTGTTAATCTAAATAAATATTGCTTTTCCAATTAATTGTCACATTTGTGACTGATACTTTTTCTTAAATAGGATCTCAAAATCTTCATAGGTTTCTGCAGGTCTCAAAAAATCTAAATCTATTCATCAGAACACTATTTTATTTGGAATTATGAATTGTGATTTAAACATAAATGTATTAAAATTCTTGACAAGCTTGTTGGTTAAACCAGAATGTGTGTGTGTGTGTGTGTGTGTGTGTGTGTGTGTGTGTGTGTGATTTCTTTGTTCAGTGTTGGTAATTCCCTTAAAAAAAACTATAAAGACAAAATGTTATTGAAGTCTCCCTTCTGAATATTGCCTACCTATTACCATCCAGAAACCAAAACAGCTGCGATTACCTATGATTGCCTACATGAGACCCTCCCAAGATTAAGTCCATTTACATTTCCTGTAGAAGTGGAAATGGTAGTGTTTTCTTTGAGATATAGCTTTCTGTTATTTGACAATGCTCCTGTAAATAACCTTTGCTGGACTCAATGTCTTATCAAGCTAGACTCAGGTAGAATGATTGCTTTGGTCTGCCATTGCCCTTTCTATATAGGGTAACTAGAAATAGAATCCCCAGGAAAAGTCACAGAGCAGCTGTTCAAAATGTAAAACTGCCTCAAATTGGGGATTTTATTTTGCAACGAATTGCACATAAACCAAAAGTGTGAATGCTAAGAAATGTCATGGAGTGAAGACATAAAACATTGTCACATGTGTCAATGCAAAGCAGTCATTCCATAAAAATGAATAAGAGATGATAGAGTATTCCTGTGGTAAATATAAATGACCAGGGTCTAGGAACATAGCTGCATATGGTTTCAAAGGTTACAGAAGAAAAGAAAGTAAAAAAAAAATCAAGGTACTTCTTACACATACTGGTGGAAACTTCAGGTAGGTGGATTCTAAAAATTCTGGAAAAATATCATCTCTGGATCTTGGATAGTTATGGGATGACACTCATATTTTGGATGGGTAGACTCTACTAATCTGTTAGCACATTTTAAAGGCTTCTGACAGTCACGATGGTATTAATCCAAATCATAGTTGGGCAAAAATGCTAGTTAAAGAGATTGAAAATATTTTAAGATAAGCTCTTGGTTTGTAACATTCTGAAGTTCCATAATCACAGAGTTCTAACCAATCATCTTGTAGAACCTCTAAGACAGGTGCTGCTTTTCCCTCATTTACAAATGTAGTCTGTTCCTTCTAATATGTTTGATTTCCAATCCTCTTTTCTAGAAGTGAATAGAACATATTTAAAATAAGAGAATTAATTCTTACATGTATCCTGACAATGAATAAAAGTAGCATAAGCCATGACAATTATAGTATCTCAGATTCTGTTCCACCAGAATGCTATGGTGATATATATGGTGTAAGTGTTTGGGTTTCCAGTAAATACATTTTATGGAAGTTTAAAGCAGTGTAACCTTAGCTAGCTGAGAACTCATTATGCACACCAAGCCAGCTTCCTCAATGAACTTCCTGCCTCTGCCTCTCAAGATTAAACCTGTGTGTCACTACATCTAGCTGGAAGTTTTCTTTTAGTTGTCTGTCATATTAAAAAAGACCACTCCATTTGAGTAATGACTTTGATATAAGTAGTTAAATCTAAGATTTGTACAAATATGTTAAGTTTTTGTTTTTATTTAAATTGAAATCTCATATGTATATTTAACAATTCTCTTAGACAACTACTGCAAATTGGCTTATTATTCACATTTACAGGGCCTGAAGAAATATTAAATGTAAGTGCCTAAATACATATGTATAATTATTTATAAATCTCTGATCTAATAAAATATAAACATATTAACAAGATTTTAGAATATGTATAAAGTCATACATTTTATATGGTTAAAATTGGCAACATGTCAAAATTTCAAATCTGACATAATATTTCTGATATTTACTCAGCAATATTTACATTAGTAATCATACATAGTAGGAGCCAGAAAGATACCTCAGTTGGTTATATTGTCATGATCTATATAAGTCACATTTTATCCCACATTATAAACTCCCTTTTATTTCAGTAATGAACATTATTTTGAATTCCTTTACATATATTGTCTATTAATATTTAACATATAAAGAATGGAGTTGTTTATCACCTACAAAATTTGGTATTTTTCATCAACCATAAATAAGAAGGAAATGTATAAAGTTAAAAATATGGTTAGTGCTGGCATATAGTTGCAACGTAACTTGACATTTCAGTTATTCACATTTTATTGTACCCAATGCCCACTGAAATTTAAAATCAATTTCAAGATAAAATTCAAATTTTATCAGATTTTATAAATATATTTTATTGCTTGCCCTTATGAATAAAGTATTCCATTATTTAACATAAATCAATGTCACATTTAATGTGTATCATATTGAGAGCTCCATACTTTCAATTGTAAGAATTACATGAATTATTTAACATTGCAAAATATTTCTCTTCTGCCATATATGTATAACAAACTAATATGTGAATATTTCCAAAGTCATAAAAAATAAGCATTTAGAAGTGCTTGAAATTTATCTTTTATTTTTCATGAATGTATTGCATTTATGATATCTGAATGAAAGGATTCTTTTGTTGATTAATTTTATATAAATTTATTAAGATAATACCACTTATGCTAATTTTATATAAATTTATTAAAATAACACCACTACTCATATTAATTTTATATAAATTTATTGAAATAACAACATCACTCACGATATACTAAATGCAAATTAAAATGTATGAAAATAAATCACTCCAAATGAAATATATGACATATCACCACATGCAAACTTACTGAATTAGTAATAAAAGTAATAAATATATTAAGGGCAAAGAACACTTCTTATTTACATGAACTAGAAAATAATTTCAACTACGTTTTTCAAAATTCTGTTAATAAGGGTATGTAGAAAAAGTGGAATAGTCCCACTTTTCTGGTGGCAACAAAAATGAAATAATTATTCTGGATAGCAATGCCAATATATCAGGCAACAGAACTGCACATATCCTTTTTTTTCTAATAGCCTTGCTCATAGAATTATGTTATGAAAGCAATTAAAATATGAAAAAATACTATCTAGATATATCTATGCCCTCAATGATAGAAAATTAAAAAATGGTGGCTTCAGTGGTGGCATATAGAGTTAGGATCAAGTAGGTTTTGCCATATCATATGCTAAAACATCCATTAAAATTGGGGAACACGAAGTAAAACAAATGAAAAATTAACTCCTAAGTGACAAAGCCAGAAGAAATTGAAGACATGGTATGCATAAATGATGTGAAATATTCCTGCATATGGCTAAAGCTTTCCTGAGAACAGAGACTTAAAATAGTCATGAGAATATGTGTATTTTCTTTTTCTAATGTTCTTAACAATGTAGGAAATTTCATTTTAACTTCCATCTCGATGCAGCTTGCCCATTATTGACCTACATATTTTCCAGTCTAGAAAACATCATACTGTTCTATGCTCTTTGTTAACTTCCTGGCAAAATGTAAACCCCATGTAACACCAAATATGCACTATTCAGGTGCTTCCTTTGCTAAAGACAGCTGGTTACCACCAGAAGCAGCAGTATTAATAAAAAAGTTATAATGATAAAATGGCGATGGGGAGACAAAAGACAAAATGAAAAAGAATTGAATGACTTAATCGTCACTTTATCATTATAAGTTTTATTGTTCCTTGTTTATCCTCTCACGTCTTATAATGCTTTTTAAAAATTATCTCCAATGTTTTTGATCTGATCTGCTTCTGACTCACTCTCAGATTTCTTGGGGGTGACACAGGCTACTCACTAAGAATTCTGTAAATGTATGTACATTCCATTTAAAAACATGGTATATTCTATAATCCCAGCAATAAAATGCTAACAGAGAATGATCACAAGATCGAATCCAATCTCAGATACATTGGAATTTTGAGACAACCTAAACTATGAAGAGAAATACTATCTCAGAATAGCCAGAAATTGGAAAACAGATTTTAAGGTCACCAATCAGCAACAAAATAAATTTAAGGTCCACATGAGCTACATGAGACTCCATATTGAAACAAAGAAATAAGAATAAATACATATAATATATAAATACACATGAATCAAATTTATTTCAAAGAACAATTGTTAAAAATATTGACTCTACTCAAGCATAGTGATCCACACTTTTAATCACAATACTTAATAGGCAAAGGATAACAAAATAAACTCCAACTTCAACATTTTCCTTATGTACATAGTGAATTACAGGCCAGCAAGAGTTACCTCCCTGAGATGTCTCAAAATAAAATAAAATAAAATAAAAAATAATAAATAATATAAATATATCCTTTATATGACAAAATTGCCTGGGTCCTAAGAATAGCATTGTCACATGTTACCTGCAATTTTGGGGAAAGTAATTTAAACTCTGTACTTCTATCTCTCCATCTGTGGGGTAGGGATTAATAATAGTTTTATAGAGGTTATTGAAACAATACAAGGATATGTCCTTGTGAATACCTGATAATGATATCTGACATGTAAAACATATTTAATAATTTTATGCTATTATCTGAATCCAACCTTTTTCCTTTTCACTTTTATTACAATGCATGCATAACCCTCTGCTTTGAACTGTGATTGAATTTCATTGCCTGATGCCTGCTGAAGAACATTATCAAGTTAAATTTCACTTTTATTACTATATTTTCAATACATTTCTTCAGAAAAGATGCTCCTTCATCACCATTTAACTCTGCTTAGGCATCTTCCCTGTGATGCCTTCACACCTATATTTCTCAACATAATTTTCTCTACAAATCAATTTGAAACTAGAGCATACATTGCACTCAACAGGAAGATAGATTAAAACAGACTATTGAGCTAAAACTCAGCATTTTAAAGAGAGGCCACAATAATTTTAAAAGTGGTGAAAAATGAAACATTTCTGGTAATAGTCAAAGTCGTGAGTTGCTATGGGTTCAAACATCATCCTCTGTGGAACTTTTTTTTTTTTTTTTTTAGTTATTTTTATTTTCTATATTCTATGTTTACATTTCAAAGGCTTTCCCCTTTCCCAGTTCCCACCCACCATAGTTCCCATAGTTCTTCTCCCCCCCAACTATTCCCCAATCATTCCCCCTCCCCCCTCGGTTTCTTTACTAAACTGGATGCAATCTTTACATGCCCAGGGTCCTCTCCTTTCTTCTTCTTGGGAATCATTTGACTTGCTATTTGTGTCTTGAGTATTTAGTGCTTCTGGGCTCATTAATATCCACTTATCAGTGATTGCATTTCATGTGCATTCTTTTGTGATTGGGTTAGCTCACTCAGGATGATATTTTCCAGGTCTAACCATTTACCTACAAATTGCATGAATTCATTATTTTTAATTGCTGAGTAGTATTCCATTGTATAAATATACCACATTTTCTGTATCCATTCCTCCTTTGAGGGATATTTGGGCTCCTTCCAATTTCTGGCTATTATAAACAAGGCTGCTATAAACATAGTGGAGCATGTGTCTTTATTGCATGTAGGGGAATCCTCTGGGTATATGCCCAGGAGTGGTATGGCAGGGTCCTCTGGAAGTGACATGCCCAATTTTCTGAGGAACCGCCAAACTGATTTCCAGAGTGGTTTTACCATTTTGCAATCCCACCAACAGTGGAGGAGTGTTCCTCTTTCTCCACATCCTCGCCAGCACTTGTTGTCTCTTGAGTTTTTAATCTTAGCCATTCTGACTGGTGTGAGGTGGAATCTCAGGGTTGTTTTGATTTGCATTTCCCTGATGACTAATGATGTTGAACATCTCTTAAGGTGTTTCTCGGCCATCCGAATTTCTTCTGGTGAAAATTCTTTGTTTAGCTCTGTGCCCCATTTTTTGATAGGGTTATTTGTTTCTTTGCGGTCTAACTTCTTGAGTTCTTTGTATATATTGGATATTAGCCCTCTGTCGGATGTGGGGTTGGTAAAGATCTTTTCCCACTTTGTTGGTTGCCGTTTTGTCCTTCTGACAGTGTCCTTTGCTTTGCAGAAACTTTGTAATTTTATGAGGTCCCATTTGTCGATTCTTGATCTTAGTGCGTACGCTATTGGTGTTCTGTTCAGGAACTTTTCCCCTGTGCCCAAGTCCTCCAGGGTCTTCCCAAGTTTCTTTTCTAATAGTTTCAGTGTGTCTGGTTTTATGTGGAGGTCCTTGATCCACTTGGAGTTGATCTTAGAGCAAAGAGATAAGAGTGGGTCAATTCGCATTCTTCTGCATGTTGACCTCCAGTTGAACCAGCACCATTTGTTGAAAAGGCTATCTTTATTCCATCGGATGGTTGTGGCTCCTTTATCAAAGATCAAGTGACCATAAGTCTGTGGGTTAATTTCAGGCTCTTCAATCCTGTTCCATTGATCTGTTTGCCTGTTGCTATACCAATACCATGCAGTTTTAAACACAATTGCTCTGTAGTACTGCTTGAAGTCAGGGATATTGATTCCCCCAGAAGTCCTTTTATTGTTGAGAATAGTTTTAGCTATCCTGGGTTTTTTGTTGCTCCAGATGAATTTGAGAATTGCTCTTTCTAGATCTATGAAGAATTGAGTTGGGATTTTGATGGGGATTGCATTGAATCTGTATATTGCTTTTGGCAAGATGGCCATTTTTACTATATTGATCCTGCCAATCCAGGAGCAAGAAATATTTTTCCATCTTCTGAGGTCTTCTTCGATTTCTTTCTTCAAGGACTTGAAGTTCCTGTTGTACAGATCTTTTGCTTGTTTGGTTAGAGTTACGCCAAGATACTTTATGTTGTTTGTGGCTATTGTGAAGGGTGTTATTTCCCTAATTTCTTTCTCTGCCTGCTTGTCCTTTGAGTACAAGAAGGCCACTGACTTGCTTGAGTTAATTTTATAACCTGCCACTTTGCTGAAGTTGTTTATCAGCTGTAGAAGTTCTCTGGTGGAGTTTTTTGGGTCGCTTAGGTAAACTATCATATCGTCTGCAAATAATGATAGTTTCACTTCTTCCTTTCCAATTTGTATCCCTTTGACTTCCTTATGTTGTCTAATTGCTCTTGCTAGAACTTCAAGTACTATATTGAAAAGATATGGAGAGAGAGGGCAGCCTTGTCTAGTCCCTGATTTTAGTGGGAATGCTTCAAGTTTCTCTCCATTTATTTTGATGTTGGCTACTGGTTTGCTGTAGATTGCTTTTACTATGTTTAGGTATGGGCCTTGAATTCCTGCTCTTTCCAAGACTTTTAGCATGAAAGGATGCTGAATTTTGTCGAATGCTTTTTCAGCATCTAATGAGATGACCATGTGGTTTTTTTCTTTCAGTTTGTTTATGTAGTGGATTACATTGATGGATTTCCGTATATTGAACCATCCCTGCATCCCTGGGATGAAGCCTACTTGATCATGGTGGATGATCGTTTTGATGTGCTCTTGGATTCGGTTAGCAAGAATTTTATTTAGTATTTTTGCATCTATATTCATCAGAGAAATTGGCCTGAAGTTCTCTTTCTTTGTTGGATCTTTTTGTGGTTTAGGTATTAGCGTAATTGTGGCTTCGAAGAATGAGTTGGGCAGTGTCCCTTCTGTCTCTATTTTGTGGAATAGTTTGGAGAGTATTGGTGTTAAGTCTTCTTTGAAGGTCTGGTAGAATTCTGCACTAAAACCATCTGGTCCCGTACTTTTTTTGGTTGGGAGGCTTTCTATAACCCCTTCTATTTCTTTAGGGGTTATGGGACTATTTAGCTGGTCTACTTGATGCTGATTTAATTTTGGTATTTGATATCTGTCTAGGAAATCATCCATTTCCTCCAGATTCTCCAGTTGTTTTGAGTATAGACCTTTGTAGTAGGATCTGATGATCTTTTGAATTTCCTCAGTTTCTGTTGTTATGTCTCCCTTTTCATTTCTAATTTTGTTAATTTGTATACTGTCTCTGTGTCCTTTGGTTAGTCTGGCTAAGGGTTTATCTATCTTGTTGATTTTCTCAAAGAACCAGCTCCTGGTCTTGTTGATTCTTTGTATGGTTCTCTTTGTTTCTATTTGATTGATTTCAGCCCTGAGTTTGATGATTTCTTGTCTTCTACTCCTCCTGGGTGAATTAACTTGTTTTTCTTCCAGGGCTTTAAGGTGTGCCATTAAGCTGCTAGTGTATGCTCTCTCCAGTTTCTTTTTCGATGCACTTAGAGCTATGAGTTTTCCTCTTAGCACTGCTTTCATTGTGTCCCATAGATTTGGGTAGGTTGTACCTTCATTTTCATTGAATTCTAAAAAGTCTTTGATTTCTTTTTTTATTTCTTCCTTGACCAAGGTGTCATTGAGTAGAGTATTGTTCAGTTTCCATGTGTATGTGGGATTTCTGTTGTTTTTGTTGCTATTGAAGACCACTCTTACTCCATGGTGATCTGATAAGAGGCATGGGATTAGCTCGATCTTCTTGTATTTGTTGACATCTGTCTTGTGACCAATTATATGGTCTATTTTGGAGAAGGTACCATGCGGTGCTGAGAAAAAGGTATATTCTTTAGCTTTAGGATGAAATGTTCTATATATATCTGTTAAATCCAATTGGTCCAGAGTTTCAATTAGTTTCACTGTGTCCCTGTTTAGTTTCTGCTTTCCTGATCGGTCCATTGAGGAGAGTGGGGTGTTGAAGTCACCCACAATTATTGTGTTAGGTGTAATGTGTGCTTTAAGCTTTAGTAAGGTTTATTTTACGAAGGAGGGTGCCCTTGCATTTGGAGCATAGATGTTCAGTATTGAGAGCTCTTCCTGGTGGATTTTCCCTTTGGCCAGCAAGAAATGGCCTTCTGAGTCTCTTTGGATGATTTTAGGTTGAAAGTCAATTTTATCTGATATTAGAATGGCTACTCCAGCTTGTTTCCTGAGACCATTTGCTTGTAAAATTGTCCTCCAGCCTTTTACTCTAAGGTAGTGTTTGTCTTTAACACTGAGATGTGTTTCCTGTAAGCAGCAAAATGTAGGGTCCTGTTTCCGTATCCAGTCTGTTAATCTATGTCTTTTTATTGGGGAATTGAGTCCATTGACGTTAAGAGATATTAAGGAATAGTAATTATTACCTCCAGACATTTTTGAAATTATATTTATTTATCTTATTTATTTTTTATATTCGAGAGGTTATCTTCTTTTGGGTTTGATGAGAGGAGATTTCTATCTTGCTTCTTCCCGGGTGTAGTTTCCGTCCTTGTCTTGGTGTTTTCCCCCTATTATCCTTTGTAGGGCTGGATTTGTGGAGAGATATCTTGCAAATTTGGTTTTGTCATGGAATACCTTGATGTCTCCATCAATGGCAATTGAGAGTTTTGCTGGGTAAAGTAGTTTTGGCTGAAGTTTGTGTTCTCTTAGAGTTTGCATGATATCTGCCCAGGATCTTCTAGCTTTCATGGTCTCAGGTGAGAAGTCTGGTGTTATTCTGATAGGTTTTCCTTTATATGTTACTTGGCCTTTTTCTCTTGCTGCCTTTAGTATTCTTTCTTTGTTTATTACATTTGGAGTTTTGATTATTATGTGACGGGATGTATTTCTGTTCTGGTCCAGTCTGTTTGGGGTTCTATAGGCTTCTTGTATATTCATGGGCATCTCTCTCCTTAGGTTGGGGAAGTTTTCTTCCATAATTTTATAGAAGATATTAGCTGGCCCTTTAACTTGTAAATCTTCACTCTCGTCTATACCTATAATCCTTAGGTTTGGTCTTCTCATAGTGTCTTGGATTTCCTGGATGTTTTGGGTTACCACCTTTTTGCATTTAGTATTTTCTTTGACTGTTGAATCAATGGTTCCTATGGTATCTTCGGCTTCTGAGATTCTGTCTTCTATCTCTTGTATTCTATTGTTGATACTTGCGTCTATGGCCCCTGATTTCTTCCCCAGGTTTTCTATCTCCAATGTTGTCTCCCTCTGTGATTTCTTAGTTGTTTCTACTTCTGTTTTTAGTATCTGGATGGATGTGCTCAGATCTTTCGCTTGCTTGATTGTGTTTTCATGTATTTCTTTAATAGATTTTTGTGCTTCCTCTTTCATAGCTTCTACTTGTTGGCCCACGTTCTTCTGTAGTTCTTTAAGTGACTTTTGTCTTTCTTCCTTATTGTCTTCTTCTCTTTGATCCATCTTCTCCTGCATTTCTTGAAGTGATTTTTGTATTTGCCTCGTAAAGGCTTCTAACTTTTGATCCATTTTCTCCTCTATTTCTTTACGAGATTTTTCTATGTGTTCAGCTACCAGCATCCTGACCAGTGATTTTATATCCAAGTCTTGTTTTTCTGGTGTTTTAGGGTATCCAGGGATTCCTGTTGTTGGAGAACTGGGTTCAGATGCTGTCATGTTGCCTTGATTTTTGTTAGTAACGTTCCTTCGTTTTCCTTTTGCCATCTGGTTATTTCTGGTTTTAGTTGGCCTTGTTGTCAGTGGCTGGTGTTTGAATCTCCTGTGAGGCTGGGCTCACCTGTTGTTTCTCTGGGCCTTTCCAGCTGTGTCCTGGTTGCAATATGGAGGCCAGCCTCTACACCGCTGGTCTAGGGGCCGGCGAGCTGGTTGCAGAACGCAGCTTAGGTGCTCACCCGAGGGCGGGGATGTCCCACAGAGCCTGGGCCTTTCCAGCTGTGTCCTGGTTGTGATATGGAGGCCCGCCGCTACACCGCTGGTCTAGGGGCCGGCGAGCTGGTTGCAGAACGCAGCCTATGTGCTCACCAGAGGGCAGGGATGTCCCACAGAGCCTGGGCCTTTCCAGCTGTGTCCTGGTTGCAATATGGAGGCCCGCCGCTACACCGCTGGTCCAGGGGCCGGCGAGCTGGTTGCAGAAGCAGCCTTGGTGCTCACCAGAGGGCTCGGGGATGTCCCACAGAGCCTAGGCGGGACTCTGCCTGCTTGGCTCGGAGACCCTAGCAGATACCCCCGTGAGTGTAGCCCTGGAAGGGGTGTTTACCTGGGCCTTTCCAGCTGTGTCCTGGTTGCAATATGGAGGCCCGCCGCTACACCGCTGGTCTAGGGGCCGGCGAGCTGGTTGCAGAACGCAGCTTAGGTGCTCACCCGAGGGCGGGGATGTCCCACAGATCCTGGGCCTTTCCAGCTGTGTCCTGGTTGCAATATGGAGGCCCGCCGCTACACCGCTGGTCCAGGGGCCGGCGAGCTGGTTGCAGAAGCAGCCTTGGTGCTCACCAGAGGGCTTGGGGATGTCCCACAGAGCCTAGGCGGGACTCTGCCTGCTTGGCTCGGAGACCCTAGCAGATACCCCCGTGAGTGTAGCCCTGGAAGGGGTGTTTACCTGGGCCTTTCCAGCTGTGTCCTGGTTGCAATATGGAGGCCCGCCGCTACACCGCTGGTCTAGGGGCCGGCGAGCTGGTTGCAGAACGCAGCTTAGGTGCTCACCCGAGGGCGGGGATGTCCCACAGAGCCTGGGCCTTTCCAGCTGTGTCCTGGTTGCAATATGGAGGCCCGCCCCTACACCGCTGGTCCAGGGGCCGGCGAGCTGGTTGCAGAAGCAGCCTTGGAGCTCACCAGAGGGCTCGGGGATGTCCCACAGAGCCTAGGCGGGACTCCGCCTGCTTGGCTCGGAGACCCTAGCAGATACCCCCGTGAGTGTAGCCCTGGAAGGGGTGTTTACCTGGGCCTTTCCAGCTGTGTCCTGGTTGCAATATGGAGGCCCGCCGCTACACCACTGGTCTAGGCATCCTCTGTGGAACTTACGTGTGTAATTCTCCTTTCACTGAATCTCAGGATTCTCTCTCTCTCTCTCTCTCTCTCTCTCTCTCTCTCTCTCTCTCACACACACACACACACACACACAAACACAAACACAGATGAGGACGTCGACTACTTTACTAATTATAAAAGCAATGCAAATAGAAATAATGAAAAAAAAACACAACTTATCAAAAAAGTAGTTAATGAAAGCATTATTTTTGAAATACATGAGACAAAGCCATTTTGTTGTGTCATTTGAAATACAAACTGTTATAGTTTCTTAGTGCAGCAATATACACCAGGAATCATCCATGCCACTTAACTGCAATCCCACTTCTAAGATCCTTTCTCAAATGAAATAAAGATAAACAAAAGGAACAATTAAATCTGTAACTATAATAAAATCATGGGCACAGGCTCCAACCAATATAATGTTTGCTTAAAATATACAAAAGTATGGAAAATGATTAATAAAAATTAGACATAATGCTTGAAAGCTTGAAATCATACATAACACTTTACATCAATCCTTAAATCTGGACTCTGTGTACTACCTTTCATTCTAAGTATAGTATGGGATAAGAATGTAAAGAAGGGGGAATACTGGATAAGGGATACATGATAATTTTGTTGTACTGCAACATGCTCTCTATAAACATGAAATACTTCTCAAAGCATATATTAACTCTCCATATGATAGAATTGCAATCTTAGTTTTAAAAGAACAAAGAAAAAACAACTAGCATCAACAGTAAACATATGGAAGTAGAAGTCTGCTGTCATGAAAACAGAGATGGTGCCTGTGCATTATGACCTAGGTGATCACTTCCCCTTTCTCACTCTGTTTAATAGATTTTCTGAGTTACCTATAGCAAATACTTATTATTTCTTAAGGAAAACATATACCAAGAGGTATTAAATATTATAACCAAAGCTATGTGTTGAGAAGACAGTAAAATAGAGTTATGTATAAATCCAGGATATTTATAAGCTGTGGATTTCTGTTGTTGCTATTTTGTTTAAATTTACCTTATTTCTGAGTTTTAGCTTCCTCTTCTAGAAAAGGAAATATTAGTTCTACCTATTCCACATAGCCATTATAAGAGCTAAGTCCTTAAAATTTAGTCCTTAAAAAGAGGATAAAAAATGATTAGCAGTAGTTGTTGTTCTCAATGATAATGATAATTCCATGAGTTACAAAATAATCCATGAACCTTTACCATCTGGCAATGAAATGATACACTAGTGAGTGGGTTGTACCAACCATAGTCTATGCTTCTTTTTTGTTAGCTATTTTCTTTATTTACATTTAAAATGTTATCCCCTTTCCTCATTTCCCCTCCAGACCCCTCCTATGCCACTCCTACTCCCCCTGCTCACTAACCCACCCACTCCTGCTTCCCTGTCCTGGCATCCCCCTACACTGGGGCATCGAGCCTTCACAGGACCACAGGCCTCTACCCTCATTGATGTTCAAAAAAGCCATCCTGTGATACACATGTGGCTGGAGCAATGGGTCAATCCATGAGTACTCTTTGGTTGGTGGTTTAGTCCCTGCAAGATCTGAGGGTACTGGGTGGTTCATACTGGTATTCCTCCTACGGGGCTGCAAATCCCTTCAGCTCCTTGGGTTCTTTCTCTAGTTTCTCCATTTGGGACCCTGTGCTCAGTTCAATGGTTGGCTGAGAGTATCCTCCTCTGTATTTGTCAGGCACTGGCAGAGCCTCTCAGGAATCTGCTATATCAGGATCCTGTCAGCAAGCACTTGTTTGCATCAACAATAGTGTCTCCGTTTGGTAACAATATATGGGATGGATCTCCAGGTGGGGCAGGCTCTGAATGGCCTTTTCTTTAGTCTTTAAAACTGGTTGTCACTGTAGGATCAGCAATGATGTGAAGGTTGGCTTTGCGGTAACTTGTTTTCAGTGTCACACCCTTCTTCCTTTTTTTCCCCTAGAGAACACATACTGTGAATTTCACCTTATACTTTGTTAAGGCATGATTTAAAGAAAAGCAAACATAACCTCAAATAGCAATGACATTCAAAGCACAAAAATAGCAACAACCTTCCAGGGCTGCAGATAAGCAAAAGCAATTAGAATGTGTAATAATTAGTTAGAGTGAGACATCAAATGTGGCATAATTCTCAGTTGATTGAACACTACTACAGAATGGGGAAAATAATACTTGCATTTTCATAAGTGTATCATATGATATGGATGCAAATATGTTTTGGGTCATGTTTTAAAATATATTTTGAAAAACACATGGTTATCCAGATAAAATAGAAAATGTTAACTTGGTTAAGGGCTCGTGAAAGACATAGCTGTGCAAAGTGAAAGTGATATAAACTGCTGATTTTTTTCAAGGGTTTTCTGTGACTATTTTCTGTTCTTTTCTGCATTAAACAGTAGAATCTCTTCAAAAACTGTGTGTGGGGTTCCTGTGTTAAATACATATCATTATGAATGTCATTATTTTCTTTAAAAAAATAGTTGATAAAAGAACTTACTTTAAATATATTCTCCTGGGTCATTTTTTTTTCCTTTCAAAATTGTTCGTTTTTAAGGTAAGAAGAATGTGGCTCCTCCACAGCCAAAATCAGGCCCCTCATTTTCCTTTCAAAGTGCTCCATCATTGATATGTATTACTAAAAATTAGTTCATTTGAAATACATTTTTTCTCTAATAAAAAATTTCACAGGATTCATTCTCAGTAATACTGTACAGTTGAAAAACAGTAATCACTGCAAATAGTCTTTGTTTATATAAGTCGTATCTATTAATATTTAGTTTAAATAAAGTGAGAAAAATTCAAAATATTTACTAATTTTGTTTAAATGAGACCTTGTTAATAAAATTACTATATCCCATGTAATATAATTATATTTTACAAAGTAACTAGTCCATTTACTAAATTTATTTCATGGTTTTTGAAAACTAAAATTCAATTAGCTTCTCCTATCTCCTCTATTCTTAAATGTCATGCTAGTTATGTTGAAGTTTTTGAAGAACATATAGCCTTGTGTCAATTATGGTTGATAAGGAGCCAAATGCTGTATGAGGTATTTGTCTAGTTGCTGTGGCCGTGCATCTCAGATGAAGAAATTTATGGGGGGAAAAGGTCTTATCATTGCTTACAATTGGAGGGTATAGCCTATCATGGTGGGAAAAGCAAGCTACCAGGACCTAGATGCAGCTAGTTAACTCTCATCAGGACTCTGGAAGCAGACTGCAATAAATGCTATTGTTCAGCTCCTTCCTCCTTTTCACTGGTCTAGTAGTTCTAGAAGGTCACCACATCAATTATCATAATCAAAACAATCCCTTAAGTATGTGCTGAATATTCTGGTAGATTGGCAAAACACAAGCAGAAGGAGCATTTTTTCCATTTATTTTTTTAATTATTAGATATTTTCTTTATTTACATTTCAATGCCATACCCTTTCCTAGTTTCACCTCCGAAAACCCCCATGACATTCCTCCCTCCTTCTGCTTACTAAACTACCCACTCCTGCTTCCCAGTCCTGGCATTCCCCCATAATGGGGCATCAAGGGCCTCTCTTCCTTTTGATGTCTGACAAGGCCATCCTCTGCTACATATGCAGCTGGAGCCATGGGACCCTCCATGTGTACTCTTTGGTTGGTGGTTTAGTCCCTGGGAGCTCTGGGGGAACTGGTTGGCTCATATTGTTGTTCCTTCTATGGGGCTGGAAGCTCCTTCAGATTAGAAGGAACATATCTTAATTTATTTTATATAATCAAAATTACCTGATATGAAAACTGCACTACCAAAAATTAATAAAATTGTAGTCCAAATCTACTCATAAATATACATGCAACAAATCTCAATAAAATATATGAAAACCTAATAACCAAAGATTACCCAACATGATTATTCAGGATTCACTCCAGAGACACAAGAATAGTTCAACATTTATAAATGGATATATGTAACTTACTATCTAAACATACAGAATGACAAAAACCAAATATTCTTCTCATTAGATATAAACAAAGCCTTTAACAAAATCCAAAAGGTAGTCATGATAAAAGTAATGGGGAGACTAGGAATACAATGGAGAGACCTCAACATAAAAAAGGTAGTTTACAGCAAGCCCAGAGCCAACATCAAATAGAGAGAAACTAAAATTATTTACTGAAGATAAGATCTCTTCATACAGAAGAAGACTTCCACTCTCTCCATACCTCCATAATATAATACTTGAAATCTTAGCTCAAACAGTAAGACAACTGATTGATACACACAAGTTAAAAATAAGAAACAACAAAGTCAAAATATCTATTTTTCCTGATGATACATTAAGGAGCCTAAAAACTTCACCACAAAACTAAAGCTATAAAAAATAGTTTTCAGTAAAGAGCAGGGTACAAATTAAACACACACTCCTGCAAAAAATCAGAAGCCTTCCAATATGCAAATGACAAAAGGACTGACAAACAAATCAAGGAAACAATACCTTTTACACTAGTCCACCATTTTTAAATTTAGCCTCATTCAAATTCTCAGAAGGCTGCCTTAGTCTCTGCCAGAATCTATCAGAAAGGGTGTCTATGTATGTATATGTATATATGTATAATGGTATACATGTCACATCTAAAAATATCATGAGCTAAACCTGCACTGTATAAATGTACATATTTCTCCACATTTCCATGAAAATGGCCCATTATGTTCTGCTTTAGAAATTACAGGTCTTTTAAAGCCAAAAGTTCTTACATATTGAATAGTCTTCCCACAAAGGCTTTCAAAATTCACAGAAACATGTTTTCAAATTTATCTTAACCATGTCCCCCTTTCTCAGTGTCGATTTTCTGCATTATTTACTTACTTTCTTGATGTGACCAAATACCTATTATGAAACAATTCCTGGAAAGAAAGAATAATTTTGGCTCACAATTCTATGGTTCCACTGTGCCAGTGAAGTTTTGGTGGCAGTAGTTTGAGGCAGCTGGCCATATTGTGTCTGCAGTCAGTAAGGAATCAGCAGTAAAGAATAGGACTAGGTTCACTTGCTCCATTTATTGAGGCTGCAAGTTAGAGTGTGTTTCCCATCTCAAATAACCTAATCTAGATATATCCCTCACAGACATGTCCAGAGTTTAAGTTAATGTAGATAATCCCTCTACATTAGGCATTCCCAGAGGCTTATGTCTTAGATGACTCTAGATCCTGTGATGTTTTGTCATTTAAAATGCTTACTAGTTTGTTCACATATGTGAATATTCTTTAATACTATATCTGGCCAATGATAGTTTCATTACTTTCTAAATTATGTTAAGAGTTCTAGAACCATGCTATGGGGAAACATAGTAGCTGCAACAGCTCAAGATGAATCTAGGATTGCGATGGGTGTATTCCCAGGGGATAAGGTCCTGTAATGAAATGAAGCAAGTCTGTGAAACTATGCGTCATATGGCATCTTGTGTGAAGGAACAGACCCTGGAGATTCAAACATAGGTCTCTGTGGAGCTACTTCAGAAATTCCCCATAGATTCATAGCATATGGTTTAATCCTCACAAGCATTGTCAGTGATATTTTCCATCTGGATGCCCAATTGACCAAGGACAGTTTTAAAAGACATGTTTTCTTTGTTGTAGTACAATATCCCTTTTGTCTTAAATCAGAAGACTGTGTAAACATAAGTCTCTTTCTTGGCTTTTTGTCTTATCCATTTGCCTATACTTCCATGATTTTTTTTCAAGCAGCCTCTGTTCCTGTTGCTTTATAATATTTCCACATATGTGACATTTTAAATGTCAAAGTTTGGCTCCATCCACAGGGTACCTTTGACACTTCTGGATTTTGTGTTTGAATTTTAAAATCAACTTAAAAATTCTCCTTTCAAGGTTCTATTGCTGTTCTATCATGATTGTACAGTAGTTTTAAAGAATTAAAATATTTAAAGGACAGAGATTTTTAATCTAAGATCCTATGTACCTCCATTTCTATGTGTATTTCTTAATGTCTTAGAGAAAATAACATTGTTCTTGTTTCCCATGTATGTTGTTAAAATATTAAATAAAATAAAACTCTTATGTGGTAAAAACTTGGTTGCCAGCTGACAGTGTTTTGGGAAATAACTGACTGATCCTGAGAAATGGTCTAATCAATGACTTAATCTTACAAAAGTATATCCTAAGTAGAAGAGATTGATCATAGGCAGAGTTTCCTGGAAATAAATGTGTACTCTTTTGTTCATACCTTCTTGTATCTCTTGACTTCTTGATCAACAAGGAGCAAGAACTGTCACTTTGTTGCATAACACATACATAGATATGCACACACACACACACACATACACACATGCATCTAAGACTGAAATCAAAACAACTACTTTGTCAAAAGCATAAATCTCTGATTTTTTCTTTTAAGTTGTGTATGTCAGGTATTTTGTCATGATGACAAAGACAAAAACCTGAATAAGACCCACATTTCATTTGATTTTGGATAGGTCATTATATATACAACCTTTGACATCTGTTATATGTGCACCCAGCCTATTGTCAAAACACAAATTTACTGAAGGCATCATGGAATAAATTGATAATTTTGGTGTTTGCATTGTGTTTCTCAATTGTGATCTTCAATTTTGTTCAAACGATAAAGACCTCTCAGTCTTAAATATTTGATTTTATTCATCTAATTACTATTTTTCATATGTTTACATCTTTGGATTACACATTACAAAAATCATGTGAAAGGACCCATGATGAAGGATTCTTCCATAACAACAAGCATGTATTCGTCCACCTTACATTGTTTAGTAGAACTCATCTTGTCAGGACTCCATAGAGAAAAATGCACCAAAAAAACTCCTGGTGGTGTGCTACAGCTTCTTGTTGCTTTCTTGGATTTGGTCTGATTGGCAAAGTGATGTTATCTGAGACAGACTCACTTGGAGTTTTCCTAAGTCAGACTCATGTGCTGAGGCAAGACACTTGGTGAAGATCTGTGGAGGACGCATGATGTTTGGAAGGAGTCAGCTGACTGTGAGAAATCTTAGGGGTGCTCTTGCTGGTAGAGCTAGTTGTGGGAAGGTAATTGTTCTTGCCTCTTAGCTGATCTCCACTTTGCTGAGAGAGGCACAGGAGAGAATGTCTCCTAGATTTCCTGTTGGCTCTTGTTCCTTCTGCTGACTCTTGCCAATTTGGCTGTGGCCTGGCTGTCACTGTTAGATCATGCCACCTCTGCTGATTTGTGTTTGCTATTCTAACTCAACTGAACTGGACTGCTGGTGTGTCTGTGAAGTGTTTGCCAGTGGACCTAGCTGTCTCTGCTGACCTGAGAACTGAACTGTTGTTTTCCCAACAATGCAGATGGTATTTTTTACAAAGAACCTTGCTAAACTGGTCCAACTTCCCTGTGTCCTTTCTTTTCCATTAACTCTTGTGGGGGAGTAGGCTAGAAAGGAAGTTAAAACATTTAAGAACCATCATTAAAAGTTGGATTTGATAAAACTAGGTACACAAAAATTCCACAATATCAAGTATATTCATAGTATTTTTTTACTTATCTTAAAGGATCTTGAAAAATAATTAATATATTCAACCTCTCATTGCTTCTATTGTACTATTTTTTCTAAATAATTTGGTTGTAGCTATATAATACAGTTGAATTCACACAATACTTGTTTTGTGTGTGGGTTATCAATTTCAACAAAATATTTTCAGGATTTGTGCATGTTTTAATAGGTATCAAAATTCTATTTACTTTTTATAGTTGAATAATATCCAATCATATATCTATGCATACATATCATGTTTAATCATTCATCATATGATGGCTCCTTCATTTTTTCTGCATTTTAGCTATTTGAAAGACATTGAATTGAATGATGGTATACACTTATCTTTTTGTATCATTGATTTCAGTTATTTTAAGTTTTTACTTAGGGTTAGAAGTATTGCATAACAATATGTTTAACTTCTTTTTCTTTTATCATTTCAGATTAGTATATTACAAACCCTGTATGTATGGCAAGTTTCCTGTGTCATGTTCTCTTCTCTGGAGAAGACTATTTCTTATCCTCTTAGCATTCCTTAGTTGTCTGTAGTTCTTTGTCTAGAGATGATGCCTCATGATAGTTCCCCTGTGTGCATTGATGTGCATTCAGCTCTTGTGTTAGGCAGTTTTGTGGGTAAGACTTTATGGGTGTAGCTTCTGTCATTCCTGGGAGACAGCCTCACAGTAAACTCTCTGATCCTCTAACTTTACAATCTTTCCACTCTCTCTTCCCATGCTTAACTTTTGAGGAAGTGCCAAAGTATTTTCCACAGTGACTGCACCATTTTGCATTTCCATGAATAATGTTGAATGAATGTTGTCTTTTGAAGAAATGTATTCTGGTTTATAAGATGCAGGAAAGTAGAATTCTTAGCAGTTTTCTATGTACATACTTATGTTATTTAGAATAAACAAGAGCTTTCTTACTGTTGCTCTATACCTTAGAAATTTACATTTTTTTCTTCTTAGGAAAAGGAGCTCTAAAACCCATATTCTAAATGAAATTAGTGAGAATAAATAGACCTATATCATTCCTGAGTTAAGTGGAAATATGTGATTTTATTTCTCTACTTGACTGAGAATTTGGTGCAAATTTTATGAACCCTACATCATAATTTTCTTCTAATTCAGCATTAGGGGCTTACTCCTGTGTGTGACTCAAATTTAGACAGTGACCTGACAGAGTTCCAAGAGATGGTTACAGCATGCATTTTATAAGATACTTCTTTATAGTAGTGCCTAAGTGTCTGATTCATTACTTTTTATTTACAGTAACAAATATGCTAATGGCTATTGTCTGATGAATTGTTATTCCTACCATGACAGACAGCACTTTCTTTGAGTGCCCTAAATAGGAAAAAAACTTAAGTTTGATAGAGTTATTAAGGTAAGAAGACATGGTAGAGGTTTAAAATATGATAAGAAATAAAGAAATGTGTGCCATTATACACAAAAATCCCAGCGAATAGTGGTATGTCTCATAAAGTCAATAAGAAGATAAAGGCCTTTTGTAGCAGTCTTCTACAATCAACAGTTGACCAGTAGAGCTGTGAGAAATAGGTCAGTGGTTCAAAACTTTTATTGTTTCTGGAGAATTAATCCAACAGTTTTCTTATAGGTTATAACTAGTTAATTTTATGAGTCAGTTTAAAATATACTGTCACTAATTTCCTGTATTCATACTGCAGTGACTGCAATCTCTCTATGTAGTCATTGTAGGTCATGGAGGATTGTGGAGAAGGCACATCCTTCTTTATCTAGCTATTCCATATAGAAATAATCATCAGGACTTGCTTGCATAAGAGAAAGACTGGAATTCACCGTCTTGAAGACTAAATGATTTAGCAAGCTAGAAATAGGCTCTCCACACGGGCTGGCAGCAAGGTGCCATCTTACCTCAGGACACTGTGCAGAATCCTAGCAGCTGGAGTCAGGGGCTTGGACGGAGACCTAGCTTACTCTAGCACAGACAACTCCGCCAGGCTATGGCCCGCACCCAGAGCCAGAACAGATCAGCAGATCCAGGCACCAACAGCTCAGCAATGGTCACTGTCCCCTGGGGACAGGCATGCTGTGCTTTCAGCAGGGCGCCATCTTGCCTCAGGACACCGAGCAAATGGCGGGCACAGGGAGCTGCTGGAGTCAGGTGCGTGGACAGAGTTATAGCTTAGATTAGCTCTGCAGGACATCTGGGCACAGACAGCTCAGCTGCGGGTGCAGACCACCACAGCCAGCTCTCTCCAGACTTCTCTCCAGAAACCATGAAAGCTAGAAGATCCTGGGCAGACCTCATGCAGACCTTAAGAGAACACAAATGTCAGCCAAGACTTCTATACCCAGCAAAACTCTCAATCAACATAGATGGAGAAATCAAAATATTCCATGACAGGACCAAATTTACACAATATCTTTCCACTAACCCAGCTCTACAAAGGATAATAGGAGGAAAACTCCAATACAAGGAAGGAAACTGCACCCAAGAAAAAGCAAGACAGTAACCTTCTTCCAACAAACTCAAAGGAAGATAACTACTCAAAAACAAAAATAACATCAAAAATGTCAGAAAGTAATAATCTCTATTCCTTAATATCTCTTAACATCAATGGACTCAATTCCCCAATAAAAAGACATAGACTAACAGACTGGATATGGAAACAGGACCCTACATTTTGCTGCTTACAGGAAACACACCTCAGAGTCAAAGACAAACACTACCTTAGAGTAAAAGGATGGAAGACAATTTTGCAAGCAAATGGTCACAGGAAGCAAGCTGGAATAGCCATTTTAATATCAGATAAAATTGACTTTCAACCCAAAGTCATCAAAAGAGACACAGAAGGTCACTTCTTGCTAGTCAAAGGAAGAATCCACCAAGAAGAACTCACAATTCTAAACATCTACGCTCCAAATGTAAGGGCACCCTCATTCATAAAAGAAACTTTACTAAATCTCAAAGCACACATTACACCTAACACAATGATTATGGGGGACCTCAATACTCCACTACCCACAGCGGACCTATCAGGAAAACAGAAACTAAACAGGGACATGGAGAAACTCATTGAAACTTTGGACCAATTGGATTTAACATATATATATATATATATATATATATATATATATATATATAGAGAGAGAGAGAGAGAGAGAGAGAGAGAGAGAACATTTCACCCTAAAGCAAAAGACTATACTTTTTTCTCAGGTCCTCATGGTACCTTCTCCAAAGTCGACCATATAATTGGACACAAGACAGACCTCAACAAATATAAAAAGATCTAACTAATCCCTTGCCTCTTATCATATCACCATGGAGTAAGAGTGTTCTTCAATAGCAACAAAAACAACAGAAAATCCTCATACACGTGGAGACTGAACAATATTCAACTCAAGGATAACTTAGTCCAGGAAGAAATAAAGAAAGAAATCAAAGATTTCTTAGAATTTAATGAAAATGAAGGCACAACATACCCAAATCTATGGGACACAATGAAAGCAGTGCTTAGAGGAAAACTCGTAGCCCTGAGTGCCTCCAAAAAGAAACAGGAGAGAGCATATACTAGCAACTTAATGGCACACTTGAAAGCTCTGGAACAAAAAGAAGCAATTTCACCCAGGAGGAGTAGAAGACAGGAAATCATCAAACTCAGGGCTGAAATCAATCAAGTTGAAACAAAGAGAACCATACAAAGAATCAACAAAACCAGGAGCTGGTTCTTTGAGAAAATCAACAAGATAGATAAACCCTTAGCCAGACTTACCAAGGGGCACAGAGACAGTATTCAAATTACCAAAATTAGAAATGAAAAGGGAGATATAACAACAGAAACTGAGGAAATTCAAAAAAATCATCAGATCCTACTACAAAAACCTATACTCAACACAACTGGAGGATCTGGAGGAAATGGACAATTTCCTAGACAGTTACCAAATACCAAAATTAAACCAGGATCAAATAGATTGTCTAAACAGACCCATAACCCCCAAAGAAATAGAAGGGGTCATAGAAATTCTCCCAACCAAAAAAAGCACAGGACCAGATGGTTTTAGTGCAGAATTTTATCATGCCTTCAAAGAAGTCCTGATACTGATACTCTTCAAACTATTCCACAAAATAGAAACAGAAGGAACACTACCCAACTCATTCTATGAAGCCACAAGTACCCTGATACCAAAACCACACAAAGATCCAACTAACAAAGAGAACTACAGGCCAATTTCTCTTATGAATATCGATTCAAAAATACTAAACAAAATACTTGCCAACCGAATCCAAGAACACATCAAAACGATCATTCACCAAGATCAAGTTGGCTTTATTCCAGGGATGCAGGGATGGTTCAATATACAAAAATCCATCAATGTAATCCACTACATAAACAAACTCAAAAGAAAAAAACCACATGGTCATCTCATTGGATGCTGAAAAAGCATTTGACAAAATTTAGCATCCTTTCATGCTAAAGGTCTTGGAAAGAGCAGGAATTCAAGGCCCATATCTAAACATAGTAAAATCAATATTCAGCAGACCAGTAGCCAACATCAAGGTAAACGGAGAAAAACTTGAAGCAATCCCACTAAAATCAGGGATTGACAAGGCTGTCCCCTCTCACCATATCTCTTCAATATAGTACTTGAGGTACTAGCTAGAGCAATTCGACAACAGAGGGAAGTCAAAGGGATACAAATTGGGAAGGAAGAAGTCAAACTATCACTATTCACAGATGATATGATAGTATACTTAAGTGACCCAAAAATCTCCACCAGGGAACTCCTGCAACTGATAAACAACTTCAGCAAAGTGGCTGGCTATAAAATCAACTCAAGCAAATCAGTAGCCTTCCTATACACAAAGGATAAGCAGGCCAAGAAAGAAATTAGGGAAATGACACCCTTCACAATAGCCACAAATGATATAAAGTATCTCGGAGTGACACTAACCAAACATGTGAAAGATTTATATGACAAAAACTTCACGTCTCTGAAGAGGGAAATTGAAGAAGACATCAGAAAATGGGAAAATCTTCCATGCTCATGGGTTGGCAGGACTAATATAGTCAAAATGGCAATTTTGCCCAAAGCAATATACAGATTCAATACAATCCCCATCAAAATCCCAACTCAGTTCTTCATAGAGTTAGAAAGAGCAATTCTCAAATTCATCTGGAATAACAAAAAACCCAGAATAGCTAAAACTATCATCAACAGCAAAAGAACTTCTGGGGGAGTCAATATCCCGGACCTCAAGCAATATTACAGAGCAGTAGTATTAAAAATTGCATGGTATTGGTTCCCTGACAGGGAGGCGGATCAATGGAATAAGATTGAAGGCCCAGAATTGAACCCGCACATCTATGGCCAATTGATCTTTGACAAAGGAGCTGAAAACATCCAGTGGAAAAAAGATAGCCTTTTCAACAAATGGTGCTGGCTCAACTGGAGGTCAACATGCAGAAGAATGAGAATTGATCCACTCTTATCTCCTTGCACTAAGCTCAACCTCAAGTGGATCAAGGACCTCCACATAAAACCAGACACACTAAAACTAATAGAAAAGAAACTGGGGAAGACCCTTGAGGACATTGGCTCAGGGGGAAAATTCCTGAACAGAACACCAATTGTTTCTGCTCAAAGAGCAAGAATAGACAAATGGGACCTCATAAAATTACAAAGTTTCTGTAAGGCAAAATTTACTGTCAAAAGGACAAATTGGCAACCAACAAATTGGGAAAAGATCTTCACCAACCCCAAATCCGACAGAGGGCTTATATTCAATGTATACAAAGAACTCAAGAGGTTAGACCCCAGAAAACCAAATAACCCTATCCAAAAATGGGGTACAGAGCTAAACAGAGACTTTTCACCTGAAGAAATTCAGATGGCTGAGAAACTCCTTAAAAAATGTTCAACATCATTAATCATTAGGAAAATGCAAGTCAAAACAACCCTGAGATTTCACCTCACACCAGTCAGAATGGCTAAGATTTAAAACTCAGAAGACAGCAGGTGTTGGCGAGGATGTGGAGAAAGAGGAACACTCCTCCACTGCTGGTGGGAATGCAAGCTGGTACAACCACTCTGGAAATCAGTTTGGCGTTTCCTCAGAAACCTGGACGTGCTACTTCCGGAGGACCCAGCCATACCACTCCTGGGAATATACCCAGAAGATTCCCCAGCATGCAATAGGGATACATGCTCCACTATGGTCATAGCAGCCTTATATATAATAGCCAGAAGTTGGAAAGAACCCAGATGTCCCTCAACAGAGGAATGGATACAAAAAATGTGGTATATATACACAATGGAGTACTATTCAGCCATTAGAAACAATGAATTCATGAAATTCTTAGAGAAATGGATGGCGCTGGAGAACATCATACTACGTGAGGTGACCCAGTCTCAAAAGAATACTCATGGTCTGCTGTCACTGATAAGTGGATATTAGCCTAGAGTCTTGCAACACCAAAGACATAAATCACATACCAAGTGAGGTCTGACAAGAAGAAAGGTTTAGACACTGGAGCTAGAATGGACCAAAGCATCATTGTGGGGGAGTACAAGAACAGTGATGTGGGAGGGGGTGGATGAGGGAGCACGGAGAGGGAAAAGGGCATGTGGGACCCTTAGGGGTGGGGAACCAGAAAAGGGAAATGAATTGTAAATATAGAATATATCCAATAAAATAAAAGGAAAAAAAGAATTAATTTTAACTGAAAAAAATAAAAACTTGCATTGGTCATGGTGTCTGTTCACAGCAGTAAAACCCTAACTAAGACAGAAGTTGGTACCAGGGACTGGGGTATTGCTGTGATAGGCCTGACCATGCTTTTGTTCAGAAGAATGTGGATTTGGGGACTTTGGATTTGGAAAGCCACGAATCCTTTAAGTGGGGCTTAATGGGCCAGACTAGTAGGAATATGGAAGACAGTGGTGCTGAGGGTCATTTGAACTGTGTAGGCCTGATGGCCCAAGAGGTTTCAATGGAGAAGAACTTTAATATGTGGCTTAGAAACTGTTTTTGTGATGTTTTGGTGAAGAACATGGCTGCTTTTTGCCATTGTCTGAAGAGACTGACCAAGGCTAAGGTAAAGAGATTTATATTAATTGCATCTGCAAAGGAAGTCTCAAAAAAGCCCAACAAAGAGTTTGTTCTCTGGTTAAGTCTGATGAAGAGAATTTTGAACAAACATCGCAAGCTGAGAAAGGAAAAGTACAAAATATATAGTTTGAGTATTAAAGGGACTCCAGGAAGTGAAATGGAGCTGAATTCAAGGATATTAAATTGAATTAAAGGAGTGTTCTTCTTGGGGCAAGATTCCACACAGCTAAATTTAGGTCCAGGCTTGGTAGTATAAGCCTTTAATCCCAGGATGCAAAGATAAGCAGATCTCTGAGTTCAAGGCCAGCCTAGAAAGGAGGAAATTCTAGGTGAAGAAAAACTTTAATCCAGGCTTGGTGGACCACACCTTTAATCCCAGTGCTTAGGGGACAGGCATGCAGATCTCTTTAGTTCAAAGTCAATCTAAGGAGCAAGATTCAGGACAGCCAACTTAGGCAGTGAAGGAGCTGGGAAAAAGGAAGCTAGTGATAATGGAATAGAACAAGGGGGCCAATGTTCCAGCTCCTGCAAGCAGCAGAACTCAGCAGCTTCAGCCATGTGTCTCTGGTTTTATATTCAAGAGGAGAAGGAGACTACTGAAACAATTGATTCTGGTTAGCTGGAGCTAAGAAATTAGTGGTGATTAAGAAAAGACCAGCATCACTGAGGTGAAATCTGGGAAGTGTTTTCTGAGAGCACAAAAAAATGTATTCCTGAGATAGTCAAGTGTTCCTCATGATACAACTGTACTTGGTAGAGTGTAAGAATCATCCAGGTGGTGCTGGTTTTGAAGCCATGAAGGCATCATGAAGAACAGCTGAGGCTTGGTACTGTGAGAGGCCATGGAAGGCCATTGGTGAAAGTGTACCCTCAGTTGTAATTGACAGCCCAGGACTGAAGGGGACATGCAAAGGAGTTGAGGCTTGGTACCATGAAGAGAGTTTATGAGAGACTTTGGTGAAGCATAGTTGCAGTGGAAGACCCTAGCATATTGGAGATACCAGTACCATGGGATGACCACCAAGAACAGCAGTGGCAGTGGAGTGGATCAATCTAAACTTAGAGTGCTACAAAGGGCAGAGCTGGAGAAGTGACACCAGCTCTTTGGAGATACACAGAAGATCATGTGTGGATCTCAGACATTGGAACAAGAAGCTGTGAAGCTGAAATTGACATAGGGTACCCAAGATGTTAAAGATGCCAGAGCCACAGGATGCCTGCCAAGGAAAGCTGCTAACAGGGAGTGGAACAAGCCCAGGAGAAAGAACCTTGTTGAAGTCAACAAAGATGAAAAAGGATGTCTTAGTTAGGGTTTTACTGCTGTGAACAGACACCATGACCAATGCAAGTTTCGTAAAAGACAACATTTAATTGGGGCTGGCTTACAGGCTCAGAGATTCAGTCCATTGTCATCAAGGCTGAAACATGGCCGCATCCAGGCAGGCATGGTACAGGAGGAGCTGAGAGTTCTACATCTTCATCTAAAGACTGATAGTGGAAGACTGACTTCCAGGCAATGAGGATGAGGCTTTTAAGCCCACACCCACAGTGACACACCTACTCCAACAAGGCCACACCTCCTAATAGTGCCACTCCTTGGGAAAAGCATATAGAAACCATAACAAAGGAGTTGGATATCTGAACACTGCTTTGCCATCAGACATGGAGATGCAGAGTTTGGACTTTGCCCAGCTGGTTTCCTGTCTTGCTTGGGGGATTACAGTTAAGTGATTGGATAAATCTCAAAAGAGACCTTGAACTTTGGACTTTTAACACTGTTGAGACTGCTATAGACTACAGGGACTTTTGAAGTTGGACTAAATGCATTTTGCATTATGCTATGTTTAAGTATGGCCCCCATAGACTCATGTTTGAACAAGCCTATGGGGGCCAGGGAGTGGAATGTGATGGTTTGTATATGATTGGCCCAGGAAGTGAACCTATTAGGAGGTGTGGCCTTGTTGGAGTAGGTGTGTCACTGTGGTGTGTGGGCTTAAGACCCTCCCCCTGGCTGCCTGGAAGTCAGTCTTCTACTAGCAGCCTTCAGATGAAGATGTAGAACTCTCAGCTCCTCCTGTACCATGCCTGCCTTGATGACAATGGACTGAACCTCTGAGCCTGTAAGCCAACACCAATTAAATGTTGTCTTTTATAGAAAAAAAAATCAAGCTAGAAATAGTCAAAAAAGCACAAGGTCTGCTTCAGGCACAAAATAGTCCAATTTGTATTTAAAATGAATCTTGAGGAAACAAAACAAAATTATGTCCATTTACTATTTATTCTGTAGGCAGAATGGTTCTGGAAAGACAATCAAGAGCTAATGTCTGAAGTCCAGAGATGTAACAGGTTCTATGGTGACAAGGGTATTACAAGTGTAAATTAACTTTGAGATTATGAATTTGAGCTATTAAACTAACCTGAGTTTACTCACATGAACCATTAATAGAAACATGCTTTCTCTGAATAAATACAAACAGATAAAATGTAAGAAAATTTTAAAAAAGATCACAGATATTCAAAGAATGAAAAGGGTTCTGTGCATGACTCCATGTAGACTATTTCCAAGTACTTCACAGAGGTTTCCTGGTAGTAATGACAGCTCCTAAATGAAAGCCAGTAATAAAATAAGAACCTACATTTTTTTTTTGTCTGGATGATCTTTCCCTCAGAATCTGCTCCACACTTTGTCTCTGTATCTCCTTCTGTGGGTATTTTTTTTCCTCCTTCTAAAATGGACCAGATTATCCATAATTTGATCTTCCTTCTTGGGCATCATTTGATATGTGAATTATGTCTTGGTTATTCGAAGCTTCTGGGCTAATATCCACATATTAGTGAGTGCATAACATGTGTGTTCTTTTGTGATTGGGTTACCACACTCATTTCATTTTCCATTTGCCTAAGAATTTCATGAATTCATTGTCTTAATTTTAGCCAATTGTATCAAGGATTCAAAACACAGAGAATGAGATCATAAATTGGTGGGGTTTTGGACTTCTCAAGTTGTGCTAAGTTAGATAGCATTATTTAATTCCCACATGTCTTTAAATAGTAGATACTTCCTCTCTTTTTGAATTTGCTTAGAATTCCAGGATAAATAGGTGCTGAACTCTTCAAACATTATCTATGCACAAGTCAGAGTGATCATATGAAATGCACACATTTCTCAACTATTTTTAACGTAGCTGAATAATACTAAGTAATAAGGCATTGAGGTAATCTCCAGTTGAATGTTCTATATTATTTTTTAACATAATCATAAATTTAACTTACTAAGACATTACTAGTTTTGTATCTAGATGACTGGAACAAACTAATACACAGCTTTCTATTCCTGCCATATTCCAATCAGATTTTAAAATTTATACTATTCTTTCTTACAAATGTTGACTTTATTTAATATTAGTGTGAATATATGTGTACACCAGAGGGAAGTTTAAGAAATGAGTTCTCTCCCTCTTTTTAATTTGGATATTTCATTTACTTACATTTCACATGTTTTCTCTTTGCCAGGTCTCCCCTTTGGAAACCTCCATCCCATCCCACTCCCCCTGCCTCTATGAGGGTGCTCCCCCACCCAATCACTCCTGTCCTCCCACCCTGGCATTCCCCTACACTGGGGCATTGAACACCCTCAGGCCCAAGGGCCACTCCTCCAGCTGATGTCCACCACAGCTTTCCTCTGCCACATGTGTAACCAGTGCCATGGGTTGCTCCATGTGTATTCTTTGGTTGGTGGTCCAGTTCCTGGGAGCTCTGGGTGGTCTAGCCTGTTGACACTTTTGATCCCTCCATGGGGCTGCAAACCCTTTCAGCTCCCTCAGTCCCTTCTACTCCAACTCCTCCATCAGCGACCCCTCAGATCAGTCCAATGGCTGACTATAAGCTTCTACCTCTGTATTTGTCAGGCTCTTTTAGAGCCTCTTAGGAGGTATCCCTATCAGCCTTCCATCAGCAGGCACTTCCCGCAATTAACATCTGGGTTTGGTGACTGTATATGGGATGGATCTCCAGGTGTGGCAGTCTCTGGATGGCCTTTTCTTAAGTCTCTGCCTCACACTTTGCCTCCATATTTCCTTCTGTGAGTACAACCTGAGTACCCAGTTATACCACTGTTGGGCATATACACAGAAGATGCTCCAACATGTAATAAGGACATATGTTCTACTATGTTCATAGCTGCCTTATTTATAATAGCCAGAAGCTGGAAAGAATCCAGATGTCCCTCAACAGAGGAATGGATACAGAAAATTTGGGTTATTTACACAATGGAATACTACTCAGCTATTAAAAACAATGACTTCATGAAATTCACAGGCAAATGGATGGAACTTGAAAATATCATCCTGAGTGAGGTGACTCAGTCACAAAGGAAGAAACACAGTATGAACTCACTGATACTGGATATTAGTCTAAAAGTTCAGAATACCGAAGATATAATTCACAGACTATATGAAGCCATTCTCTCTTTTCATTGTGTATTAGGAAAAAGAAACCGAATGTCATCTGCTATGCACACAAAGAATATTTACCCATTGACATGTCTCCTGCCACCCATAGGTTATGCTATTCTTCATGTTTTGTTTTATGAACCATTTTTATAAAATTGATTCTATTTTCCTTAAATTTTTTATAAAATTTTTAATGAGGCTATTTAACATTCTGTACATGTGTGCATTTCTCCTGCAGACACATGTGTGTGAAGCACTGCCAATGCATATACTTTAAAGGCACGTTAGATGCCCCAGCATAGGGGAATTGAGGGAAAGGAGGTGGGAGTAGGGTGGGTGAAGGGACACCCTCATGGAAGCAGTGGGAAGGAGAGTGGGATAGAGGCTTTCTGTGTGTGTGGGGGGGGGCAGGGAAATGGGATAACATTTGAAATGTAAATAAAGAAAGTATCCATTAAAATGTTTGGGGATAAAAATTTTCAATATCATCTGTCAGTTATGGTAGCTTCTGATTTTGAGGAATCCTCTATTTCAGGCAAATTGTTAAAGGCATTTGCATAAAGTTATTCTAATGACCTCTCATTGTCTTGTGATGTTTACAGAATACATAATGATGCTCCTTGCTCTCCCTTTTATTTTCTTGATCAGGCATTCTAGAGATTCATCATACATATTAATGTTTTAAGGCACAAATTCCCACTTTAGTATTTTCTCTCTGGTTGCTTTGTAATTCAGTCTTCCCTTCGTGTCTTTACCTATGTTTTGCTGCTATAATTGTTATCTAGCTTCTTGAAATAGAAGCTTGATGCATTTACTGTTCTGGTCTACCCAATGAACTGTAGGAAATAAATTTCTACTTAGACATTTGATTTAACTATCTCCTTCAGCCTTCATTTTGTCATAATTTTATTACTATCAATTATTTCACACTTTTTATAATACCCATTTTGATTCTTGTTCATCCATTAATTAAAATATTTTCTACCTTTCTAAAAATAGATTTTTGAAAATTATTTTGTATTAAGATTGTCCCATATTCAGTAGTGGACTGTGACTTTAATGCTTTGAAAGGCACTAAGACTTTCTTTATAGAACAGGACATGGTCTATTTTAATAAAGACTGTTTGTGTACTTGAATAGAAAATGAATCCTGTCAAAATTGGATAATACACTACATATGTCAATTAGGTCAACTTCATTATTGCGCCTTACCACTATCATTTATGTCTGCTATTTTATTTTGAGAAATGTGATAAAATGCAAAATTTCTTCTTTTTTCATTTTCACTAGACTGGCACTTTGTCCATTACAATCGCTTGACTTACTGAGTAGTAAGCTTTTATCATTTAATATTCTGATCCAGCTTTAGATTACTTTTGATTTGTGGTTGCATGGCACAAGGCAGAAATTATTACTTCTTTAATTATTTTTGAGGTTTTATATTTAAAATTGTAATCTCGTAAATTGCATATACTTTGATCTTACCCTTTGCCAGGTCTTGAATTTTAATGTTATATATTCAATATCTACCTGTATTTATTGAATATACTTTCTGTATCATCAGATTTATTTTACAATCATGCTAGTTTTCTGTTTAGAAAACTTAGATTTCCCACAAAGTGAAGGGGCAGCTCTCCTTTGACAGATGGGGCCAGCTCTGCTTTGCCTACAGACATTAAAATGGCTTCCAGAGGCTGCCCGAATGAAGTGTAGGTTTCAGTAGTAATATAGGCTACATATATCAGCAAGGCCGTGGGGCTATACCAGGAATGACCCACTCATGGCCCTCAGCAGCTGCCTTGTCCAAGGACCTCATCATGGCCTCAGCTGGCTATATATGCATGGCCTCCTAAGGCAGCAATGCCAAAAGACATCACCAAGTCATCAGTCAGGAATACAGACTGCATATGTTCATATTGTTTTCAAGTTTCATTGTGTCTGGGAACATCAGTGTAGACTGCAGATAGCAAGCATAGCTGGCACTGTAGCTCTTGGTAGAATTGACCTCGCCTTTCATAGGAGAGCTGTGTCACCCCTTTGCCCACTGCCTAGGCTTGTCCCTGTTGATGGTTTCTGTTGTGGATGCAGGTAGAGAAAGTCTCCTCCTCCATTGGGAGCTGACTACTAGGAATTTGACCATGCTCCAGTGAGTAAATGAACAATACAAACAAACTTGTTTTTTTTTCCTTTGGGGGTGATAAGAGGCAAGGGAAGGAGGCAGACATGTGTAGACTAGCAGGTGAGCATGTTTGGGGTTACATGATGTGAGATTCTCAAATAATCAAAGCCAAAAGAAAGTGCAGATTTATATTTTCACTTATTCATTTCTCCTCTTTGCTCATCTAAACAACTAGTTTTAAACTTTCATAGCCTGGGTAGTATCTTAATAGCTATGCATTATATTCTTATATTCCTAGTTTAAAGGAAATTAAATTATTACTACTTTCATTATACTTATTGAAACTTAAACCACTTCTATTGTGTTTGCATTCTTCATAATATGATCCTTATTAATACAGTTTTATTTGAGTAAAATTTCTCTGGAGGAACAGAAGCAAGAGGAAAAATAGCAATAACCAAAACATACCCAAGAAACTCAGAAGCACAGTAGTTGCTCATTTTGATGCTGAATGCATTCAGCATTCTGAATACTCTCACAATAGTTGTCACTCACTGCAAGGGGCAGGGGCAACAATTCAGTCTACAAGGTTAGTTGCCTTGGGAGTCACAATATGACAGCAGAAGCCAATAAAATTCCTGGAGATTTACCACTCTCATTGGCAGTTTGAAAGCTTACGAACAGTGGTTCTGCTATCGATGAAGCAATCAGGTGGGGCAGCAACAACTAGGTAGAAAAGCCAAGTCCCCCAAAGGCAAGATGATCTTCCTTCTGACAGATGCTTTATTTGAGTTGCTATCTGCTACACTGACATGGGCTTTCCTGCATTGGCCAAGGCAACCAGGACAGTTCTATTGATGAGGCTCCTTACTCAGATAATATTAATTTGGGTTAATTTGATGTGAATATCAACAAAAATGAGTCATTACTAATTTAAATATATTCATATATTTACCCATTTTGTTGTAGTATGTTCTATTTAAGATGATTTTCTTGTTTCCAAAAGAGCCACTTTAACTTTGTATTCTAGTATTTAGGTATTGGTAAACACTTCTGTTTCTGTCTCTCTTTCTTTCTTTCTTTCTTTCTTTCTTTCTTTCTTTCTTTCATTCATTCTTTTTTCTTTCTTTCTCTTTCTTTCTTTCTTTCTTTCTTTCTTCCTTCCTTTCTTTCTCCCTTTCTCTTCCTTTCTTTTTCTTAATGTGTTTTTTCTAAAGATTAATTTATTTATTCATTTATTTGTTTATTTTATATGAGTACACCATTGCTCACTTCAGTCATACTGGAAAGAATATCAGACCCCATTACAGATAGTTGTGAGCCACCATGTGGTTGCTGGGAATTGAACTCAGGACCTCTGGAACTGTTAAAGGCTGAGCTGTCTCTCCAGTCTTGATTCTTTCTTTTAAGATTTAAATTTATGACATTTATATGACATATCTTTCATAAAGAAAAAATATACTTTTGGGAACCAGAGAGATTGCTCGGTTGTTAATGGATAACATTGCTGGTGCAGAAGTCTGAAGTCCAGGTTCTAGCATGTACATGTCAGCTCAAATATATCCACAACTAGTTTACAGAAGAGATTTTTGTTTAAGCATAGTATTTTTATTGATTATTTGGAAGTTCCATATAATACTTCTCAACCATACTCACATCCAAGAACTCCAGGTTCCACCTCACCCTTGTGACAGCCATAAAAACAAAATAAGAAAAATAAAATGAAAAAACAAAAAAAAACAATGAAAAAATCCCCAAATTCCAAGTCTTATTTATGTTGCTTATTGTTCACTCACTGGAACATGAGTAAACTTCAACTAGACTGCCCCTTAAATAAAATTGTGTTCTTCCCTGACCACAGCCCCACCAGAAGACATCAACTGTGAAGAGATACATTTTAGCATCCCTATTACAAGGTTTAAGAGTTCTCTTCAATAGCTTTCTGTCTAGACTGGTCTTTTGAGTGGAGGCAGATTTGTGGTGAGAGGGTCTCGCCAAAGCCTTCTATGTCTCTCATTCACACCTTTGAGTCTGCAGGTATGCTGCTGCAAAAAAAGCTCCCTTGCCCTTTATAGTCAGCATCAGCATGGATCATGGACTTCCACATGGTTTCTACCTAAAACACAGGCCAGGTACATCAGCATTGCTTCAGGTGGCCACACAGATGATAGACATCCTCAAGGCTTTAGGTGATAAACTAGGCTACGGACATCAACATGGCCTTCAGTCGCTTCAAGAGAATCAGATGCCCTCTTCTGATCTCATCAAGCAGCTCACGCACATACATATAGCCATGCACATGTATGCAGTCAGGTAAAAATCCATATACATAAATAAGTCTAAAACAAAAGTTAAAAAAAGTTATACTGTTTCTAATCTTTAATTGCTTTTTGTGTTTTTTTTTAAACAAATTGTTAATAGCCAGCATTTGCTGGCTTAGAACTCATTGAACTATGTAGCTGAAGCTACTCTTGAACTTGTGACAATTCTAAGTATTGAAAATGTTGGGTTTATAGATACAAATTTAAATTTATTTTTTATAATGAAGTGAAGCAAAGCTATATTAAAGACATATACAGTATAAAGAAAAGATCATCTAGCCATGGCTCATACTCAGTAAGTCTATCTCTGTGTCCTATTTTAAATGGCATCCCCTCTTGCAATTTTAAAAATGGTTATGACTCTGACATTTTCTCATTTTGTTTCAATAATAGTCTCATTATTCTGGAATTCATAATCCTTCTCCCTTCCCATTGTGATTGCCAACACTACAGGCATAGGCCCCCATGCCTCATTTACTATGACTTTTATGGTTGTAGCTTTTTTTGCTTTTCTTGACGATTTTATTACTCAAATGTGCATCACCAAATAGAATAGTATAGTACAATATACTCTTAGCAAAATTTACGATGCATTATAAGTAATATGTGGGCAGTATCACCCTTATACCCTGGAGTACTTGACTGAAACCAAAAGGGAAAAAATAAGGAAGCCAGCAGTATACCAGCATTCCTGTGTCTTGCAACTGTAACTCAATAGGAATAGTAGCCTCATGTATGAGCCAATCCTACCACAGTACTGTATCTGACAAGAGGAACTGAAATATTAAACCATGATCTAGACTAAGCCTATCTTCCTTTAAAGTTTCTTTTTGTCTTATTTACTTATCTGAAAGTTTGATCAAAAGAAAGTGGGAAAAGATTCAATGCTTCTTTTCTTTCTCTCTGTTTAATTTTGAAAACATTGATCTATTTTGTAGTTATTAATTGGATTGGTAAAATTTACACAAAAATATGAATATGTGATTTATTCAGTTTAACTACACAAGTTTCAATATATTTAATCATATCTCTGTCAGGATTTTTCCATTCAATGAATTTAAAATCTCAAGAGATTAAGCATTCTTGTTGAATTTTAATGTTTTGAAATTTATATACTTATTGTAGCTGAAACTGTCTCATTCTGGCAATGGGGACTTCTGTATGTTGTCGTTAAATCTCTTTTAAAATAACCTACATAATAACTGATACCTTCTCTTCCATCTGTCATCTCAAATGTACTAAATTTTTTACTTTTGTATTTCCTGCCTCATTCTTGGATCGTTTTATGTTCCAAAATAAATTCTGGCATCTTTGAATATAAAGTTGTACTTAAAGATTACAACCTGAGTGTATTAAAGATACTCATTTATCTTGACTTGACCATCACTTTCTTACTTCAAAAAAAATAAAGCTAGGATATATAAATAAAATGAGAGGTAGATGGGTAGATAATCGTTCTAAAGTTCCAGAAGCTTTCCTTACTTAGCTTCTGGTTTGTATTTGCTAACTGATATCCATCATTGTGTATTTTCTAACCATATGTATTCTTTTTCTTCATATCTACCTTCTAATAATTTCTTCCTTTTAGATATTTGCAAGGATCATCCATGTTGTTATGTACAGAATTCATTATTTCTATTTTGATATGATATTTATGGCATATATGGAACAAATATATATGTGCATGTAAATAATAATGGTAATAATAATCAGATCTTTGATTCTTTGATATCCTGTGTTCTCACATTCTAAAATGTAGAGGATTCATGAAACGAAGAATTCTTATTAAGAGAAAAAAGATGGAACACAGTTAGGAGGTGGTACAAAGTACAATAATATATATGTATGAAAATGTCACCAAAAACAAAAAACGTAAATGAGACAGAGATGGCAACACTGAGAGTAACAACAGTTTAAAGAGGAAATATTTACTTTGGTTTACATTTTCCCGGAATTCAGGAAATGGTCACTTGACCACATGGGCTTGTACATATATCCTATAAGTAGGAGTACATGAAGGAATAAATGTATCATAAAATATGTAGCAGACCACACCGTTTTTTATAAAAATGACCCAGGGCAAGATACATCCAGCAAGTTCAATTTCAATGGCCTCCTTCTTTTAAATAATCCCAACTGTTTGCTTTCAGCACTCCCCAATAATGGCAACATAGTATGATTCCATCTGGCAATTTATCTGTTCATTAATACAGTGTCATCCCGATTTAATGTTCTTTGGAAACATTTTCATAGGTATGCCCAATGATTAGTATTCAATCATGTTCATGATCAAAAATTAAGCATAAGAGATAGGCACATACCCATATTTATTTATATCTGTGTATTCTACATAACAATAAATCTGTCTGTGAGCATAGAGGAAATGAGTTATTTATCAAACAAAATATACTAAATCTTGGTTGTAATGGTAAGGGTCTATGACATCTCAAATACACCTCATTCTATTTCTAACTCTTCCTGGCTCATCACAACAGATACTTCTCTGAAGTTCAATGTATTTAAGAATACAATAATCGTTCTCTGCTAGATCTCAGTTAAAGGTTACATTGTCATCTGTGAAATTTAAGTTGCCAACATTTCTAATTTCTCTGTATTATTTGTTGAATAATGCTGCATGAATACAGTGGATGTGTTTGGTACTTCTTTATCCATCTATTCTTTCCCCATAAGGTAGAAGTTCCAAAAATTTTTGGAAGAAACAAGAATACCAGAGGCTGAAACTTTTTCCAAAAATAGTAGCCTAGAGATCTTGTTCCATGACATGAAATGTTTCATAAATGTAAAAGTAACTTTTTTTCTCTTGAAATTGCCATCTCGGAGGCTTAACGGCCTAACCTAGATTCTTTATTACTAACCTATGCCTAGTCCTGGAAACTTCTAGTCTCACAATTTTATCTAGGCCTAGAATGTTTTCAGCCTCTGAGACTTACTGCTGAATAAGCTCACACCTTTTTTGTTCTTTCTGAACTCTAACTGACTAGTTCAATTCAGCAGTTCTGGGTCAAACTCCTCTCACCATGACTGATTCAATCCAACCTAGTTTGCTGTCAGTCTGTCATGAATTGCTCTGCTTCACCATATACATATTCTAACCTTTTGGTTCCCTCTTATTTTCTGGCCCATTCCATCTTCACCTGAATCTAGCTTGCTCTTTCTTTAACCAATCTCTATAAAATTCTCACAACACAACTGTCTCTCTATTTGTACTGCCCCTCAAGTAGGCTCTCTTTGCTGTCTCTTGTGAGAGTTGCGTATATCTGATTCTGTCAGTTCTTTCTCTGATTTTTCAGTTTGTCTACTACTCAATTAGACATGATTTTCAAACATGGATACTGCTTTCCACAAACTAATTTTACTTTCATTGTTTGGGATTAAAGGTATATACTAAAGTTGTGTCTGTATTACAGAGGGATTAAAGTTGTGTGCTAAGAGCAAGCCTTAGCAGAAGTAGAAACAGGTTTTTATTTCAGTAAATAATATAATCTTTGAGTTCACAGTTTGATCAAATATCCTACAAAACAAAGTTATATTACTTATACATATTCCATAAAGTTGCTTGAAATAATAGAGGATGTGGTAAACAAATTAAAAGAAACTAGTCACTCTGTGATAACATACAGTCTACACTATGGGCTATTTATGATGCCTCAGAACATTAGTAAGAGAAATAGCAAAGAATATTTTGAATATAAGAATATATTTCAAATACCCTTCTCAATAACTACTCCTGCAAAGGACCTTAGATATAATTTTATAAGCTTGTAAGACAATTTAAAATACACAATAGCATCAGTACAATAGAGAAATTAGGTAAGCATAACACTTGGGGTTGCTATTTCGAAGGGTAGTCAAAAAGATACCACTACAGAAAACAACAATCAGTGAATATAAAGAGTTGCTAAGCTGGGTCAAAAAGGATACAAATAGAATATACTCCCATATCTAAGGTTCAGGGAACATTGCAGAAGAGGGGGCAAAATATATTTTAAGAGCCAGACAGGAATTTTGCTCTGAGATTGTAATCCTGAGATTGTCAGAAGCTTCACCTATGTCTCACCAATACAACTATCCAAACTGAATGAGGAGTACACCAAGGGGCTTTTAGATAGGGACAAACTTAGGATGCTCAACTGTATACAAGGAGCAACAGGTAACTGAGTAAAGCAGGAGAGGTATATGTCTACATGGAAGAGCACACTGAGATTGGTTGTGCAGTGCCGAATGGTCAGCCCTAAAAACATACAAACAAGTAATATGGACTACACAACATATTTATTTTAATGCCTATGCTTATACGTTGCTCTACCTATATTCATATTCATATTTATATGCAATCACAATTAGTGGAAAAAGAGGCCACGGATTTGAAGCTGAGAATGGTGGGGTGTATAGAATGATTTAAAAGAAGGAAAGGGAGAGGAAATATCTCATGATCAAAAAGTCTTTTTAATGTCATTTATCTGAATAATAGGCAAAACTATTATTCTAGAGCACTTTAATGTAAGACATAATTATAAAACACTTTAAAAAATATTCATGGAAATTTTTCATGACCAAAGTTTAGACAATTTTTTAAGTTATTTACTTTATGTATATGGAAGTTTTGCTTACATGTATGCCAGTGGCACATATAGTACTACAGAGTTCAGAAGAGGGAATTAGCTCCTCTGGAACTAGAGTTACAAATGACTGTAGGCTACTGCATATGACTGCTAGGAATCAAATCTATGTCCTCTTGAAGACCAGTTAGTCGTTTTAACTGATAAGCCATCCCTCCTACTCACCAATAGATTTTTCCCATATGTATGCTAAAACCCAAGAAACAAAATCCTAATGCAGACCATTAGTCTGCTTCAGAATTAAAGTGTATGCTGAGAGATATAGCTTTTCACTAGTATGTTCATGGTCCTGAATTTAATCTGCTGACTTGCAAAAATAATAGAAATATGATAAGAAGTGCAAAAGAAGAATTAAAAGTTTTGTTGTTGAATGGTAAATCTCAAGTATATGGCAGATAAAACCCATATTAAAGTGTTTGGAGCTAAAGAGAGAGCTTGGCATATATTACCACTTGTTGCTTTAGTGTGAAGAAATTATTTGAAATCTCTAGCGCCTGTAACCCCAGCACTGGGAATGAGAGACAGAGGGATTGCTGGCATTTGCTGGAAGAAATCTAGTGCTGGATTCAGCATATGCAATACTGTCTCCCAAGTTAATGATGGGGAGAATTATAAAGCTGGACACCTGATGTCTTTGAATGCATATATGTATACTGATACATACATATGTGTATAAACCATACACCCAAAAATTGACTATTTACAAATTGTCTATGATGTGACTATTAAATTTAGGATCAGAATATCCAAATGACAGGAATCACTATTATAAAGTCAACCAAATTATACAATGGAAAAATATATATACAAAAAAATCTATGCAAAGTTGCTGTATATTATTAATAAGGAAATGCAAATCAAACATCCAAAGAGCTATTTCACACTCAAAGACTGTCTATACTGAAAGAGGAAAAAAAGTGTTGACATGGATACCGAGAATTTGGAACTCTCATATACTGCTGGTGGGAATGTAAAATAGAACAACTGCTATGAAAACAGTCTGTTAGTTCTTCACAAATTACATATATTTTTCCATATGATCCATTAATTCTATTCTTAGGTACATACCAGAAAATGGAATTCATATGTCCATGCAAATATTTGTAATGGACAATCAAGTCCAGCATTATTCATACTAGTCAAAAGTGAAAGCAACAAAATTGTCTATCATCAGGTGAATGGATAAGAAAAGAATGAAACATAGCTTTACAGTAAAAGTACTTCTTGGCTTAACAATTCATAGAGGCTACATTCGACATAATAAAGTCTGAAACCTAATACAAAGGAAGAACTAAATAAAGAAGGAGATTGCATAGGTATGATTCTATTTACATGAAATTTCCACTATAATGAATTCATAGAAATGAAAATTTAATTACTTGTTGCCTGTGACTCAATATATTGGAGGACTGATGGACCATAGCTAAAAGTTAGAGATTGGGGAGGGGAATAAAAGTGTTTTGCAAATTAGTTGGGGTACTGGCTACATAATCCAGGATATAATAAAGATCTATTGAATTATGCCTTTTAGAATTTTTATCTCTATAAAGCCATTTACAAAACATAATAAATCTTTGATTATTAAACTGTATGGTCTTGAGTAAAGTTGCTTGTATAATATTTCATAATGATATTTTAAATAATCAAAATACCACTGTACTTTTTATATTTTCATGAAAACTATATTATATGATTTCTTTCACACTAAGGAAAAATAATGAAGTTACTTGCATAAAAATTATTGTTGGTAGGCTGTAATACAAAGATTTCAGTATATTCAAAGAAGTCTGAGCTCAATTTTAACTACTGTTTATGGTGTATAATTATGTTGGCAAGTATAAGCTGAATTCTAAAAGTTGTTTGTCAATAAATGAATCATAGCCTGCAATGAAAAAACTACATATATCTTACCACTGAAACACAAACATTTTGCATTGTAACATCACTAGATGGAAGGAGTTATGAATTTTGTACAAATATTGGGGAATAGGTGGGGTGGGGGGAAGAGGACTTATGGGACATATGGTGAGAGGAGAACTGGGAAAGGGGAAAGCCTCTGGAATGTAAACAAAGAATATAGAATAAATAAAAGATTTGTTCCTACAATTAAAATTAAAATGTTTATTACCTAGATTTACTGCCTGGATGTAGTTATTTACTTTTGGAACTTTGCACATATTTATGTAATAGGATTCATGTTTGAAAGCTCAGCATGAGGGGTGATGCAGATGTTGCTCCCAGGTTAATAGCTTTCACAGAAGACAAATTTTGTTCCCATCACTCATCAAAGGCAGATGACAATAGACTTTAATTCCAGCTTCAGAAGAGCAAGGCCCTCTTCTATCCTCCCTGGGCATGAGCGCTCTCATAGACATCCACACAGAGAGACCCAGACATATAAACACAATTAAAAATAAAAGAAGTACTTAAAAAAAGGACAAGCCCAAAATGAACAGGTCTGATTGCGCAGATCAAAAATAGAAACTGAAATCTGCAGTACTATACAAACGTAAATATAATAAACAGCAAGCTTATTTAAAGTGTTTTCTGCCTTTTAGCTATGCCACTTTTTCTCCAAGTTAGCCAGCTACCCTGGATAGACTTAGAATTCCATTTGCTTGAAGCAACCAGGTCTTAATCACATTTTGGGCACTTTTTAAATAACAGACCACCTTATTTTGGTACCAGACAGAAACTGACTTTTGCCTACTTCCTTCTTTTAATTAACATTTGTCACTTTGACTCCACCTTGAAAAGTCTGAGTCATATACATGACTAGATATTGGACCCTTAGGTTTTCACTACAATGGCTTTATGCCCTATCCTTTTCTGTATTTTTGAAAAGACAAGAAAGTCTAAATAAGAGAAAAATAAGAATGAAATTATTCCCAAATTTTCACTGTATATGCTTCTTTGTGTTCCATGTGGTTTCTAAGATTTCACAGTTTGTGTTTGTTTGTTTTCGCTTTGTTTTAGAATACTTGCATTTTCCTGGAAATTTAATAGTCTTTTAAAAAGAAATCACCCACTATATTCCACTGGCTTCTCACATCCAACCTACAGAGAATCTGTCGCAGGGTGTCAAGGGAAAGGCTACACAGTTGGAGTGTTGTATTGTTTCAGAACAGGAAACCCTGTCTACAAGCTGTCTCAAGTAAACTGAAGACAAATCAATCAATCATTTATTGTTCAATGTATTCAAAGTCTAAGTGGTTTTTTTTTCTTTTCACTGACTTGTAGATATATGTAATTTTTGGCATTTTTAGAATTAGCTATATACAAATACACATTTCTATTTATAGATGTATATAAATACTTTGCAATTCATGGAATTATCCTCAAAACCTTTGCATGATCTGTTTCAATTATGTGTGTATGTATATGTATGTCAGTGGTTATGTGTACATGAATGTAGGTTCCACAGGGGCCAGATGTGTCATCACCCCTGGTATTAGATTTACATGTGTTTTATGAGTCACTTAGGATGAAAATAACAGTACCTGCTCTTAACTTCTGAGTCATCTATCCTACTTCACTTTTCAAATATTAACAAATGTATCACATCACACATAGTACTTGTAAATGATGTTTTTCCCTGTTCAGCACAATACTGCATATACAAGCTTTAAAAAAATGCATAGGTTAAAAACAAACTGAGTAAATTACAAATTGACGTTTAAGAGAACAACAACATGTGTTTTATCATCTTTTTTATTTTAGCAGAATTATGTTTCCATACATTTTCTTATTTTTGTTTTGTTCAGGGCACAGTGAAAAATCAAAATGTCAAGAAGTTTATTTTATAGAATTCAGAAATTCCTGTCCAGGGTCAATCTTCAAAATATTTTATTGGCTAATATTGTCAGGATGGCATGCTTCATTAATGATAAATGTATTCAAGATGTAAATAATATTTTATTCATTAATCTGTTATTGCTTCTAGGCATAAAGGGCATGTTAAAATCATGACAACCTATAGTTTGAATCAGATCCTACAACCAGTGTCTTTTGCCATAGCAATATTCTACCACTTTTACCTCTCTGATTTTTAGCTTTGGCTCTGAAGATTCTCCAGTGATTCCTATGCCAGGTTTCACTCCATGCCTCTGTTTATTTGGTTATGATTGTTTCTCTCCACAGCTTTTCTTGGAGTTTATGAAGGCAAAGAAGGTATATGCATCATCTGTCACCACTCCTGGGCATGCAGTATGGGTTTGTGAGTTTATTCTCAACCATCATGCAATAATGCATGAGGGAAATGCATATCATATAGTAGAGATTAGGGGAGACTTCATAAGAAATGTTTAGATACCCAAATGATTTTTAAGGAAATGTGTATCTTACCCATCCTTTCATTTAGGATGTTTGCACTTCTTTTTTTTTTAATTTTTATTTTCAATATTCTATGTTTACATTCCAAAGGCTTTCCCCTTTCCCAGTTCCCCCCTCCCTATGTCCCATAGTTCCTCTCCCCCCCCAACTATAACCCAATCATTCCCCATCCCCCCACAGTTTCTCTACAAAACTGGATCCAATCTTTCCAGGCCCAGGGTCCTCTCCTTTCTTCTTGGGAATCATTTGACTTGCTAATTGTGCCTTGAGTATTTAGGGCTTCTGGGCTCATTAATATCCACTTATCAGTGATTGCATTTCATGTGTATTATTTGTGATTGGGTTAGCTCACTCAGGATGATATTTTCCAGGTCTAACCATTTACCTACAAATTGCATGAATTCATTATTTTTAATTGCTGAGTAGTATTCCATTGTATAAATATACCACATTTTCTGTATCCATTCCTCTTTGAGGGATATTTGGGCTCCTTCCAATTTCTGGCTATTATAAACAAGGCTGCTATAAACATAGTGGAGCATGTGTCTTTATTGTATGCAGGGGAATCCTCTGGGTATATGCCCAGGAGTGGTATGCCAGGGTCCTCTGGAAGGGACATGCCCAATTTTCTGAGGAACCGCCACACTGATTTCCATAGCGGTTTTACCATTTTGCAATCCCACCAACAGTGGAGGAGTGTTCCTCTTTCTCCACATCCTCGCCAGCATTTGTTGTCTCTTGAGTTTTTAATCTTAGCCATTCTGACTGGTGTGAGGTGGAATCTCAGGGTTGTTTTGATTTGCATTTCTCTGATGACGAATGATGTTGAACATCTCTTAAAGTGTTTCTAAGCCATCCGAATTTCTTCTGGTGAAAATTCTTTGTTTAGCTCTGTACCCCATTTTTTGATAGGGTTATTTGGTTCTTTGGGGTCTAACTTCTTGAGTTCTTTATATATATTGGATATGAGCCCTCTGTAGGATGTGGGGTTGGTGAAGATCTTTTCCCACTTTGTTGGTTGTCGTTTTGTCCTTCTGACAGTGTCCTTTGCCTTGCAGAAACTTTGTAATTTTATGAGGTCCCATTTGTCAATTCTTGATCTTAGTGCATAAGCTATTGGTGTTCTGTTCAGGAACTTTCCCCCTGTGCCTATGTCCTCCAGGTTCTTCCCAAGTTTCTTTCCTAATAGTTTCAGTGTGTCTGGTTTTATGTGGAGGTGCTTGATCCACTTGGAGTTGATCTTAGTGCAAGGAGATAAAAGTGGGTCAATTCACATTCTTCTGCATGTTGACCTCCAGTTGAACCAGCACCATTTGTTGAAATGACTATCTTTTTTCCACTGGATGGTTGTGGCTCCTTTATCAAAGATCAAGTTACCATAAGTCTGTGGTTTAATTTCTGGGTCTTCAATCCTATTCCATTGATCCACTTGCCTGTTGCTGTACCAATGCCATGCAGTTTTTAACACAATTGCTCTGTAGTACTGTTTAAGGTCAGGGATATTGATTCCCCCAGAAGTCCTTTTATTGTTGAGAATAGTTTTAGCTATCCTGGGTTTTTTGTTGCTCCAGATGAATTTGAGAATTGCTCTTTCTAGATCTATAAAGAATTGAGTTGGGATTTTGATGAAGATTGCATTGAATCTGTAGATTGCTTTTGGTAAGATGGCCATTTTTACTATATTGATCCTGCCAATCCAGGAGCAAGAAATATTTTTCCATCTTCTGAGGTCTACTTCGATTTATTTCTTCAAGGACTTGAAGTTCCTGTCATACAGATCTTTTGCTTGTTTGGTTAGAGTTATGCCAAGGTACTTTATGTTGTTTGTGGCTATTGTGAAGGGTGTTATTTCCCTAACTTCTTTCTCAGAGCAATTAGACAACATAAGGAAGTCAAAGGGATACAAATTGGAAAGGAAGAAGTCAAACTATCATTATTTGCAGATGATATGATAGTTTACTTAAGTGACCCAAAAAACTCCACCAGAGAACTTCTACAGCTGATAAACAACTTCAGCAAAGTGGCTGGTTATAAAATTAACTCAAGCAAATCAGTAGCCTTCTTGTACTCAAAGGACAAGCAGGCTGAGAAAGATGTTTTCACTTCTTGTAAGCCTGGGTCTTCATATTTTTGACTGATCTATGCCAGACCCAAATTCAAAAATGTATCTTTTGAGTCCAAGATATTGAAGTCTTCCTAGTATGTCTTGTGCATGCATCCTGTGCATGGAAAACACTCATCCACTTTCTTAAGGAAATGCAGATGCTAATCCCTTTCCAGCTCTGTCTCTGCTTTTCTGCTTCATTCATTTAAACACATGAATATCATGTGCTCTTTTTCCTTTTTTCTTTTTCTTTTTTTATTGAAAAGGGAAGTAGACACTTTATTATAAAATTACAGATTTACATTGAAAATATTTCAGATAAAATAGAAGAGATACATAGAAAACATGTTAAAATTGACAATTTTCATGGAAAATTAAAGAGTAAAGCGATATTCTTTAGGGCATGTGGCACCTTTGGGGGTGGGGAACCAAAAAAAGGGAAATAAATTGTAAATATGGAATATATCCAATTAAAAAAAAGAAAAAAGAAAGAAAAAACATTGTTAAATTAATTGAAATATGAAATAAAAATATTTTATGATAAAATTGAAGATTTACGTGGAAAATATTTCCAATAAAATTATAGAAAAATGTAGAAAAACATGATAGAATCGAGATTATCATGGAAAATTTTATATAGATATAATAATGGCAGGCATAAAAGTATTCCTATGTTGATTGAAAGTAGAATTATAGACATTTTCAGATAAACTTGAAGGTTTACATGGAAAATATTTCTGATAAAAGTGAAGACATATATAGAAAAACATGTTAAAATTAAAGATTATCATGGAAATTATACAGATAAAATGATAGGCATAAAGGTGATTCTAAGTTTATTGAAGGTGGCATTATAATCATTTTCAGATAAAATTGAAGATTTACATGAAAAATATTTCTAGTAAAATTTATGAAATATATAGACAAACACATTAAAATTGACTATTTCATGGAAAATTTTGCATATAAAATGGTAGATATAAAAACTTTCTAAATTAATTGAAGGTGAAATTAGAAACATTTGTGATAAAATAAAAAATTTACATTGAAAACATTTCTGATAAGATAGACAAAATATATAGAAAGAAATATTAAAATTGAAGATTATCATGAAAAATAATGCAGACAAAATGGTAGACATAAAAAAATTACTAAATTTATTAAAAAGGGAATTACAAACATTTTCTGATAAAATTGAAGATTTACATGAGAAATATTTCTGTTAGTCTATGTTTTTTTTATTGGGGAGTTGAGTCCATTGTTGTTAAGAGATATTAAGGAATGGTGATTATTGCTTCCTGTTATTTTTGATGTTATTTTTATGTTTGTGTGGGTATTTTCTTTTGGGTTTGTTGGAAGAAGATTACTTTCTTGCTTTTTCTAGGGTGTAGTTTCCCTCCTTGTGTTGGCATTTTCCATCTATTATCCTTTGTAGGGCTGGATTTGTGGACAGATATTGTGTAAATTTGTTTTTATCATGGAATATCCTGGTTTCTCCATCTATGATGATTGTGAGTTTTGCTGGATATAGTAGCCTGGACTGGCATTTGTGTTCACTTACGGTCTGTATGAGGTCTGTCCAGGATCTTGTAACTTTCATCAACTCTGGTGGGAAGTCTGTTGTAATTCTGATAGGTCTGCCTTTATAAGTTACTTGCCCTTTTTCCCTTACTGCTTTTAATATTCTTTCTTTGTTTAGTGAATTTATTGTTTTGGTTATTATGTGCCGGGAGGAATTTCTATTCTATTCCAGTCTGTTTGGAGTTCTGAAGGCTTCTTATAAGCCTTGGAGTTCATGGGCATCTCTTTCTCAAGGTTAGGGAAGTTTTCTTCTATAATTTTGTTGAAGATATTTACTGGGCCTTTAAATTGGAAATCTTAAGTTGGAAACCTAATAATCCTTAGGTTTGGTCATCTCATTGTGTCCTGGAGTTCCTGAATGTTTTGGGTTACCAGCTTTATACTTTTGCATTTTCTTTGACTGCTGAGTCAATGTTTTCTATGGTATCTTCAGCACCTGAGGCTCTTTCTTCTATCTCTTGTATTCTGTTGTTGATGCTTGCATCTATGACTCCTGAATTCTTTCCAAGGTTTTTTTAATCTCTAGAGATGACTCACTTTGTGATTTCTTTATTGTTTCTATTCCCACTTTTAGATCCTGAATGATTTTGTTCAGTTCCTTCACTTGACTGTTTGTGTTTTCCTGTAATTCTTTAAGGGATTGTTGTGTTTCTTCTTTAAGGGCTTCTGCCTGTTGATACATGATCTCCTGTACTTATTTCTTTTTTTGTTTGTTTGTTTTGTTTTTTGTTTTTTGTGTTTTGTTTTTTTCCTAAAACATACTTTTTTATTGGATATATTCTATATTTACATTTCATTTCCCTTTTTTTGTTTCCCCACCCCCCTAAGGTCCCACATGCCCTTTTCCCTCCCCCTGCTCCTTCATCCACCCCTTCCCACTTCCCTGTTCTGGTATTCCCCTACACTGATGCTTTGATCTTTTCCAGCACTAGTGTCCATTCCTTTCTTCATGTCAGACATCATTTGGTATGTGAATTGTGTCTTTTGTGTCCCAAGATTCTAGGCTAATATCCACTTATCAGTGACTGCATACCATGGGTATTCTTTTGAGACTGGGTTACCTCACTTAGTATGATATTCTCCAGTTCCATCCATTTCTCTAAGAATTTCATGAATTCATTGTTTCTAATGGCTGAATAGTATTCCATTGTGTATATATACCACATTTTTTTGTATCCATTCCTCCGTTGAGGGACATCTGGGTTCTTTCCAGCTTCTGGCTATTATAAATAAGGCTGCTATGAACATAGTGGAGCATGTATCCTTATTGCATGCTGGGGTGTCTTCTGGGTATATTCCCAGGAGTGGTATGGCTGGATCATCCGGAAGTATCATGTCCAGTTTTCTGAGGAACCACCAGACAGATTTACAGAGTGGTTGTACCAGCTTGCAGTCCCACCAGCAGTAGACAGGTGTTCCTCTTTCTCCACATCCTCGCCAACACCTGATGTCTCCTGAGTTTTTAATCCTAGCCATTCTGACAGGTGTGAGGTGAAATCTCAGGGTTGTTTTGATTTGCATTTCTCTAATGACTAATGATGTTGAACATTTTTTAAGTTGTTTCTCAGCCATACAAATTTCTTCAGGTGAAAAGTCTTTGTTTAGCTCTGTACCCCATTTTTGGATAGGGTTATTTGGTTTTCTGGGGTCTAACTTCTTGAGTTCTTTGTATACATTGGATATTAGCCCTCTGCCGGATGTGGGGTTGGTGAAGATCTTTTCCCAATTTGCTGGTTGCCGATTTGTCCTTTTGACAGTGTCTTTTGCCTTACAGAAACGTTGTAATTTTATGAGGTCCCATTTGTCTATTCTTGATCTTAGAGAATAAGCTATTGGTGTTCTGTTCAGGAATTTTCCCCCTGAGCCAAGGTCCTCAAGGGTCTTCCCCAGTTTCTTTTCTTTTAGTTTTAGTGTGTCTGGTTTTATGTGGATGTCCTTGATCCACTTTCTTTAAGGGATTTTTGTGTTTCCTCTTTAAGGGCTTTTACTTGTTGACCAATGCTTTCCTGTATTTATTTAAGGGAGTTATTTAAGTCTTTCTTGAAACCCTCTATCAGCTTCATGTGATACAATTTCAAATCTGAGTCTAGCTTTTTTGATGTGTTGGGCTATCTGAGACTTGCTGTGGTAGGAGAACTGGGTTCTGATATTGCCATATGGCCTTGGTTTCTGTTGGTAGGGTTCTTGTGTTTGCCTTTCATCACGTGGATATCTCTGATGCTGGTTGGTATTGTTGTCTCTGGCTGGAGTTTGTTCCTCCTGTGTGCCTGTAAATCTGTGTCCTTACTCTGAGCTCAGAAGTGAGAGCCCTGTTGGGAGATCACTTTCTCCTGATGAGCTATGCAAAGAAAGCTGTGGAGTCTCCCAGCTCCCTTGTGCCAATCAATATCATGAGCTCTTGAGTTTCAGGATATCCTAAGGAGAATAAATGAATAAAATATCAGATTGGCAAAACTTAAGTCTGATATCTCTGTGTGTATTACAATTAGCTGGCAGATTGAAAAGAAAGATGCTTCTGTATAAAAAAAAAATCCTCTATCAAGGCTCAGGAGTAAGGATGTGTAATTTTATTTTAAAATAATGAAAGATTGAAGTAGGAAGACAATAATGAAAAGGTAGCTTGGAATAAACCATAGTTACTGTTAGAAGCCCATTCACTCATTTGAAATTTATTCAGCAAAAAATGAAAATCATTGAAAAATGTATTTGAAAGAATCATATCATCAGTAGTATAAGGTTTATCTACCAAGATTAAGGAGGACCCAAAACAATGGTCTTCAGGCATTTTTATCTTAAAGGGTATTTGCTTATTTATTCAATTTTTATAATGAGAATTCTATATAGCCTACACTATCCTCTAACTTACTATATAACATGGTTGGCCTTGAGCATAATCTTCTCCCATCCCTTCCTGAGAACTGCCATTTCAGGCATGTGCTACCATGCAAACTCTAAAAAGTATTTGAAATCTGAGCTTCAAAATGAAATTTCAGAGGATATAGATAACTAGGTGGTTATAGTAACTTTTATCTCTTCTAGATCATCTGAGTTCAGATCCCAGCACCCAAGACAGACACTATACAAGCACTACACACACACACACACACACACACACACACACACACACAGCAACAATGTGTGGGAAAAGTCATGAATTTCAAGGGAACGGTGAATGGTATAGGATAGAAATTGGAGGAGGGAAGGAGAAAAGAGAAATGTTGCAGTCATAATCTCAAAAAACAGCCTTTCAAAAATAAATTATAATGTTAGAAATAAGACAAAACAGAGCAGGTGCTCTGTAAATCTCATTGAATCTAAAACAACAAACAATCAAACAAAACATTTGAGCAGCAGTCATAAATAATCATTTTGTGAGATAAAACGTTGAGTTTGTCTCTGAGATGTCTAAAAAAGTCTATAAACAGCATCTTGGAAATTTGTTTTTTATGTCTGTGTGTGAGAGACTGTGTGTGTGTGTGTGTGTGTGTGTGTGTGTGTGTGTGTATGCAATGTGAGTGTGTTTGGGCCCCAGCATGTCATTGTAATGCATTGATTATGCTGGGGTTGAAAGAACAGGTCCTTGTGTCTGTCTTGGGTGCTGGGATCTGAACTCAGATGATCTAGAAGAGATAAAAGTTACTATAACCACCTAGTTATCTATATCCTCTGAAATTTCATTTTGAAGCTCAGATTTCAAATATTTTTTAGAGTTTGCATGGTAGCACATGCCTGAAATGGCAGTTCTCAGGAAGGGATGGGAGAAGATTATGCTCAAGGCCAACCATGTTATATAGTAAGTTAGAGGATAGTGTAGGCTATATAGAATTCTCATTATAAAAATTGAATAAATAAGCAAATACCCTTTAAGATAAAAATGCCTGAAGACCATTGTTTTGGGTCCTCCTTAATCTTGGTAGATAAACCTTATACTACTGATGATATGATTCTTTCAAATACATTTTTCAATGATTTTCATTTTTTGCTGAATAAATTTCAAATGAGTGAATGGGCTTCTAACAGTAACTATGGTTTATTCCAAGCTACCTTTTCATTATTGTCTTCCTACTTCAATCTTTCATTATTTTAAAATAAAATTACACATCCTTACTCCTGAGCCTTCATAGAGGATTTTTTTTAAATATTATATGTTTGGAAATCCATTTAAACATCTGAACATTTGTTTTCCCAGTTATTGGTGTAGTATCAAAGAGAAGGCTACAGAACCTTCAGAGGGTGAGGCAATGCTCGAGAAAGTCTGTCATGTGGTGAAGAATAGGGGTGATTGTTGGCTTTGAAATTTTACACACTGGCCCCACTTCTTGTTCTTAGGCTCTGTTTCTTGTATGGATGACATGGGATCATCCAGATTCCTAATCCTACCATCATGTTTTCTCTGCCTATATGTTTCGTTTTCCATTGTAGACCTTGTCTTATTTTACTGTCTACAGCTCTGTTAAATGCTATGACCAAAGGCGACTTGAACATGAAACATACTTTTTTTTTTCCAGCTCACACATCCCATTACAGTTCTGAGTTGAGGGAAATCACAGAAGAAACTCAATCAGGATCTGAGACAGGGACCATGGAAGAGAGCAGCTTACTGTTCAGCTAAGTATCTTTTACCTCCCAGGACTACCTGTTCCAGAGTGAGACAGTCCACGGTTGCTTGGTCCTTCATAATCAATCAACAAAATAAAATTTCCAGTAGACATTCCAACAGGACGATTTGATGAAGTCAGTTGCTCAGTCAAGGTTTCTTCATCCCAGATATTTCCAGATTCGTGTTAAGTACACAAAAATGAACCAGCACAGACTCTATCCCAATGAAACAGCAAAGCAAAATAAACACCTTATTGTCTAAGTTTTTTTTGTTGCAACAATGGAAAGGAAACACCATAGAAATTATAGCAAATTTTATATCAACCAAACAACCAATCACCCCTATTCTTCACCATATGACAGACTTTCTCGAGCATTGCCTCACCCTCTGAAGGTTCTGTAGCCTTCTCTTTGATACTACACCAATAACTGGGAAAACAAATGTTCAGATGTTTAAATCTATGGGGAACATTTTATATTGAAACTACTACATATGGCATTATACATATACATACATATATATATATATATATATATATATATATTAGCATGTGGGTTTTATATATTGACTGTGTCTCCATAAATCAGTTAATAACACGATTAAATCAGGAAACTTACACTAAGCTGGAGATAATGCTTTTTGATCAGTGATTTAGTGGCGGTAACCTTTGCAGCTTAGCATTAAAATATACTTACTAATTACATCTGAAGAAGAAAATATTCACTTTGTTATATTTTGACTTAAATCTCCTTCTGTTAGATATATTTAAGCCTCTTTTTTTCTGTAACGCAGTATCTGCTTTTATGTTGTGCAAATGTTTCCCTGCACTTACTTTTCAAGTGTTTCTTAGAGCAGATGTTCCCCCAAGTGTACTTTCTTCCTCTTTTACCAGCATTTTTTCTATACAAACAACAGATTGCTCTTCGGCTGTCCTTTAGATTTAAGACAAAAAAAAAAAAAAAAAACCAAAACACCAATACAGATGTTTGTTTCTTTCTCTCTACCCCAAGATTCTTAGCACAGATCTATACAGGAAGATGCATCCTTCATTTTCTTTCTTACGTGCTTCCTTATTGTCATATTATAAAAAGTAATGTCTTTTAAATATTTTCTTGAACTATCATCTATAGATTTTTTTAAACAAAATTACCTTCTTATAGGATCTGCATTTGATTAAAACATATTGGTCAGAAATTCACAGAAAAACTCATTGGTCTAAATATCAGCCAGTGTAGAATAGCTCTACATTACCCAGTATTAATTGAGATAGTTGTAAATTGCATTATTCAACTAAAATTAATTATTTGGGTTGCTATGAAGGACACCTATGGGATTGGAGTCAAAATATAGGTATCAAATACTGGACTTCACCCTTCCTTATAACAATAATTAAGCAGTTGTACTCACACATCTGTTTACATTTGAATAGAATTTTTTTTCTATTTCCATCCTCATCTCATCTTACCAGTTAAGGAAATTTCACACAAGTGAAACTAAAAATGGCATTTTCTATAATTCTAGTCATTTGGTAAATGTCCTTCTGTGCCTATCTTCTTTTATTCATGTGGTGGTTTTAATGAGAAAACCCTGTAAGTTTTATTGTATTCAAATACTTGATCCCCCAGTTAGTGGAACTATGTGGGAAGGTTTCAAAGGTATGGCCTGGTTGGAGAAAGTATGTCAGTAGAGGCAGGCTTTGTGTTTTCAAACACACAGATCATTTTTAGTTAGTTCTTTTGGTCTTGTACTTATAGGTGAAAATGTAAGTTCTCAGCTACTGCTCCAATGCTGTGCCTGACTTTTTGATGCTATGCTTCCTCTCTTCTATAACTTACCTTGGTCATGCTGTCTAATCATAACCATAGAAAATTAACTAAGACAACTCAGCATATTGTTTTCACACCTTATTCATATTATACCATTTTCAGTGTACTTTATTGCTTTTTATGGCTGAATGACATTCAATATAGTACTTTTTCATTATCTCCCATTTGTTGCTAGATCTCTATGTGGCTACCCTTTTTAGATTATTTAATTCATTCCATTGGTTTTGTTTGTTTGTTTGTTTGTTTCATTTTTTTGTTCGAATTGTCACTTGTAGTATTTACTCCATTCATTATTATTATTATTATTATTATTATTATTATATATTCTTTATTTACATTTCAAATGTTGCCCACTTTCCTGGTTCCTCCCTCTTTGAAAATCCCATAACCCATCTTCCCTCCCCTTGTTCCACAATCAACCCTCTCCCACTTCCCAGTCTTGGTATTCTGCTACATTGCAACATTGATCTTACCCAGAACCAGGGGCCTCTCCTCCCTTTGATTCCAACAAGGACATTCTCTATGGCCTATGCATCTGTAGCCATAGGTAACTCCATGAGTACTCTTTGGTTGATGGTTTTGTCTCTAGGAGCTCTAGGAGTACTGGGTGGCTGATATTGTTGTTCTTCCTATGGCACTGCAAACCTCGTCAGCTCCTTGGGTCATTTCTCTAGCTCCTCCATTGGGGACCCTGTGCTTAGTTCAATGTCTGGCTGAGAGGGTCCCCCTCTATGTCATGCCCTAGCAGTCTCCCAGGTAACAGCTATATCTGGCTCTGGCCATCAAGCACTTGTGGGCATCCACTTGTGTCTGGGTTTTGTAACACTATATATATGGGGTGGATCCCTAGGTGAGGCAGTCTCTGGATGGTTTTTCCCTCAGACTCTGCTCCACACTACTTTGTCTCTGTATCTCCTTCTGTGAGTATTTTATTCCCCTTCTATGAAGGACCAGAGTATCCATACTTTATTCTTCCTTCTTCTTGAGCTTCATTTAATCTGTGAATTGTGTCTTGGGTATTCCAAGCTTCTGGGCTAATATCTGCTTATCAGTGAGTACATACCATGTGTATTCTTTTGTGATTGGGTTACCTAAAGAAACGTTCAACATCTTTAGTCATCAGGGAAATGCAAATCAAAACAACCCTGAGATTCTACCTCATACAAGTCAGAATCGCCAAGATCAAAAACTCAGGGAACAGCAAATGCTGGAGAGGATGTGGAGAAAGAGGAATATTCCTCCACTGCTGGTGGGATTGCAAGCTAGTACAACTACTCTGGAAATCAGTCTGGAGGTTCCTCAGAAAACTGGACATGATACTTCCGGAGGACCCTGCCATACCACTCCTGGGCATATGCCCAGAAGATTCTCCAGCATGGAATAAGGATACATGCTCCACTATGTTCATTGCAGCCTTATTTATAATATCCAGAAGCTGGAAAGAACCCAGATGCCCCTCAATAGAGGAATGGATACCGAAAATGTGGTATATTTATACAATGGAAAACTACTCAGCAATTAAAAACCATGAATTCATGAAATTTGTAGGCAAATGGTTGAAACTGGAAAATATCATCCTAAGTGAGGTAACCCAATCACAAAAGAATACACAAGGAAATGAAATTCTAGTTAAACCTAAAATGGGTGTGGCAAGAAGACAAGATGGAGGACAGTCTGTACATATTTACTTACTCTGTCACAAGAAGACATGTGTTTTGTTCCCAGTGTCCATGTCAGGCAGCTTATAATTGTCTGTCATTCTAGTTCCAAAGGATACAATACATAAAATGTTTTTGATGTTTAACTTATAGAAAGCAAAGTGGATTGATCCACTCTTATCTCCTTTTACTAAGCTCAAGTCCAAGTGGATCAAGGACCTCAACATAAAGCCAGACACACTGAAACTAATAGAAAAGAAACTGGGGAAGACCCTGGAGGACATGGGCACAGGGGGAAAGTTCCTAAACAGAACACCAATAGCTTATGCTCTAAGATCAAGAATTGACAAATGGGACCTCATAAAATTACAAAGTTTCTGTAAGGCAAAGGACACTTTCAGAAGGACAAAACAGCAACCAACAAATTGGGAAAAGATCTTCATCAACCCCACATCTGACAGAGGGTTAATATCCAATATATACAAAGAACTCAAGAAGTTAGACCCAGAGAACCAAATAACCCTGTTAAAAAAAGGGGTACAGAATTTTTACCTGAAGAAATTCAGATAGCTGAGAAGCACCTTAAGAGATGTTTCAACGTCATTAGTCATCAGGGAAATGCAAATCAAAACAACCCTGAGATTCTACCTCACAACAGTCAGGATGGCTAAGATCAAAAACTCAAGAGATAGCAGGTGTTGGGGAGGATGTGGAGCAAGAGGAACACTCCTTCACTGTTGGTGGGATCGCACGATGATACAACCTCTCTGGAAATCAGTCTGTCATTTCCTCAGAAAATTGGGCTCCATTCCTTTTTAATTGATAAGTGGTCCCCTTCATCTGGCCCAAAAGATTGTCCTGTTCACCAGGTACAGAAGTAAGTCCATTAGCTCATTCAGGAGGATATCAAAACTATTTGTCTCTGAATGGAGATTTATAATAAAGATATTTAAGTTATAAGGCTGAAAGTTGATATTAGAATTTTAAGCAGGTGTCTGATTCACACAAGACTTAGTGACACTTTAAGGGTTCAGTTGCTTTCTAAAAGGCACAAGAAAGCTGTAGTAAAATTTGTTTGGAAATGTAGAAAAACTGCTTTGATTATACTGTGCAGAGAATATCAGAAAAGAGACAGGAAGCCTTATCAAAAACAGGACTTTGTCATATACATAAACAGTTAGATGCATGCACCACTTCTACCTGAAATATGTTTGATTTTCTTCATAAGGCTTCTCGATGATTATCATGGATCAAATGTCTGTTGAGCTAATTATTTATTATGTTCCTAAAATATTTCCCTACTAAAATGATTATGGTAAATAACTCTGTTTCCAAATAACATTTTCCAGGACTTCGTGGAATCTAGTACAATATAAGAGTTATTTGAAAAAATATCAAGTGATCATGTCTTCTGATCCCTTCATATGACTGGAAAAAAGACAATATTCGGAGATTGATATTTCAAGAGTCTATAACTGTTGTACATGCATCTTTTGATTTCCCACACATGTTTTTTTCTGATGCATGCTTCTTCTCCAGTTCGACATTTTCAGTTTAATTATTATTTTGCAATAACTATTTAAGACCTGGAAGTGTATATGGTAAATGTTAAGGGTACATTCATGGCTCTGTGGTAATGAGAAGTCCTGGACGAGGTGAAGTGTATATTTCTGAAGCTTATGCTTCTAAGTTTCAGGCAACATTAATAGTACCTAGACTCCCTCCTGCCCCCTAGTAATATACCACAGTATGAAATCTGGTATAATTTGGACTTTTACCCAGAGGCAGGACATTTACTAAAATTTCTGTCTTAGAAGCATTTTATGAATAATAATGACATAATGTGTGCAATGTTTCTTTAACAAAGCTTTATAAATAGAAGGTTCACAGTAATGGAAGGAAAGAAAATACATTAAAATCATCCTCAATAGGATTTTAGAAAAGAAAGAAATCAATATGGGCTGGAGTCAATGGGGAAGGAGTTTATGGAGGAAGGGCCCTTCAGTCTGGGTTTTGCCTGATGAGAAAGCACTATCTCCTTTTGTAGGGCTGCCAGAGAGATGAAAATACTACAGAATCTGGAGTCACTCTCTAGGATCTGTCTGCTTCCCTTATTGGAAATTAGTAGTAATTTGTAGGGTGAGCCATTAAAATAAGCAATGTATTTATTGGTCATAGAATGTGATTTGTAGCATATTACAAACGGGGTGACTTTTCAGATGTTTGTTGTCATTTGAATGCATAGTTGATTCTTTTTCTTTTATAGCTTTTTTTGAGGCACAGTTTCTTAGGGTATTTAAATAACAACCAAGCACAAATTTAAAAATTATGTCTAGATCTCTTCTCTTTACTATATAAATCAATGATGTGAATTTGACCCAGAAGCTTGGCTTCTTTTCTTCCTCTAAATTTTTTCTCCAATAAAGCATTTCAGTTACAAGCATGAACACCTTGTGGCAGCTTTGTTTGGGATCCAGTTACCATAATGATCACTATTTAAAGGCTTTGCCATTAGGTCCTTCAAAACTGGTCAATGGAATTTAGGTCAATATCCAAAATTCCTTAAGCACCTTACACAGATTGCACAGTGACCAAATAACACAATGATGTTCATTAACTGACATCTCCAAAAATTAATGCAGAACACCTCACTTAATTATTTGTCAGTGTGTAGGGTAGAATTTGATGCAATGGCTTAAATGATATATGAGAAACTTGTAATATGTAAATAGCAATATTTTCCCTTAACAAAGTCTTACTTTATGAATATTCTGCCAAATGTGTGTATTATTTTTCTATTACAGCCATATCAAAATACCATGTACACCATAGTTTAAAAACAATAATTAGATTGGGGGACAGGGGGAGAGGAGACGGCCTATGGGATTTTCGGGGAACCCAGGAAAGGGGACAACATTTGTAATGTAAATAAAGAATATATCTAATAAAAAATAAGTAACAGTAAAAAAAGAAAATATAAGAAAAGATAACATATTTATCCCACAGTTTTAGAGGCCAGAAATCTCATCCTACCAGACACCAACTCTGCCTTTGCATATGCTTTCAGATATATTATTAAATTTTTCCCTTGCTTGTGAGGACAGTCTTATTGTATCTATGACACATCATTACATTTATATGATTTTATTTCCTAATAAAATCTCATTCATAGTTACTAGACAGTTTTTTATTCAAGTGATTCTTTTCTTTGACAGTTTCATGAACTCATACCAGCTATGGTTCTCTGAATAGAGAATACACAATTTAGGCCAGTAAACATTCATTTACAAATCTGGAATGGTCTTGTGGGTCTTTTTATTTGCATGTTATAGTAACACAAACCTTGTGGAATGTTATGATTATTGTGTTAATAAATTATCTTCAGCATTAGAGAAATATATAAATTGATTTTCTAAAAAATAAATTAAATTTCAGGATTATTTGATAGGATTGCATAACCTATTACTAGTATGGTAGGTTACATGGAGGGGAAGTGGGGAACAAGATCAGGTGTTGGGGGGTAATAGGAATAAAGCCCTGAGGGCAAGCCAAAAAAATTCAAACAACCTCAGGAGATAAAAGGTAGGGGGAGCCCCTAGAATGTACCAGAGACCTGGGAGGACTCAACAGGAAGGATTTTAGATGAAATGCCCTACAGTGGGGAGAGAGAACTTGTAGTGTCCACCTCCAATAGAAAGCCAGAGCATCAAACGGAGGAACTGGGTTGACATCCCATAGTCAAAAACTCTAACCCATAATTGTTCCTGTCTTGTAAATGCCCGCAGTTACATTGAACTGGTTACCTGGAAAGGAAGCTGGAGATGTATGGGAAGGTGGCAAAAAGAGACAGAGACCAAGATAACACCTGCTATTCAAGGTCTCAAAGTTTTATGAAGAACTCCCAATATATATATAGGCAGGGGGAAAAGGCTGGAAGCTTCTCAGCAGAACCAGTTCAGTTGCTCCACAGGTGGCTAGTGTTTCTCAGGAAACTGCAGGTCCTTGAAGAACAACATGCTTCACCTTTGTCTGAGCACTCCACCCTAGGTGGAGGGGATTATGGCTGACACAGGAGTTCCCACTCAAAGGCTGAGAGAGGAACTTCATATTGGTTGATATCAAGTTCCTGCCAGGTCGCATGGCACCTCAATAAGGCTCTCTACACTGTCTGAAAGAAATGCAGGAACAAAAATGAAGAAGAGCCTGTGAAAAAGGAGGTCCGGTGACAGGCCCAAATTAGGATCTATCTCAGGGAAAGGGCTAAAGGCCTGACACTATTATTGATTCTATGGTTTACTTCCAAACAAGGGCCTATCATAACTGCACTCCGAGAACTCACACATGGAACTGAAAAGGTCAGATGCTGATATTTATACCCAACCAATGATCAGATGCTGGTGACCCCTGTGGTTGCATTAGGGAAAAGCTGGAAGAAGCTGAGAAGTGTGACCCTATGGGAAGACCAGCAGTCTCAACTAAGAGGGACCTCTGAGATCTCTCAGACAAGGAACCACCAACCAGGTAGCATACACCAGCTGATGAGGGCCCCAACTCTTACACAGCAGAAGACAGCCAAGTCTGGACTCACTCAGAGAAGATGCACCTAAACCTCAAGAGACTTGGGCCTCAGATTGTGGCGGGGGGGGTACGAGTAGGGTGGAGGTGGGGACATCCTCTTGGAGATGGGGAGGAGGAGGTATGGGTTGTGGAACAGTCAGACGGTGGACAGGAAGGGGATAAATTCTGGACTATAAAAAATGATTAAAGAATAAATAAAGAAAAAAAGAAAAAGAAAATGGAGAAGTCTAGCTGATACCTACATAGAGCCTTCACTCCTAAAATTTAGTGTCTTTGATACAGGAAGATATTATGCATGGTACTAAAAGATAAATAAATATAAATACCACCACAGCCACAAAAACTTTGATCTCAAATGGTGTCCTGATTGAAGAATATTCTAGGACAATGCTGGCATTAAGCTTCTGTAAGGCAAAGGAGTCTGTCAATAGGAGAAAATAGCAACAAACTGATTGGGAAAAGATCTTTTCCAATCCTACAACTGATAGAGGGCTAATATTCAATATATACAACAAACTCAAGAAATTAGACTCCAGACAATCAAATGACCCTATTAAAAATGGGGTATAGAGCTAAACAAAGAATTCTCAACTAAGGAAATTTGAATGGTTGAGAAGCACCTAAAGAAATGTTCAACATCCTTAGTCATCAGGAAAAGGCAAATCAAAACACTGAGATTCTACTTCATACCAGTCAGAATGGCTAAGATCAAAAATTCAGGCAACAGCAGATGCTGGCAAGGATGTGGAGAAAGAAGAACACTCCTCCACTGTTGGTGGGACTGCAAGCTGGTAGAACCACTCTGGAAATCAGTCTGGCGGTTCTTCAGAAAACTGGATATAGTACTTCCTTAGGACCAAGCTATACCACTCCTGGGCATATACCCAGAAGATGCTCCAACATGTAATAAGGACACATGCCCCACTATGTTCATAGCAGCCTTATTTATAATAGCCAGAAGCTGGAAAAAACCCAGATGTCCTTCAGCAGAGGAATGGATGCAGAAAATGTGGTACATTTACACAATGGAGTACTATTCAGCCATTAAGAACAATGAATTCATGAAATTCTTAGGCAAATGGATGGAACTAGAAAATATCATACTGAGTGAGGTAACGCAATTATAAAAGAACACACATGGTATGCACTCACTGATAAGTGAATATTCCTTGTTTTTCTTCCTGTCATTCTGAAAATTGAGCCATTTTGGACTCCATTAATTATTAACTTATATATATTCCTTTCTCTATGTATATTGAGGACTATATGTATTCCTTTCTCATTTTCACCTCTGCTGATTTTAGCTTTGATATCTGTCCATCACACATTACATTATAAACTTAATAAAGAGTATTTACATTGTTTATAGAACAACCATATACAGAAAAAAAGCAAGCATTTACTTCTAATAACTTGATATTCACATTTAACATCTTAGGTCGGAACTTTGTTGTCTGTTTATCTTACTATGTAAAACCACAGGGCATTTATGAATTAATAAAATTAAAATGATGGATACTGATTTTTCTTCATTCAGTTGTTAATTTTACATATGAACCTAGATTGAGTTTAAACAGCCATCTTATTTGAATCCTTTGAAACACAAATATAGTTTAGAAAAAAATTACAGTTTCAATTTTAGTGAGTACTATTGTTGCTTTGATATAAACTGAGTCTGATTACCTGCTTTAATCTTTTTAGTGCCAAACCTTCCTCATTTTTGCTTTACCTTTGAATTCTACATCATTCACTATCAAGAATCTTTAGAAATATTGTAACAAATATGTCATTCATGAAAACCTCAGAAACACAGCAATCCTGAATAATGAACCCTAAATTAGATCACATCGCCTCATGGTGTATTTTCTCTAGGACTGAGAAACCTTCTTTGATTTTATAATTTTCTGGTTTGTTTTGGAAAAGAATTACAGTTTGTATTTCACTTTGCATGCCTTTACTATGGATCTTCTTTCCTGTTTCAAAAGTTATGTTTCTGTCTTATGATTACTATTTCTTTTTGTGCTTGTACAACATTCTTGGAATAACCTTGAAAATAATACTACTATTAATATTGTTTCAGGAAGTCTTACACTTGATCTTTAAGATTGGTTTTCTCAAAAAGATGTCATATTTTGGCTGCCATATTGCAGTTTTGTAAGGTAGACTTTTAGGTATACAAGTTTAGAGTAATATTGCCATCATAAATCCGAAAGCATCAAGCAGAAGGGAGGAGCTTTGAGACATACTATTCATCTTAGCTACAATCAAGCCAAAGGTAAAAAGAGATTCTTTGAGTCTCATTCTCTTAGCCATTTACTTTACTTCTGTCATTGACATAATGGTCTTCCAATTAACTTTCAACTATCCTTCAACTCTCCCTAGCTTGGTATAAGTATTTTTATTTATTAAGTTTGTATGTGAATGATATTTCCTTAGGCATTGCAATGCTTTTAGCCAATAATAGCAGTTGTTTCCTCCAAGTCTTTCTACATATTTGAAGCTCATGCACAAATCTTCAAGACATAAGCATATTTTAGTGTGTGTGTGGGGGGGTATGTGTACTTGTGTGAACTACTTTATGAGTGCTATGAATCACACCTGGTCCTCAGAAAGAATGGCTGATGCTCATAAAACAGAGCTGGTTCTTTAACTTCCAAACAATAACTAATGCTCACTACTTTCCCCTTTTAAAATTCCCATGAGTTTATGGCTATATGCCAATTGCAGGTTGTTGCTTGGGTAAGAAGGTGATTGGATGTGTCAAAGCCAAAATGTTTCCCAACTGTGGTATTAAAATAGATTCCAAAGAACCTATTTTATTAAGAAGTCAAATGATATATTTCTCTTGAAAGCTATGAAAGTATATCTTTTCTTCTCTGGAACATTTTCCTGTTGTTATCATTATGAAATAAACTTCCAGTGTTCCTTTCTTGTGAAAGATTGATGTTAATTTTTAAGCCATTTTCAACATATATGATCTCATCTATGATTTTTATTCCATTTTGGTACTTGGTACCTTTTGTGGTTTCTTATATTGAAAAATCTAGGTCAGCATCAAGCCTCTTGATGCTATTTCTATTTTACTGATTAAGAAATGGAAGACCAAAGGTTTTAGTGACCTGTTCAAGATGTCACAGCTACTAAGAATCAGAGCCAGGGTAGAACTAGTTCCTGATATTCACTTGTGGAGCTTTACATTAAAATCTTCAGCCAGCGTTTCCCCTAGAACTCACTTTCTGGCAGTCATTGTGTCAGGGAGTTATAAAATATCAGAATTTCCTTTTTTTTTTATTATCAGGCATTTGGCACTCCTGGGATTTGAGGGACATTAGTTATAAGCTACATTCTTACTATGGAAAAAAGCCATGGCAAATGTTAGAAATAGATGAAGTGATAGAATAAAGGCTGGAAAAGTGCTTTGAAGGCAAAGGTTATGTGAGCGTGAAGGAAGGCTCTTCTCACACATCCTGTCAATGGGAAAAAGGAGACTTTGAAATGCAACTTCATGGCAAAGCAAAAGTCATAAGCTAACCAAAAGTATCTGGATGTCAGTGTCCTTTAGCCACTAAATATATCAAATTACTTTGGTGTAACAATGAGCTACTTTCACCTAAGAAATAGTGACCAATTCTCTGTATAATTACTCTCTATATATTATATAGAGTAATTATATAATTACTCTAGTTATCATAAAATCATTTTAAGATTTTCATCCACACTTATTCTGTATTACTGAAAACTTTGAACTAAATCTATATGAAAAGAATAGATATTAAGTAAATGACCATCTAGTGCCTTTGGTGTGGGACACTTTGCTCTTTGAAGTTCATTTTAAACATCCCAGGTCATTGGTATACAATTATCAAAGATTTAAATCCACCTTCATCCTTCAAAGCACCCCCCCCCAGTATTAAGGCATTACAACTCTGCTTTTTGAACAGCACTTTCGATTAAAAAAAAAGACACTCTATAAACAAAATGAAAAAACTAAAATCAAAATTTTATACATATAACATGTAATATAGCATACAATATATTTTAGCAATATTTTGTCATTATTTTGTAAATATCTATGGGTATGTCATAGAATTATTTCTCATAATAATTTTATACATTTATACATTTATGAGCATTTAGGTTGTTTCAATATTTTTGCTATTACAAGGTAAAAGTGATGCTTCTACAGGTATCTTTCTTTAGTGTTCACAAATATTTCTGCAGAAAAGATTCCTAGAAATAAAATTTTCTAGGCAACGGGTTTGATGCTTAAACATTTTGTTAGGCAGGGCATCTCCCAGTAAACACAGGTTTTATAGGTTACCTAAAATTTACATTATAAGTCTTGATACATTTACTTTTCATGACCAGAATTTGTGGAATCTTCTTTTGCTTGCTTCTTTCTGCTAGGGCCCAAGTGCCTAGCTTGGCAAATAACTTTTTATTTCCTTTACTTATAAGGTACCTTTCTAAAAAAAATCCTGTAATATATTTAGATAAGAATTTTATGAGCATTCTATTTTCATTCTCCTTTCTTGGAGTCAACCTCAAAATGTCTATCAATTCATTTGTTTTATTGGTAAATTGCATGCTCTCTAGTTTCTGCTTCACACATCTACACAAATGATCTACAGTATTGGTGCAGTGCCGCCTCTGTGTCTGCTCAACCTCCCCTTACTCCACAAGCAAGTTTTCAATCATTTGGGCAGCAGCATAAAAATTACCTACCTGCTCAAGGAAAGGATTGGATACAGAACACTGTAAAGATCTCTGAACCTTGCACTCAGTCAGGGCTTCTCTTAGAAATGTAAGGCCAACATTTCTTATAGTTACTCAGCCTAGTTCCTTTAATCTTTTCATCTGCCTTGTAGTCATACAAAGAAATACAACAGAATATGGTGGATAGTTTGTTTCTCCATATGCCCATCTTAATTGTATCTGCCAGCCAGCAAAATAGTCTCGCTTCTGATTTCATCTCTGCTAAAATAGCTGCCACTGTCCTACTTTCTTCCCTTTTATCCATTTGTATTTTATTCAAAATCTCTTCATTCCTCTGTGAAGACTTTCCCACTATCAGGAAGCATTTACCTGTGGGAGAAGTTGTGTATTTTCAGGACAGCCAAAAGGAAATCGCCATCTTTGAAATCACTTTAGAAACATAGGGGTTTTCTCAACCTTCTTTCTGGAGTCCATCTTTAAGCCTGAATAGGTGAGTTGTTCCCCTTTAGAAAAGATTCATTTTGAGTATGAAAGTCTTTCACCAGAATTGAAAAGGAAAAGCAAAATGCTTGCTTTCGTTGAAATGTTCACAATCTTTAAGAAGAGGAGCCAGACCTATTCATGAAAATTGATAACAAGAGTGATTTTCTGTGCAGATTTGGGTATAAGTATAGCCAGCTGTCACTTTTATGCCTAATCAAAATTTTTCTGGGTCAGCTTAGATACCCACTGTAACTAATGTCTTAGGCTGGGAGCCCCATATTACTGGCAAGTACTTTAAGTTCTCAGTATATTTTAGGGCTTCTGCCTCTTCCCCTAACCCCATACTTGCATGTGGTAATCAGAGTAAGCAGTCTTGGAGGACAAACACAAAATATTTTCATTACTAATCCCTATTTTCCCTGTCTCAAGCACCTTGCTATAAGACAAACATGTGAATATGGCACTGAACTACTTAACCACATATACAATCCATTACTTAATGTCACATCCCTTTTCTTGAGGCAAGGATAGGAAAATGTGTTCATATACAGCAGAGAGTAAAACCTCAAATTTCTACAAGATTAAGTATCTTAAAGAATGATGCTAAACTCAATGTAATTCCCCCACCCAAAGAAAAATCCTTTTTAGGGGCATGGAATTAATTTTATAATTACAGAAAAATTATGAGAGTAACACAAGGAGTTCATATACGTCCCATAGTGAGGTTACATTGTTAGTAGAAATGTATGTAAAAGTGGTACATTGATCCAAATCATTGGCATTAATTGTTTGCATTAAAAACCATATCCTATTGATTATACTGAATGGATTCATTCTTTCTTTTTTTAATTTCATTGGTGTGTGTGTGTGTGTGTGTGTGTGTGTGTGTGTGTGTTTTGCCTGCAAATTTTATGTGCATTGCATTCATCCAGTATCCTCAGAGTGCATCAAAAGATGGTGTTACTGATGTTACAAACAGTTGAGAACCATTATGTGGTAAAAGTTATTGAGCCTGAAGCTATTGAGTCTGCTTTAGTTTTCTGAATCTCAATATTCAGATCACGATCACTTAATATACTTCTTCAAAGTATAATTGAAAGAAGATAGTTTGTGTCCCTAATTTTTTTCTCTTAGACTGACCTGCAGCTCAATTAAGCTAGGAAGAAAAGGAATGTTGAGATTTCTTCTAGACAAAATATAAAATGGCAGAAATAAAAGAAAACAGACATAACAAAGTTGTGAATATATTTTCTTGTTTACATCAAAAACTGAATTTTAAATGTTTACTATCATTAAAAATCATATCTCCTATTAAATATATAACTGTGTTCCATTGTAAATTACAAAATCACTATATAAATTTATAAGTAGGGGAAGCCTTAAAATGCCTTCATAGACTAGGGTAACCCACAAACAGATTTTATTTGTTGCTGCTGTTTGAAAGAGATGTCTGCTATGTCTTGAATACACAGATACCCTTCTGATCCAAACTCACAACTGCTAGGATTACAGGCATGAGCTGTCTTGCAAAATTTTTAACAGTAGCCTTTTGAAAGCTGATATGAAGCCCTAGTATAAATTATTTTCAAAATTCTAATCATCAAGTCATGCTGTATAACATTTTAATAAAAACAGAAACATAATTTAGCAACATATTTTACTAAAGTGTTTCATCCATTGAAAGATTAATGGTGAAATATTTAATATAGATATTGATCACACATCCACCACTACCTCCTTACAACTTCCTTCAATATCTCCCACCTCAAATCCATCCCAGTTTTAACCTGTTTTTGTTTAGTGTGAATGTGTGTGTGTGTGTATGCATGTAAATATGCATGCTGTGTGTGTGTGTGTGTGTGTGTGTGTGTGTGACATTAATACCCTGAATCCAATTAGTGTTGTCCATATGCACATAGGTCCCTGGCCATTCACCTGGGAGCGATCAACCTCTTAGCAACCATTCCCATTCACTCTGCAGTGATCAACTACAAGTATTAGCCCTTCAACATCCATGCTGGAAATTGACCAGCTTGAACTTGTGTAGATAGCTAGCCACAGATTATGGGAAATGAAGCTTGAAACAACCATGTCATGTTAGGAAGTATTCAAGAATGTCACTATTGTTTTGGCCACTTTTTACTCAAAACCCAATAGCAAGAATCTCACTCAATACAAGAGAAAATCCTGATTACTGAGATTTTCAAAAGGAAAAAAAGTGGCTTAAATTGCTTCTAATATCTTTAAAGAAGTGTTGTTTTATCTTTTTGAGCTTTGACATCTTTCAGCAGGCTTGTTCATTGAGAAGACATTAGTTAGCTTTTGCTTTGCTTTGCATTCTGAATTTAGCCAGTATCTGCTTGACTGTAATTTTTGTCCTTTGTTCTCATAGCTCTAAAGCAACCTCTTCTAGCGAAGAGCCAAAATGTTTCTCCCTTTTACATGTGACAGCCTGGTTAAAAAAATTCTAAAACTAAGTATTAGCTCTTATACACAAAACCTTCCATTTCCAGTGTTAAAATGTTCTAACTCTGGCCTCTAAGTCAATCTTGAACAGGTTGACCCTTTTGTTGAAAGGCAATATGCATGGTAGTTATGAGTATAGGCTGAGGAATCAGAACTGCTTGCAAATCTTTTTGCCAGCATTTTGCTTGGACCTTTTTGGGATTTTGTATTATCCACAGAAAGAATTCAGGTGAATGAGAATGTAGTAGAGAAGACAGAGTTGATTACAACATAAAGCACAACTCTCCTAAAGGGATGAGTATAGGTGATAGCTAAAGGGAGAAGATCCTGGGAGAAAATTCTCCTATAGAGTGAGAGTGAACCATAACAAGGGGATTTTTTTGTTGGCTTACACGCTTATGTTGATTGTATTTTGTTTTCCAAGTTTCCTAAAACATTTTTTAGCTTTCCTTTTGGTGGCAGATGTCATTGTTCCTGTCCAGGTGAATAGTACAATCTTGGGAGTTTAGAAAGATGAGTCTTCATCTGTCATCTGACATCTAACTCAGATCTCATTCTGTTGACCAAAAGTCATTTTAAAGAGTAGCTTAAAAATAAGTAACTTTTAACTATAAGAAAAGCCATGCAATAGCAGGATGCTTCCCCTTGATGGGTCTCCAGAATACTCTGCTACCTCCACCTTCCTCTCATAAGGTATGTTAAATATTTAAGAAGGAGGTTGGTTGTGGTACATTTCTCCATGTGGTACTTAAATTATGAAGAATGATTGCTAACTATGCTTTCTCCATTCCTCTCACTCTTTGAATCTCCTACCTCCTATATAGCTGTTTAGTAATCTTTAAGGCTGAATCTGCCTACTTTCTTGAGCCCTAAATCAAAAAGCAAAGCTTTCTCTTTACTTATTCAGCTCCCTTCTCCCAGTAGCTGCTTTCCTTTCTTGTTTCTCTAAGGTTTTAATAAAACCTTATTTCATTCTGAGTCTACGTTTAATTTATTTTATGACCAAGATTAAAAACTTCCAGATAGGTATTCAAATTCCCTGGTTTTATATGTATATTGGGTTCTAGGAATGGCAGAACCTTGCAAGATAGACCACCCTTTTCTTGAAAGATAAGTCTTATCCATAAGGGCAAGGATTCACCCATTTGATAATAACTTGGTCCCCTCAATCCATAAACACTTCTTTGGGCCACCTTAAAGATGCAGGACTGAAACAAGTTTTGAGAACCTGAAGTTCCTTTCTGTTTTCTTATTCTCATAGATAATTTACAAATGAACATAGAATAAATTCTTAAGCATTAACTGCAAGTGCTGCTTACTGAAATCATAAATAATGTTGAACCAGCACCATTTGTTGAAAAGGCTATCTTTTTTCCACTGGATGGTTGTAGCTCCTTTATCAAAGATCAAGTGACCATAACTCTGGGTTCATTTCTGGGTCTTCAATTGTATTCCATTGATCTACTTGCCTGTCTCTGTACCAATACCATGCAGTTTTTAACACAATTGCTCTGTAGTACTGCTTGAGGTCAGGGACATTGATTGCCCCAGAAGTCCTTTTATTGTGGAGATAGCCTTTTCAACAAATGGTGCTGGTTCAACCAGAGGTCAACATGCAGAAGAATGCAAACTGATCCACTCTTATCACATTGTACTAAGCTCAAGTCCAAGTGGATCAATGACCTCCACATAAAGCCAGACACACTGAAACTAATAGAAAAGAAAGTGGGGAAGTCCCTGGCAGACATGGGACCAGGGGGAAAGTTCCTGAACAGAACACCAATAGTTTTTGCTCTAAGATCAAGAATTGACAAATGGGACCTCAAAAAATTACAAAGTTTCCATAAGGCAAAGGACACTGTCAGAAAGACAAAACGGCAACCAACAAAGTGGGAAATGATCTTCACCAACTCCACATCCGACAGAGGGCTAATAATATCCAATATATACAAAGAACTCAAGAATTTAGACCCCAAAGAACCAAATAACCCTATTAAAAATGGGGTACAGAGCTAAACTAAGAATTTTCACCAGAAGAATTTCGGATGGCTGAGAAGCACCTTAAGAGATGTTCAACATCATTAGTCACTAAGGAAATACAAATCAAAACAACCCTGAGATTCCACCTCACACCAGTCAGAATGGCTAAGATTAAAAACTCAAGAGACAACAAGTGCTGGCAAGGATGTGGAGAAAGAGGAACACTCCTCTACTGTTGGTGGGATTGCAAGATGGTACAACTGCTCTGGAAATCAGTCTGGCAGTTCCTCAGAAAATTGGGCATGACACTTCCAGAAAACCCTGTCATACCACTCTTGGGGATATACCCAGAGGATTCCCCTGCATGCAATAAAGACACATGCTCCACTATGTTCATAGCAGCCTTATTTATAATAGCCAGAAGTTGGAAGGAGGCCAGATGTCCCTCAAAGGAGGAATAGATACAGAAAATGTGGCATATCTACACAATGGAATACTACTCAGCAATTAAAAATAATGAATTCATGCAATTTGTAGGCAAATGCATCTGGAAAACATCATCCTAAGCGAATTAACCCAATCACAAAAGAATACATATGAAATGCAATCACTGATAAGTGTATATTAAAGAGCCCAGAAGCTCTGAATACTCAAGGCACAATTAGCAAATCAAAAGATTCCAAAGAAGAAGGAAGGAGAGGACATTGGTCCTGAAAAGACTGGTTCCAGTTTTGCAGGAGAGTACCAGAACAGAGAAAGGGTTGGATGATGATTGGGGAATGGGCGGGGGTGGGGGTGGGTGTGGGGAAGGGGAAGAGGTCTTAAGAGACATATGGTGCAGGGGGAACTGGGAAAGGGGAAAGCCTTTGGAATATAATCAAAGAATATAGAAAATAAAAAAAATAAATAATGTTGAATTATAGCCCTTTTGGTATGACAAAATAAATCTTAGGCACATTAGCAACTTTCAGTGTGTCTTCTGCCAGTACTACTAATGACTTTCTTATTTCCATAAAGATGGTTGTGTTTGTAAAAAAGAGCAAAGTTCAGGCAGTTGAAGGTGAGAATTTTAGATGTGAGTGTGTAGGAAAAAATGTACCTTTCCCCAGCATCAATTTTGGAAGTATTTTTCCTTCTCCCATTTTGGGTTTACAAAAGGCTCATTGGAGAAAGAGGATAGTAGATATGGTCGAGTCAATTTTAGCTGTCAACCTCAGAAAATCAGTTACAACATTAATCAATGTCATCAATGGCAACCCTTCCTTTGGATATGAGAAATCTGCTAAATATTCAAGAAAAGATATTGGACAGATATTAAGTATCAATCCCTTGTTCTATATTGTCTAGTCAGAGCAATCCCAGTGATGCTGCACACCAGATTCCCTAGGTTCTAGTTAGTATCTGCTAAGTGTTTCGAATGTGTGAGTGCCATTAAGGTGCTAATTGTGGCTGTTTATCATCCTTGGCTATAAAGCTATAAAATCTGAAGCTGTATTCACATGATAATTACCATTCAGTCTTTCAGAAGAAAAATCCCTGAAGCAATTTACCTATTTCTACTAAGAAGAGTATGACAAGCCAGTTTTACCATGAATTTATTGAAAGTCTATGATCTCAGAAATGTTTCTTAATCAGCGTTCCATGACAATTTGAGCCATTGTCAAAACACTCTGTGTTGAAATATCCTGAGTTTCCTTACCCCAGGCAATTGCTTTTTTCCAAAATCCTAGTTTCTGAAGTCAGTGCTCTAGCTTCTGTCTGCAACTGAGAGATAAAAGCCAACTAATTCCTTTGAGGATCCTAAACAACTGAATAGGGCAATCAAGATTAACTAGGAGACTTTCACTACAAATGCAGTAGGTGCTCTGGACTGAATTCTAAAATTATTTGCAAAATGTAGTGCTAGAATGTAATGTGAGGAATGCAAATATTAAATAAAATCCACATTCAAAAGCCTTTTTTTTTTTTTGCTGCATATAGCCAAAGTACAAAAAGTTTGAAGTTGAAGAATTGATTTTTTGACCCTCTAATAATGTTTATGGAGATCGGGCAGGGGGTTGTATAGACATTTAAATTTTAAGGTTCACATATCCAGAAAATATAAGTCCTTCTTTCCATAGAAATTTTATTCCTGTAAGCTGTTCTGTAACAAATATTTATGGATGTACTGAGTTCTGAAATTTAAGTAGGAAAATACTCCATTCACAATGATTTGATTGAAATGCAGATCTGTATTAACATATATAAACTTAATCAGTTTATGTAGCCACTCTGATGTTCTTCTTATCTCAAATATTCACAATTTAAAGATTATATCTAAATCACACCTTCTAAGTGAATGCTCTAAGTGATATTTTATAGTACTGCTTAATATACTAATACATTTTTTACCTAAAACAAGAGTGTTTTATCCCTTAAATTTACCATGATTGCTAGAGACTAGCCACATGCTAAGAATATTCATGTGGTTTTATTGGGCTTCCATACTAATTAAAAATAAACTCTTTCTATTGTCTGTGCCATATTTCTAAGCTTAGTTATTGTGCAATAGAATCTTTTCCAGTTTCTTCATTATGAAAAGAATATTGCACTGGAGAGTTTTTTCTTCAAGCTGTCTTGACTGCATTAAGAATGGCTTTCTAAATGGGATTTGAGAAAATAATTCATCTTACAACAATAGATGTTCTTTCAGACAAAATGAAATGAAGAACTAAACATGAATTAAATGAATTGGAAACAACCAATACTAATTTATAAGGTTCCTGAATCACCTGAATCATTCAAACTATCTGCCTCTGCTACCATGGGATTCTAATTAATAGGGCAAGTCCCCCCCTTCTCTTCTCTGTCTCTCTCCCTGCATGTTGTTTAGCTCAACAGATCAGTCTCCCAAAGACCTTCTGGAATTCCAGCATTGGTCAATGGTAAAACAGCTGATAATGGATGCCTCCACCCTATCATTCACCTACCAAATACGTTTGACATCACTTTTCCTAAGTCATGTTACACAACTTTTGAGGGCATTTTTAACAAGAAATATACAACAAGCTCTAATACAGTTCTATGTACTAAGAAGGAGTCTTAAGAGGAACCCTCAGCTTGATTTGATATATGAGAGGGAAAGATAAGAACCTCTGGAATTTGAGGTTATTTTCTATGTCATTGCTCTGAGTACAGACTGGAATACATGAGACCAAGTTTCAAAAAGAAAAACAAACAAAAGGAGGAGGAGGAGGAGAAGGAGGAGAGAAATGAAAAGGGAAAAGAAGGGAAGAAAAGAGAAGATAAGAGCCAGATACCTCCAGTGATTCATATGGTAATTTAAATAATTTCTGTAACCTCTTTGACAGTTTACCACTTTGACATAAACTAGTTGTATCTTTAAGATTCCTACTTGATTTTCCTGCTTTAAGAATGAATTGCCCACCATATTCTAAATTCAGTGTCAGATTTAAGTTATGTAGAAAAACATTCATTATAACAGAATTATTCTGATCTTATGTTTCTCTTTTCAGAGACTTCATTCACTCATGATTCTCCCAAGTTCAAATTTTCAGTAGGCAAAAAAGTCTGTCACAATGTGAACAATTCTAAGTTCTGATTTAAAAAAAAAATTCCCCAATGTTATGAAGAAATTTCATCTCTCCTGCTGTAAGGGCATTCACTCTGAAAGAAAAGAGTAAGGAAACCACCAAGAACACCACATAATTTAGTTTCTGAATTTCTCCATACTTCCATGCTCAGCTGCCTTTCATGATTGCATATCTAGAACCCCATGGACTCCATGTATGAATTCGGTACATGTTTAGCCTTTTGTCCTTTGGCTTTCTCTTTATATCTCTCTACATAGATATTAATACATACTTATCCATTAGTGATCATAGGTAAAATGTCTATGACCACAAGTAAAAATCTGTTCACTTCCACTTGAAAGGCCTCTTAAACTTTTGTGTCCATCATTTGTTCGTGACCAAGGTTATAAGCACATATATGCTCTTATCTCTCCCGACTTCTTACCTTTCTCTTCAGGAAATACACACACACACACACACACACACACACACACACACGCACACACACACACACACACATTATATGAATATATATACATATTATATTTATAACTAGCACACACATATTATATATACACAATTATATATACACACATATTATATATAACACACTTGTTATATATATATACACACATATTATATATGTATATATTACTCTCATATATATGTATATATATATATATATATATATATATAATGTGTGTTTGTGTGTGTGTGTGTGTGAGTGTGTGTGTTTTACAATCACAGTATATATTTTAAATTCATCAAAATTGGTTTGGTAATTTGCATCTTAAGGAGATACTTTTATTTCGAGTATTACAAGGGAACCAAGATGTAGAGTCCAGAGGTAGGAATCCTTTCTGAATATCCTAGAAATATCAGTCTAGAAATATCAGTCTAGCCACCTGACAATCTTATTCATATAAAGGCACTAAAGAGAAGATGGAATAGATATATTTTGTGCTATTTACAAATAATGAAACACAATTGGTTCACAGGAGGTTGCTAGGAGCAAAATTCTGAAAGAACAGGATACTCTTTTAGCTATCTTACAAGTTCTACAGTCACATATGTAGCAGAGATTGGCCTTGTTTAATATCAGGAGAGGAGAGGCCCTTGATCCTGTGAAGGCTCAACATTCCAGTGTAGGGGAATGTCAGGAGAGGGAAACAGTTGTGGGTGGGATAATGAGCAGGGTGAGGGGGGATGGGATAGAGAATTTTCAGAAAGGAAAGGAGGAAAGGTGATAACATTTGAAATGTAAATAAAAAATATACAAGATATTTGGTAATTAAAAGAAACATTTAAAAGGAGCATACTTTACCCAATAGTATCCTATGTGCATTATCTCACCTATAAATATAAAAACATCATCTGTAAATATACAAACTAAGGCTCAACAAAATGAAATAATTTTAATCAAAATCATATAATGACTGAAAGAGCTAAAGTTTGTATGGTGGTCATATCTTTTCAAAAGTTGTTTAATTTCTTTTTGTTCTGAAATTTCTTCTATTGTAACAGGAAAGATTTTAGTTATGTATCATTATGAGCACTTCATCACACTATCATAGAAAGCATGGTCTTTCTTAAATATCCTTTCTTCTCCATTGTTGCTTTTTTGTTTTCCATTTTAAATAATTTTTATATCCTGATATTATATATTAAATTTTTTGAAATTACTTTCAATGTGTTTAGCTAATGTTTATAAATTCCTGTTGCTCCCATTTTTAAAGTTATTGCTTGTTAGTACATTTTCTAATCATGAAATAGTATCTTCTTAATAGCTATTTTATTATTTATTTGTTTATTTATGCATTTATATATCTCTGTGTTGTCAGGTTTGTACAGAGGGCTGAAATTCACCCTTTGTGCTGCTTCAGAGCTACTTTCTCCTTAATTATATCTCAAACATTGCTTCTATTCAATAATTTTTAATAAAATTTCCAATGCAATGTTAGTAATCTATGTTAAAATTATATAGTTATTTATTTATGAATTCACAAATAATTCATTTGTAATATCAGTTCTTTTCTGATTACAAAATGTTATTTTTCTACTAGATTGCAATCAATCATTGTGATGATGTTGCATCAAAAGCCATAATTACATATCTGGCTTTCTTGTCAGTATGTTATATATGCTAGGAACACATATAGCTTATGTGTGCTACTGTATGCCCAATGACAGAAGCCTAGTCATTTAGAAACTTTGTATATACAAGGCTGCTTTTATCCTAGTGATTACTCTCATACAGCTAACTTCAAGTTCTTATCTTCAATGCTATTAATTCACAGCAAAGAAGCACTCTGTATCCCTTGATAATTATATTGTCAGATCCATAAAGCTTAAAAATATATTTCCTGAATCAGTACAACTTGCACATGCAGCAACACAGACTATCTTACTTAATGATTAAACAAAACAAAACAAAACAAAACAAAACAAAACAAAACAAAACAAACAACACCACTCTGGAAATCAGTCTGATGATTCCTCAAAAAACTGGGCATGACACTTCCAGAGGACCCAGCTATACCACTTGTGGGCATATACCCAGAGGATTCCCTGGCATGCAATCAGGACACATGCTCCACTATGTTCATAGCAGCCTTAATTATAATAGCCAGAAATTGGAAAGAACCCAGATGATCCTCAATGGAGGAATGGATACAGAAAATGTGGTGTATTTACATAATGGAATACTACTGAGCAATTAAAAATAATGAATTCATGCAATTCTTAGGCAAATGGTTGGAACTGGAAAATATCATCCTAAGTACATTAACTCATTCACAAAAGAACACACTGGAATGCAGTCACTGATAAGTGGATATTAGCCCAGAAACTAATATCTAATCACTGATAAGTGGATATTAGCCCAGAAGCTCTGAATACCCAAGACACAACTCACATATCAAATCATCCCCAAGAAGAAGGAAGGAGAGGACCCTGGTCCTGGAAAGGTTTGATGCAGCATTGTAGGGGATTGACAGGACAGAAAAGGGGGAGGGGGTTGATTGAGGAATAGGTGGAGGGAAGAGGGCTTATGTGACTTATGGGAAGGGGGGAACCGGGAAAGAGAAAATCATTTGGAATATAAACAAAGAATATAGAAAATAATAAAAAAAAAGAAACTCATGGTCCTATAAGGACATTTATTTTAATTATACAGGGAGCACAGGTCAAGTAATGATGATTGAAGAAGAAGAAGAAGAAGAAGAAGAAGAAGAAGAAGAAGAAGAAGAAGAAGAAGAAGAAGAAGAAGAAGAAGAAAGTTGAGGAGTAGCAAGACAGCTGTGTGATTAAAGGTACTTGCTGCCAAAATTGATAACCTAAGTTGAATCACTGTGTCTCACATGATGAAGACAACAGAATCCAGAAAGTTGTCCTCTGACATCCAAGCATATGATATAATACAAACCCCATACATAGATACATAGATACATAGAAACAAACAAACAAACAGTATTTTTTTGATTTCTCAGAAATGCTTTCCTTTTTATTGGAAATTTTCTTTATTATCATTTAAAATGTTATCCCCTTTCCTGGTCCCCCCTACCAGCATTCCAGGAAACTCACTATACTATCCCCCCTCCCCTGCTTCTACAAGTGTGTTTACTCACACACTCACCCACTCTTATCTCCCCACACTTGCATTCCCCTACATTAAAGCATCAATCCTTCTCCGGACCAAGGGCCTCTCCTCACATTGATGCCCAACAAGGTCATCCTCTGCTACATATGTGGCTGGAGCTATGGGCCCCTACATATATGGTCTTTGGTTGGTAGATTAGTCCCCAGGAGTTGTGTGGGGTCTGGTTGATAGTGATGCTTTTCCTAAGAGGTTGCAAACCCCTTCAGCTCCTTTAGTCCTTTCTCTAACTCCTCCCTTGGGAACCCCATGCTCAGACCAATGGTTGGGTGTAAGCATCTGACTCTGTTAGGCTCTGGCAGAATCTCTCAAGAGACAGCTATATCAGGCTCCTGTCAGCAAGCACTTCTTGGCATCTACAATAGTGTCTGGGTTTGGTGACTGTTTATAGGATGGATCCCCAGGTGGGGCAATCTCTGGATGACCTTTCCTTCAGTCTCTACTCCACAGTTTGTCCCATATTTCCTCCCATGAGTATTTTGTTCCCCTTCTAAGAATTCACTATATTCTTGAGCTTCATGTGGTCTGTGAGTTGTATTTTGGGTATTCCAAGCCTTTGAGCTAATATTCACTTATCAGTGAGTGCCTACCATGTGTGTTCTTTTGTGACTGGTCAGTCACTTTATCTTTGAGAAAGGAGCTAAAATCAACCAGTGGAAAAAAGAATTTTCAACAAATGGTGCTGTTTGAACTGGTGGTCAACATGTAGAAAAATGTACATCAATCCAGTCTTATCTCCTTGTACAAAGCTCAAGTCCAAGTGGAACAAGGACCTCTCCATAAAACCAGATACACTGAACTCAATAGAAGAGAAGGTGGGGAAGAGCCTGGAGCACATGGGCACAGGGGAAATTTTCCTGAACAGAACACCAATGGTTTATACTCTAAGATCAAGATTAGAGACATGGGACCTCATAAAACTGCAAAGCTTCTGTAAGGCAAAGGACACTGTCAATAGGATAAACAGCAACCAACGGATTGGGAAAAGGTCTTTACCAATTCTACATCTGATAGAGGAATAATATTCAACATATACAAAGAACTTAAGAAGTTAAACTCCAGAGAACTAAGTAACTCCATTAAAAATGGGATACAGAGCTAAACAAAGATTTCTCAACCGATGAATACTGAATGGCAGAGAATCACCTAAAGAAATGTTCAACATCCTTAGTCATCAGGGAAATGCAAATCAAAACAACCCTGAAATTCAACCTCACACCAGTCAGAATGGCTAAGATAAAAAACTCAGGACACAGCAGATGCAGGTAAAAATGTGGAGAAAGAGGAACACTCTTCCATTGTTGGTGGGACTGCAAACTCATACAATCACTGTGGAAATTACCCTGGCAGTTCCTCAGAAAATTGAACATAGTATTACATGAGGACTCTGGTATACTACTCCTATCATATACCCAAAAGATTCTCCAACATATAAAAAGGACACATGCCCCACTATGTTCATAGCAGCCTTGTTTACAATAACCAGAAGCTGGAAAGAACAAAGATGTCCTTCAGCACAGGAATGGATACAGAAAATGTGGTACATTTCCACAATGGAGTGCTTCTCAGCTATTAAAAACAATAACTTTATGAAATTCTTAGGCAAATGCATGGAACTAGAAAATATTATCCCCAGTGAGATAACCCAGTCACAAAAAGTATTTATAAAAGGGGGTCTGAATCACTAACAAAATATAAATCCTGGAGGTCCAAAACTAATAAAATGGGTAAGGATGGATGACTGTAGTCAAAATAGATTTGATATGTATGAAATACTAAAAACATAAATTAAAACCTGAACAGTAAGTAAGAAATATTCAATAGCTAAAATAATGCCAGTAGAATAGCCAAGATGGATCCAGAAATGTCATCAAGGAAATCTTTTTTATGACAAGAACTTTAGGTTAATACTTCTTTTTTGACTATTTTCTAAACTCTTCATAGCTAATTTTAATGCTGACTACATTTTTCTTCTAGCATGAATACATATGAATAACTCATAGCATTTTATGCTTTTAGGCTTCTAGGGACTAAGGAATGTAAGGAGTTCCCTGTGTTATCTCATCTAGTATAAGAAATACATTTAATCAACAACATATGCAGTGAAGAACTTTTGCCTTTTAAAGAGGTAAAGTGTTTGAATACTAAGAATCTGTGTACATCATAAGTTTTTATTAAAGTGGTGTTAACATAATTCAAGTATGTCCATTTGTAGAATGACTTATTAATTTTCTTTCATTGTTGTGTATTCTGAAAAAAACATGTTCATAATTTTTGGCATGTGCCTTAGTTAAAATTCCATTGGTGTGAACAGATACCATGAGCAAAGCAACTTCTTTTACTTGAGGACTTGATTATATTTTCAAAAGGTGAGTTCCTAATCTTCATGGAGCAAGAACAGTAGCAGGCAGAAATTGTAATACAATAGTTAGACCTTTCATCTTGATTGATAGGGAGGGAAAAACATGGAGAGAGAGAGAGAGAGAGAGAGAGAGAGAGAGAGAGAGAGAGAGAGAGAGAGAATTTTTCAACAAGATCACACATAATCCTTCCAAACTGTCCCCCAAATAGGGACCAAAGATTTAAGTATATTTGTCTGTGGGAAGGGAGTTCTCATTTAAACCACCACACCCTGTCAGTGATATACTTATCTAAGTTCCCGACTTCATAGGCTTATAAAATTTTCCAACTGTATTGCAAGTCTTTACATCTATTCCAGTTCTTCAAAATGTTTACATCAAGCATATTAATAAAATGCAAAAATCACCCTACCAAATGGGTTTAAAGTCTACATGAGAGGTCTAAATTTGAGGAGGTTTATGATAAATATAAAGCCTTATATGGAATGATATTTCTAGGCAATTCTCTGGAAAATCCCTACCTCTCCCAAGGGCTACAGTAGAGAACTTTCTTTTGATCATTTATGCCCACATTTGACAAAATCTTCTGAACTTGGATACTCAAATTGTTAGTCTTTGGGAAAATCAAGTCAGTATTGAGTAGTTGGAAAGACTTAGATTTTCTTATAACCTGCACTTTTCAATTTGTCCTGTATCACACGACCCCATTTGAAATGTGTAGTACATTTTCTTATTACTTTAAAATGAATTACACTTTAAGTGTATCAGGCAAACTACTTTGTAGCCCTTGATAGCTTGAAGAACTGGTAAAGTTTTATTTTCAGAGTCAGAGCATTGCTAAATAAGATGGTTTCATTTTATACAAGTAATAAATTAGTAAAAATATTGGTTAATTAACATTGGTTAATTGAATCATTATGGAGGTAAACACTTTCATGAACCTCAAGAGGAATTAAATGAGTAAATGAAGCTGGGATGTGCATTGTAAATTCTTCCTAATAATGGGTGATGGGTTCAGTAATGTTCTTTCCTTGTCTACCTGACGCATCATGAAGGTTTCAAGTCAAGATACTTTTTGAACAATGTCACATTCATACTAAACTTTCTGTTAACATTGTATTATAATGGCAGATGAGATTACACACATATTAACACAGTGAGTTTCTTTATAAAAGTATGTTTCATTTTTATGAAAATATAGACACCTGTTTGTAGGTGTGTTTGCATGTACTTTAATTGAATATATTCCACCAATTTAGTTTGATCATGAAAATTAAAAAGTAATAAGCTTTTTTTGATTTTATCACTGGTATTGATTGAATGAAGTATATATGATGATAGTCACTGAAAATATAAAGATAATGCAGCATATTTACTAGGGAGAATTATTGGAGAGTACTGTGTCTTCCACTGAATATACTACATAGTATGCAGAAGTCTTCTCCTTAAAGAAAATATAAGAGCAAAATGCAGGATATCTTGCTGGAATATACACATTGCAGACTGTCAGCAAACTTTTGCATTGTAAAGGTTCATTCTCTCACTCAATGTGTACTTCCATTCCATAAGCAACTACTCATTGCTAGTGTTTACCTGGATATAGTCATAATCACCATAATATACAGAAGACTAATAAGTATCTGATGGGATCCATAACAAAGTATATTCCAATGTGCTAATTTCAGCCACCTACTAATATATAGAAGGATTCAGCCACCTACTAATATATAGAAGGACACCGTTACTCAAACAGATGTATTCATGTTTACTATACATGCATGTTTGCTGGATGGATGGAAGTGTATATAATCATATTTATGGAAAGTTACAACTAATATTCTGATTTTAGGTGCTGGTTATTAGTCTTCCTAATATATTAAAGATTCATCTCTTAGCTATGAAACATGGGAGTTGGACTACATATAGATCTCATAATATTCATTTTTCTTCTGAATGATTTCAAAATTGAATTGGCATAAAAATGTGTCATTATATGTACTCAAGCCTGTTATCTACTTTTCTCATAATTGTCTTTGTAATTACTCTTTATACCCCTATGTGCACGTTTGTGTGTGCTGTGCTTTTGTGTGTGTATCATATATATGCATACATGTATACCAGAAATAAAAAATATGATATATATATGTATATATAGTATATTCATGTGTATATGTATACATATTTCTTCTTTTTAAATTGGCATACCATTTAAACACTTCCAGCCCTCCAGTCTCCCCACTAAACCCCTATCATCACGCTCCAGTCTCCCTACTAAACCCTTACCATGGCATTCCAGTCTCCCCTACCATGGCCCCCCATAGCTTCTTTTGTCTTGATTATATTTTTACACAATACATAGATGTATGTATGTGTATACACATCCAAATATAGATTAAACCTTCTGAGTCTCATTTTCTTATATGTACATGCCTTCGAGGGTGACTATTTTGTATTGGATCATCAATAAAGGGGCTCATTCATGGAAGAGGTTAATTCCTCTTCAGGTAGCAATCAATAATTGCCTACCATTCTTTATCTAAGAGTGTGGCCCCATAAAACTTTACCCCTTCCATGATGACATGTCCACTGATATCAATATTGTTCCTGTTTGTTTATTTAACTATTTCTAGGATACACTTTTCCCCCAGAAGTCTTTTTGATATTCTGACTCTTACAGTCTTTCTAACTCTTCTGTGATGGTCTCTGAGGTAAGGACTCTGTGCCAGGGGCTGTGTTAAGGTGCTGGTCTCATCAGGATCTGTTGCCTGGTAGTGTGTGTGTGTGTGTGTGTGTGTGTGTGTGTGTGTACAAATTTTAGATTTTCTACCACTAGAGGCAATAATGCGAAGAGTTGGACTGGGGAGATGGCTCAGCCATTTGGAGGTTAGGCTCACAACCAAAAATTAATGAGAAGAGTTCTGAGGCTTAATCTCAAGCAACTTGGGTGGACAAAATTCAGTACCGTGATTTGAGAGGGGCAAGGAAACATGTTGAAAGGGGCAAACCTGACCGTAGACTCATTTAACCCCAATCATTTTCCTTGTTGAATATGTTCTGTCACTGGGTTTTGATTCTTTGTCTGTTGTATTGTTGCCTTCATTTTCTCAAATGTGATACTTTTCACTAGACAAAAGAGTTTTCACTTGAGTAAAACACTTGGTTTCATGAGAAATCACCAAGCTTCTTTTTGCAAGCAAGATAAGATTTGAAATGGTACCATATATTGTAAGCATTTTTATTGGTCTTGAATAATACATGATTTTTTTCACTTCATGTATCAGACATTCCTAGGAAAGCTGGAAAAATTCACACTTAGAAATTAGAAAGTTAATATTCATTTTCTACATTCTTTAGTCAGATATTTTATTTGATTTGGAAAAATCTGTGAGTTTCCTGTGAACACACAGTGCCAATTTTATGCCAATTATGCAAGCTACTGGTAATATCTTTTTCTGCCAACTTCAAATTTGATATATTCAAAGCCAAATATTTTATCATTCTCCAAATATATTTTTGCATTCCTTTCTATCATTGAATAAAGACCATCTCAACTTACTTAATCTTTTACTTTGTCTTCTCCTTTACTCTCATCCCTCCTTATCATGCTCATGATGAGAGATATAAGCCATGATACCCAAATTCTGACATCATAGCATTTGAGAAAAGAGCAGAAATAATAAAATTACTTTCAACTTGGCTTTGCCTTCTCAGAATTTAATCATTGAACCTTGGGAGGTTACTTGCAAATTTACTGTTTCTTTCTCTCATGAAGCAGGCCACATTAACCTCTTTTAGCTTTGTTATTTATTCTTAGGAGATAGGAGAAAAACTAAGAGATGAGCTGTACAAAGCATCGGAGAAAGATAGGCCTTACTGTGGCTCTCCCATTTATTGCCATTGGATCTTATCCTTCTGCCCTCAATTCTGACTCTTGCCCACCAAACTTCAGCATGAAATGTCCAAGTTTACTTATTTCCTTGAGGTTGTAGTTTGAAACTTCCTGAAAATAATGCAAAGGTAAAAGCAAATAAATGTTTTTCCTTTTCTTCTGTTTATCTTATTTTTATTAGAGCTCTGAGCCATGAACCTATCTCTGCGTGAGGAAACCTTAACTCATTTCTTCTGTATATTCAAGCTCTACTGATGCTAGAGCTGAAATCCCATTCACACATATACCTCAATCCATCTTTTTGATTTCTAGTTCTCACTACTCAATACCCAGAGTTAAAGTTCCCATTATCTCCTGCTTGGATTGTTCCTGGATGTCAATCGATTGTTCACAGAACTGTCAAAACAATATTCACAAATAGTGATCTGACCAATATATTCCCTAACTTTAAATCTTATCTGGCTTCCTACAATATTTTGCAGCGTTATAACATGGTTATGGGGTCCTTCACATCTCTGGCACCAGGCTGCTAATGTAACAGCTAATAAGACCCCAATGTGAAGCATATTTCAATAGGCACTCTCTGCTATCCACCTGAAGACATTTCTAAGATTTTCACTATGTGAAAGTAATAGCTACAACACTGGGAAAACTGCAAATCCTATATCAATCTCTTTTTGCCTGGGCTTAAAATGGGTCATCTTCAATGCTAACTTTCAGCTTAATGAGTCTGCCTCTTGTATATACAATTAAAAGGATCAACTCTTCTCATATTGTAATGAAAATTTAGCAAATATTACCAAATCTTCCTGAATTTTTTATACCCTTTTCCCTCAAGGGACAAGAAACAGCTCCCTAGTGTGCCTTGCACATATGCAACATCATGCAAAATTTGGAAAGCTTCAGTTAATTACCAAGAACATGTAGATTTTTTGACAGTTTTGGAAATCTCTCATTTTAAATATTTATAAAATACATAATTATCAGTGCTAACTGAGCATTCTCTTGTTAGAAGGAAAGCTTCATATTCTAGTTCACATAAAATATTGGGTCGTTATGATAAAAATCTTGTTGTCAAATAGGTAACAAGTTTTTAAAAAGGAGAATTTATAAGAGGAAAGAAGAAATGATGAAAGAGAAAGACACCATGTAATCGTATTTAGAAATTCTGGATTCAGGAGAAGAAATCTTATGAAAAAAAAGTGTTTAGAAGGGACCCAAACCAAGTCCTAGGACCTCTTTTCTTTTGTAGATAGCAACGCATGTGCCTGATTGCAGAGTTCTTTTCAGGAGTTATCAGACTGTTTTTATTTTATATTGAGGTATTGTTAGTTTTCTGTTATAAAGTAATACAAACTCATATGGCATAATATTTGAAATGTAAAAATCGAGAGGCATAAATACACATCTTTTCATCCTCCAAAGCAAATTATAATTGCCATTTGAAGATATTTCCTTCCAGGCTCATTTTTAGGCATACTTTTTAAAGTCCATCTCTTTTTGAAATGGAAAAATTCCCAGTATCATTACCTGTAGGTAACAAAGATGATGTTCATTTACATTAAGAGAAAAGAACGAAAGCAATGAAGCAAGTACATAGGGGAATTTGGAGAGAATACTGTTGTTGGTTCTACAATGGAAATCAAAGAATTTACAACTTAAATATCTATTTAGAAAGTGTTAGAAACATTGTAAAAACCAGAGAGTGATCCATGACCACAGTTAACATATTGACCTTATATTATTGCCCTATGAAAGAAAAGTTGGCCAAGTTAAATTGTTTCTCAACAATCTTCATACAGGAATGATTTCCTTATGAAAAAGACTTCAGGCAAGCTTTCTATCATGCAACGTTGAAGCATTAAATTAGAGGTCAAGAATATGCTAATGGTAGGTATTCAAGGTCCACAATCCCTTCATTCCTGCCAACTTACTACTTGACATTCTATTTGTAGTACTTACCCTCATTTTATCTTCAAATTCCAACCAACTGGATTGCTTTGCAACTATATTCAGGTGCAGGTTCTTTCTAAGAGTTACAACTATCACAACCCTCTGAGGAAGTTACCAAAATGATGACTTAACATGAATCAGTTCCAAATTAAGTTTCCTATCTCTGTGATTGTACTTGCGCATATGTACAGACAATCTCAGATCACCACCATTCCCACGTCTATATCAGAATATGGTCTCTGAGCCATTCTCAACTTAGAATTCAGGAAAACATTTTGCTTGAAATGAGATTCTCTAATCAATCTTGTGATATAAATAGTAAACTGCAGACAAACATCATGCTAAGAAAATAGACTTATTGTTTGTCATTGGTTAAACATGCAATCAATATGACTTAGGTGGCCTTTGAGGCAGAGGTCTTTTGTCTCCCTATTTCATTCTGTTGCTGTTGACTCCATTTTCATATCTGTTAAGCTACAGTTTCTGTAATTCCTTCTGTTCATTCTGAACTTTTGTTTATATTTTCCTACATTTATTTATTTATTTGGGGTGTGTCTGCATGCAATTACACATATATGTAGGCCAAAGAATAACTTGGGAGAGGTGATTTACTTTTTCCACCAAATGAGTTTCAAATTCAGGTTGTCAGGCTTAGTGCCTGAGCCATTTCATCAGACACGATTCCTGTCTTGTCTATATGTCTCCCTACTATTGTATTATTAATTTCAGTGTGAGCTCCCAGAAATAGGTAAATTGGTCATTGTTGGCAAATAAATTTCTCTTAATAACAGTTTGAAAATTTTGAAGTTAATATAGAGTTATTTGTGTCCAATTAAGGTCAATGTAACAGAAAAACTAAACTGTTTAGTCTATCTATAAAAGTGTGCCTGTGTTTGTTATGTGAGACTCATGGATTCAGGTTCCTTATATTTTCTTACAGTTTCATCATTTGTATTGCAGAATTGTAAGATCAGATCTTACAAATCTGCCTCAGCTACTTGCAGCTAGTTTATAAATTATCTGGCTCGAAAGTAGAGAGATGGAAATAAAGGATCTATTTCTTCTTCTTCTTCTTCTTCTTCTTCTTCTTCTTCTTCTTCTTCTTCTTCTTCTTCTTCTTCTTCTTCTCCTCCTCCTCCTCCTCCTCCTCCTCCTCCTCCTCCTCCTCCTCCTCCTCCTTCTCCTCCTCTTCCTCCTCCTCATTCTCCTTCTCCTTCTTCTTCTCCTCCTTTTTTCCCTCCTTCTCCTCCTTCTTCTACCTCCTCCTCCTTCTTCCTCCTCTCATCCTCACCCTTTCCTCCTTCCTCCTCTTCTCCTCCTCCTTCCTCATTTTCTCCTCCTCCCTCTCCTCCTTCTTCCTCCTCCTCCTCTCCTCCTCCTCCACCTCCTCCTCCTCCTCCTCTTCCTTCTTTCAATTACTCCTCTTGTGGCACAACCCACAATCCTCGCACATGTTTATTCAGAGCTCACTATGAGATGGTAGCAACATGTATACCTGACAAGGGCTGGTGGGAAATGAAGTTCTGAGATAGTTTGCCTTATTTTCATCTATCACTTAACATTTATGCTTTTAAACATACAGGAGTGAATTCATATTTGAGACAGGTAACCAATTCTTCCAAGCATATATTTTCCAGACTGGTAATATACCTGGAATTTAGTCAAAAAATTTCTAATCATGATGTACACACATTTAATCCCACCATTCACAGACAGAAGAAAGTTGATTTCTGTGAGTCCTATGCCAACTTGGTTTACATAGTAAGTTTAAGGCCAGCCAAATAACCTAATAATTTTCTGTCTCAAAGAAAAAGAACAGTAACCACAACACAATAAATAATTTCCTTGAAATCATGTATTCCTCAATTTTGGACATTCATCATTCCCTTAACTTTATGGTTTTCTCAGCTCAGAAATATTTCCTGAAAGGATATTTATACTTTTCTCATTTAAGCAAAAACCCAAATGTTGTACTTATTCATCAAAAGAAGTGAAATGATTTCTCTTATGGAGTCAGAAGTCTAAAGTTTACAAAATCTAAAGTGACAAATACAAAGTTGTCATGTGAACTGTCTAGCTATATGTGTTCTTATAGAATTGCCATGAATATTCAAAGAGATAGTATGTAAGAAAAGAAGACTCAATTAAAATATTGATGTTAATCTATTTCCTAGTGGTGTTTAACAAATCTGTATTGCCAGTATTTGCTACCTGATGGTTTCTAATTTTGACCCTCCCATCAGTGATTTATTTCCGCAGAACCTGAGCCCTTAGCTCTTTCTTACTTCCCATTCACTGGCATAAATGCAGAACAGTTTCCTTTTGGATCATTCAACTTTAGAAAAAGAAAATTCTTATTTGCATAGGAGGCTATTGGCATTGAGATTTTAGCTGCCTGAATGTGAAAGAATGACAGGATTTTATTTATTTCACAGTTAGTACTCAGTACCCTGTATGAACTCTACTTTGGGCTTACCTAATTAAGGATCTGGATTGTGATGTCATTTCTAGTGCAATGATATTTAATCTTTACATTTTTTCCTGGGTCACTTTGTATTCATTTAATCTATTTTGCATAACTAATTTTGGATATATACAAATTCCATCAAATTATAGCAATTCTGCTGGTAACTATAGCAACTTGTGTTCCTGGTTCCCAAACAGAAAGTAGAACCTTTAGTTCATATGAGAGTTTCCTTTATGCACTTCAGAAAAACTAACATTTCTAGGTAGTCTTGATTCCATTATGTAACCAGGAACCACCTTTTTGAATGCTACAATAGAATGTATTTAGTTTATTTAATACTTTTAGAAAATAAAATGAGGTGTAGCAAGCACTTATTATAATTTCATATATATTTGATCCTGCTACTTTGTAATTATGCACATTTGTTAGAAACAGAAGTAAAAAATAACCACTGTTTATTCTTCAAGACCATGTTACCTATTGGAAATGCATTAAAATGGAAACAAAATAATATTTTAGAATAAATATCTGAAGGCTTGTCCTCATCAGGCATGCTCTGAAGGCTTATTTGTCATCAAGGCTAATGAAGCAAACTGTCCTGCAATTGTTTCTTCCTTTTGTCAATGGGCAGTACAAGTAAGATGGAAGTAACAACAAATAGAACTCTCATTTACTGTATTATCTATTTTTTATTTTTATTTTTTTTATTTTCTATATTCTTTGTTTACATTTCAAAGGCTTTCCCCTTTCCCAGTTACCCCCCACCATATGTCCCATAATTCCTCTCCCCCCCCCATGCTATTCCAAACTCTTTCCCCTCCCACGATTTCTCTGTTCTGGGTCTACAATACTGGATCCAATCTTTACAGGCCCAGGGTCCTCTCCTTTTTTTCTTCTTGAAAGTCATTTGACTTGCTAATTGTGCCTTGAGTATTTAGTGCTTCTGGGCTCATTAATATCCACTTATCAGTGATTGCATTTCATGTGTATTCTTTTGTGATTGGGTTAGCTCACTTAGGATGATAGTTTCCAGATCTAACCATTTACCTACAAACTGCATGAATTCATTATTTTTAATTGCTGAGTAGTACTCCATTGTATAAATATACCACATTTTTGTATCCATTCCTCTTTTGAGGGATATCTGGGCTCCTTCCAATTTCTGGCTATTATAAACACATGAATTTAATTAAAATGTAATAGAAATCCTGAGAGGTAGATATTACTAAATCTCCATTTTTGTAATAGGTAAAATGAAATTCTGGGAGCTTAAGCATATAGCTTAAATCTTAGTACTTGTATGTTCAGGCTAAACCCCAGTCCACTTACAAGGAAATTGTTTTTCATTTTCATGATCATATTACTGTCTGGAAATATATAAAAGGGAAATAAAACACAAATCATTTAAAACAAATGTTTTAAAGTTTGTTATAATATTATCTCAATGCATTATTTAGCTTTTTAAGTAAAAGCCTATATTTTGAGTATTGACGAACCATGCAGAACAGTCTATTTTCTTTGTAATTTATTACTGATTAAGCTAAAAATGGAGAAATTGTTAGGAACCATACAGAAGTGACACATTTTAATGTAAATATTAGAAATGTGGCTTTGTGAAAGGTGTTAATTACATTATAAGTTAATATTTCAAGAGAAGTTGTTAACTATGCAGTTTAATTTTTTCAATTTTTCAATTTTTTAATTTTTTTAATGCATTAGCTTCAGGATGCATGAAGCATGATGTGTATGTTTTCAATCTACAGATTAATTCTAGGGCTTCACCAGAACATGGCATAAGGACTGTTTATGCTCCAGAAAGAAATACAGTGTGATGTGATGTTCATCCTCTAGTCCAGTGATTCTCAACCTACCTACTGCTGTGATATTTTAATATAGTTCCTCATGTTGTGGTGACACCTCCACCAATAAAAGAATTTTCATTGCTATTTCATAACTGTACTTTTGGTACTATCATGAATCATAATGTAAATATTTTGGAAGGTAAACTTTTTCCAAAGAGGTCATGACACACATGTTTAGAATTGCTGCTCTAGTGCAATTCTTGGCTAAAGCATCATTTGAAAATAAATTGTGTGGACTGCTTATTCATTTCCACTGAGTTGATGATTATTCAGGCTTAAAAAGTTATTTCTATAATAACTATAATTTTATAATTTGCATAATACTTGCAACCTCATGTGAATCCCAAAATTTGAGATATAATTTCTAATTCTAAGTAATCTCATAGTTAGTCTATATATGAAAATATAAACTCTCCACCCTTTATGAAGTTTAAAGGAATATGTGTTTAGGTTTAAAAGACAGTGCAAATTGAGAAATATGATATCAATCCCAGGGCCAGGAGATCCCCAAGGCCCTTCCCAACTTTCTAATTTTAGTCCTAGAACAAATGCCAGCCTTCCCCTCTTTTGAGCATACATATCATGTAACCTTTACATGACAAAGTTCTGATCACTGTAATTTTACATATCTTATAATATTTGAAGAATGAAAGGAAATGAAACCCCAGCACCTATTTTAAACATACAAAGTTGACATACAAATCTTTTACTTGTTTGGTTAGAGTCATACCAAGATACTTTATATTGTTTGTGGCTATTGTTAAGGGTGTCATTTTCCTAATTTCCTAGTCACCCTGCTTATCCTTTGAGTATAGGAAGGCTACTGATTTGCTTGAGTTGATTTTATAACCAGCCACTTTGCTGAAGTTGTTTATCAGCTGTAGGAGTTCTCTGGTGGAGTTTTTTGGGTCATTTAAGTATACTATCATATCATCTGCGAATAGTGATAGTTTGACTTCTTCTTTTCCAATTTGTATCCATTTGACTTCCTTATGTTGTTGAATTGCTCTAGCTAGTACCTCAAATACTATATTGAAAAGATATGGTGAGATGGGGCAGCCTTGTCTAGTCCCCGATTTTATTGGGATTGCTTCAAGTTGCTCTCCATTTACTTTGATGTTGGTTACTGGTCTCTGGACAAAAACTTCAGGTCTCTGAAGAAGGAAATGGAATAAGACCACAGAAAATGGAAAAATCTTCCATGCTCATGGGTTGGCAGGATTAATATAGTTAAAATGGCAATCTTGCCAAAAGCAATATACAGATTCAACACAATCCCCATCAAAATCCCAATTCAGTTCTTCATAGAGTTAGAAAGAGCAATTCTCAAATTCATCTGGAATAACACAAAACCTAGGATAGCTAAAACTATCATCAACAGTAAAAGAACTTCTGGGAGAATCAGTATCCCAGACCTCAAGCAATACTACAGAGCAGTAGTGTTAAAAACTGCATGGTATTGGTACAATGACAGGGAGGTGGATCAATGGAATAGGATTGAAGACCCAGAATTGAACCCACAGATCTATGGGCAATTGATCTTTGCCAAAGGAGCTGAAAACATCCAGTGGAAAAAAGATAGCCTTTTCAACAAATGGTGTTGGCTCAACTGGAGGTCAACATGCAGAAGAATGAGATCACCCACTCTTATCTCCCTGTACTAAGCTCAACTCCAAGTGGATCAAGGACCTCAACATAAAACCAGACATACTAAAACTAATAGAAAAGAAACTGGGGAAGACCCTTGAGGACATTGGCTGAGGGGGAAAGTTCCTGAACAGAACACCAATAGCTTATGCTGTAAGATCAAGAATAGACAAATCAGAACTCATAAAATTATAAAGTTTCTGTAAGGCACAAGACACAGTCAAAAGGACAAATCAGCAACCAACAAATTGGGAAAAGATCTTTACCAACCCCACATCTGACAGAGGGCTAATATCCAGTAAATACAAAGAACTCAAGAAGTTAGACCCCAAAGAACCAAATAACCCTATTTAAAAAATAGGGTACAGAGCTAAACAAAGACTTTTCACCTGAAGATCGAATGCCTGAGAAATATCTTTAAAAAAATGTTCAACATCATTAGTCATTAGAGAAATGCAAATCAAAACAACCCTGAGATTTTACCTCACACCAGTCAGAATGGCTAATATTAAAAACTCAGGAAACTGCAGGTATTGGCAAGGATGCAGAGAAAGAGGAACACTCCTCCACTGCTGGTGGGAATGCAAGCTGGTACAACCACTCTGGAAATCAGTCTGGTGGTTCCTCAGAAAACTGACAGGATACTTCCGGAGGACCCAGCCATACCACTCCTGGGCATATACCCAGAAGATTCCCCAGCATGCAATAAGGACACATGCTCCACTATCTTCATAGTAGCCTTATTTATAATAGCCAGAAGCTGGAAAGAACCCAGATGTCTCTCAACAGAGGAATGGATACAAAAAATGTGGTGTATATGCACAATGGAGTACTATTCAGCCATTAGAAACAATGAATTCAAGAAATTCTTAAAGAAATGAATTGAGCTTGAAACCATCATACTAAGTGAGGTAACCCAGTCTCAAAAGAATACCCATTGTATGCACTCACTGATAAGTGGATATTAGCCTAGAATCTTGGGACACCAAAGACACAAAAGACACAATCCGCATACCAAATGATGTCCAACAAGAAGGAAGGAGTGGACCCTGGTTCGGGAAAGGATCAGTGTAGGGGAATACCAGAACAGGGAAGTGGGAAGGGGTGGATGGGGGAAAAGGGGGAGGGAAAAGGCATATGAGACCTTTGGGGGACAGGGAACCAAGAAAAGGGAAATGAAATGTAAATATAGAATATATCCAATAAAAAAATAAAATAAAAATAACAGCAAAAAAAAAAGATCTCAAGAGAAAATAACAACAAAAAAACCATACAAAGTTGAAATCATCAAGAAGTATGTGTCTTTTAATTGGCATGGTTGGGATGTATTACTAGCTAAGCCAGGAGCTGACTGCTACATCACAGTTATATTCTGGAGAAACTTTAGTTTGGGTTTGTAGTATCTACTTGTTAGTCTAAATTAACTGGTGAGTTTGGATATGAAAACACAGACTTCCTTTCCTCTGGGTACTTAGTATTTAAAACAGCAACCATGTTTACTATGGTAATTCAGCATAAGTAGGGCATGAACACATTTCAACATGACTCCTAATTCAAAACCAAAAGAATGATATATAATCTCAATGAGGTACTGTCTTAAAGTCTGCTAACACTTAATGGCATATTACTTCTTAGCTATGCTGTAAGACGATGTTTAAACATTTGGAGAAGCAGTTTATTCTTCTAGTTACAGTATGATCCCTGGCCAAGGCACCAAAACAGAGAAAGGGCAAGCCCTTTACTCTAACAGAAGAAACATTCTAGAGCATGGGCACTGTCTACATTGAAGAGTCTCCCTCTGAGGATGAATTACAATAGGCCAAGGTAACATGCAGTGCTGTTATGGCAGAAGCATTCTGTGGCCCTGTATTCAATTAGTAATTCTCTCTTTTAGAGTTAGAACCAACGCCTTTTGACAGCAAGAGATTTCTACCACATTACTGCAATTAAAAGAAAATCAGATGGTTTTTCAAAGGTTATGAAAAGCTTATGGAGAGAGAGTATCTGACACAGTATTCAGGTACTTTACATGTCTAGTAGACCATGGTAGAGTGAAATTAGATTCTAGGAATACATGTGCTGTTTCTTTCATCTTTCTTACATTCTTAATCTTTGAAATAAGTTCTCCAAATCTAAAGTAACAAGTAAGCATTGTATATCATAGAAGAGTTCAACAACTTGTCAGTTTTCTTTGTCCCACTAATAAGTCTACTATTATTATATGCTATACAGAAAGATAAAGAAACATACATATAACATTTACCTAGCATCTTACCTAAAGTGAAATAAAGTATTCTTTTGTTCCATTAATGTCAATAGAGTTTGGCTCACAAAATGAAAGAGAATAGAGTTGCACTGTGACCTTAGGCAAGGACATGTGCTACCACACCTACTGAAAAAGAGGTGTTGCGAGCTGACATGAACAAGTGAACCTGCTCTGAAACCTTTAATAAAAAGCTTCCTTTGCCTTCCTAGTGGGTGGCAAACCAGCTTGACAAGCTTGCTCAAGCATTCAGTATAGTTTTTGACATTAAATCAGAAAGACATGATGACATTTCTAAGTTCACCAACACTCAGATTTCACAGGTAAACTGTAAGAGTTGCAAAGAAAGGAGAGATGGCGTGAAAAGCATAAGTATGCACAGTTTCTGATAAATGTCAACCTACTGTCCCTCGTTATGCTCTAACCAGAGGGCCTTTGAATGATGTGATAGAAAAGTAAGGCTGAGCAAGACCTTTCAAAAGGCTCATTGAGTTTTGAAGGAAGAATTTTGCAACTATAATAATGAAATCCTAATGCAAGTTCACGATGACAGAACTTTAGTTGGAGTGAGATATGTTTTTAAATGAGAAAAAGGACTTAAGAGGGCTGAATAAAATCCCCATTGGTGGTATTACCTATAAAGGTGGCCAATCTTAGTGAGTTTCAGACTTTCATGTTTATTAGATTTTGTTTATTATCAGAAAATGGGGTTATGAAGGTGATAATTGTCTAATGTAGAAGTGATTTTTCCACAATAATTACACTTTATTGATTTAACTAAGATCTTTTACTTTGAAGAGAAGTGTTGAATAATGCTAACATTTCAATAGGTTTATATCTCATTGGGATAAATTTTATGTAACCCTCAGAAATTACATTGATATCCACCCTGTGATTAAAAAGGAGTATTTTCTTAATGTTTTTCTTGGATGTTTATAAAATTAGCCATTGCCTATGGTCCTAAAACACTCAATTTCAATTGTAAGGGAGAAGTGTCCTATTCTATATTGAATATTTGTAATAAAAATTATGTTGATTTCCATAGCTTGTAGATCTCTTTTTCATATTTTCTCATGTAAGTTGGATTTTCTACATTGGTCTGAGAAATACATTGAGAAGAGAATAAAATCTCTTTCAACAATACCATTTTCAAAATATAAAGATACTTACATCTATAGAATTGCAGCAACTTTTAGTTTTAATAGGCATGCATATCCACACAAATACTCAACATAAAGACATTGATCTTGCTTAAAAACAGGCTGGAAAACTGAAGAAAATCTGAAAATTTCATATCTGATAAAGTACTGATGTCCAAAAGATACAAAGCACACTTTAAAGTTAACAACAAAACTATGAATAACCAAAATTAAATATGGAAAATATGTCTGTAAAGACAACTAAAGCAATATAAGCAAAGCACATGAAAATGAATTAAATATTTGTGCCACAAGAAGATTGCCATTCAAGTAAACAATGAAGTGCCACTATAAGAAGAAATGCAGTCAGAGACATTAAATCCTGTGGAGGTAGTGTAGAGGGAACTTAAGAATACAAAATGCTGAAACCACGTTGGGAGGCAATTTGGTGGCTTCTTAGAACATGAAATACTTTTATCCCCAGCAAGTATATTTCTTGGAATTCACTACAAATCGGTTGAAAACTTGTATCTACCCACACAATTGCACATAATATTGTAGGCAATTTTATTTACAATAGAAAAACTTTAAAAGAGCCAAGATATCAATCCAAAGACAAAAAGATAAACAGTCAGTGGGACTTCAAAATGATGGAATATTACTTAGTAATCAAACTAAAGTAAAGTCATGAAAAAAGATGAAGGAGAGTGGTCAAGACTGCTCAGTAGCAGGTAAAGACAATTGTTTCTATACCTGAAAAACCTAAGAAGTTGATATTGAGAAGAAATGGACTCCCTCCAACATGTTGTCCTCTGACTTCTAAATATGTAATTATGTGCACACAGAGAGTAAATAAGTTTAAAAATTATAAAAGAGAGAAGGAACTTGTATTTCTATGAGGAGCAAGCCAGTATAGAAATGGCTTAATGTCTCATGTAACACAGGTGGCAACCAGCTCAAGAGTGGAGGATGTCTTTGAATTTTTGATCATCTTACCTCTCTCTACCATCAAGTGCTTGGAATTTAGGCATGCATTAGCATTGATTACTGGCAATCCAATCAAGGCCTTCATGCATGCTACTCTCACCTTTTTTGTTTGTTTGTTTGTTTTTCGAGACAGGGTTTCTCTGTGTAGCTCTGGCTGTCCTGGAACTCACTCTGTAGACCAGGCTGGCCTCGAACTCAGAAATCCACCTGCCTCTGCCTCCCAATTGCTGGGATTACAGGCATGTGCCACCACGCCCAGCTTGCTACTCTCACCTTTAATGAGCTATACCCACAGAACAAGATACAACCCTATCTGCTTACTAATTGTAACAAAGAAGCCATTCATATACCATGTTAAGAGTAACGGATAGCCAAAGTGGACAGGGGAAAAAAACACAAGAACCCACAACCCCATACAAAAACAAAAAAACAAAAAAAAAACAAAAAAAAACTACAAACAATTGAATGATTCTGAGAGCAGGGAAAATAGTCTTTCCCAGGAAAGGGCACAACAACTGATTATCCAGTACCAAATGGCCATCTCTGAAAATACAAAGATTAGTAGCATTGTCCAGACAGATTAGTTTTCATGTATATGTGTGCATATGAGTGTGTGTGTGTGTGTGTGTGTGTGTGTGTGTGTGTGTAACTTTATGAAACTGTGTAACTGTGTTACAAATTAGTCAATCAAGGTATAGTCACATATATTTCTTAATTAGATCCAATTGAATACCCATTGCCATTAATTTGAAAGACCACTAATCCCACATACTTTCTCAGGAATCATGAGTAATAATTCTTCCAAGATATTTAGGGTTTAGTTTCTCATACCTTTTAAGGACCCTATCCTCATTTAAATAAGAAAACTATTTGTTGTATCAAAAATGTCTTCACAAATAAAACATAAATCTAAGCCCATTGTATGGAATTGGTAATTCAAACTAAACCTGATACAGGAAGCATGGATAAATTTGAGTATCCACTCAGAGCCAACTCATACTTTGCTGATAATTTTCTTGGTTTTGACACAGGGTCTCCAGACTGGCTCAGAATTTGATATGCAGCCTCTGCTGGCCTCTGACTTCAAAGAGCAGGGATTACAGACATGTACCTCCATCACATTTGAAATTTTGAACTTTGATAGACACTTTAGGGCAAATTCACTCAAATATCTGTGAGGATCAAGGTAAGGGCATAAGAAATGATAGAAATTCTTGTCAAGATTTTGAAGTCATTAATCTGGAATTTATTAAATCAAATGATTTTGGTATTCTACATTGTCAAACACACTTTCGGGTAAGCAAAATAAGAAACTAATATTGTCAGTGTAAAAGAACAATTCTAAGCATTGTAGGGGAGTACCAGGAAAGAGAAATGGGAGGGGTGATTGGGGAATGGACAGAGTGAAGAGGGCTTATGGGACTTATGGTGAGGGGGAACCAGGAAAGTGGAAATCATTTGGAATGTAAACAAAGAATATAGAAAATAAAATTAATTAAAAAAGAATGATTCTGAGATGACACTGAAAAAGCATTGACAAAATTCAGCATCCTTTCATGCTAAAAGTCTTGGAAAGAGCAGGAATTCAAGGCCCATACCTAAACATAGTAAAAGCAATCTACAGCAAACCAGTAGCCAACATCAAAATAAATGGAGAGAAACTTGAAGCAATCCCACTAAAATCAGGGACTAGACAAGGCTGCCCTCTCTCTCCATATCTTTTCAATATAGTACTTGAAGTTCTAGCGAGAGCAATTAGACAACATAAGGAAGTCAAAGGGATACAAATTGGAAAGGAAGAAGTCAAACTATCATTATTTGCAGATGATATGATAGTTTACTTAAGCGACCCAAAAAACTCCACCAGAGAATTTCTACAGCTGATAAACAACTTCAGCAAAGTGGCTGGTTATAAAATTAACTCAAGCAAATCAGTAGCCTTCCTGTACTCAAAGGACAAGCAGGCTGAGAAAGAAGTTAGGGAAATAACACCCTTCACAATAGCCACAAACAACATAAAGTACCTTGGCGTAACTCTAACCAAACAAGCAAAAGATCTGTATGACAGGAACTTCAAGTCCTTGAAGAAAGAAATCTAAGAAGACCTCAGAAGATGGAAAAATATTTCTTGCTCCTGGATTGGCAGGATCAATATAGTAAAAATGGCCATCTTACCAAAAGCAATCTACAGATTCAATGTGATCCCCATCAAAATCCCAACTCAATTCTTCATAGATCTAGAAAGAGCAATTCTCAAATTCATCTGGAGCAACAAAAAACCCAGGATAGCTAAAACTATTCTCAACAATAAAAGGACTTCTGGGGGAATCAATATCCCTGACCTTAAGCAGTACTACAGAGCAATTGTGTTAAAAACTGCATGGTATTGGTACAGCAACAGGAAAGTAGATCAATGGAATAGGATTGAAGACTCAGAAATGAACCCACAGACTTATGATCACTTGATCTTTGATAAAGGAGCCACAACCATCCAGTGGAATAAAGATAGCCTTTTCAAAAAATGGTGCTGGTTCAACTGGAGGTCAACATGCAGAAGAATGCGAATTGACCCACTCTTATCTCCTTGAACTAAGATCAAATCCAAGTGGATCAAGGACCTCCACATAAAACCAGACACACTGAAACTATTAGAAAAGAAACTTGGGAAGACCCTGGAGGACATGGGCACAGGGGGAAAGTTCCTGAACAGAACACCAATAGCTTACATACTAAGACCAAGAATTGACAAACGGGACCTCATAAAATTACAAAGTTTCTGCAAGGCAAAGGACACTGTCAGAAGGACAAAACAGCAACCAACAAATTGGGAAAAGATCTTCACCAACCCCACCACTGACAGAGGGCTAATATCCAATATATAAAAAGAACTCAAGAAGTTAGACTGCAAAGAAACAAATAACCCTATCAAAAAATGGGGTACAGAGCTAAACAAAGACTTTTCACTAGAAGAAATTCGGATGGCCGAGAAACACCTTAAGAGATGTTCAGCATCATTAGTCATCAGGGAAATTCAAATCAAAACAACCCTGAGATTCTACCTCACACCATTCAGAATGGCTAAGATTAAAAACTCAAGAGACAACAAGTGCTGGCGAGGATGTGGAGAAAGAGGAACACTCCTCCACTGTTGGTGGGATTGCAAAATGTTAAAACCGCTCTGGAAATCAGTTTGTTGGTGTATTAGTCTGGGTTCTCTAGTGTCACAGAACATATGGGCAGTCTCTATGTAGTTAGGGAATTTCTTGATGACTTACAGTCTGTAGTCCAACTCCCCAACAGTAGTCAGCAGCAGCTGTGGATGGAAGTCCAAGGATCTTGCAGTTGCTCAGTCCCACAAGGCAAGCCGGCAAGGAAGAATGAGTCTTCCTTTTTTCAATGTCCTTATATATGTCTCCAGTAGAGGGTGTAGCCCAGATTAAAAGTGTGTGTATCCATGCCTTTAATCCCAGATGATCTTGAACTAGAATCCATAGCCATAATCTGGGATTAAAGGTGTATGTCTCCACACCTTTAATCCCAGATGATCTTGAACTGGAATCCATGGTTCAAGATCTCCATGCTAAATCCAGGTCAGAAACTTATATCTCTGAGCCTCCAGATTAGGATCATAGGTGAGCCTTCCAATTCTAGATTGTAGTTCATTCCAGATATAGTCAAGTTGACAACCAGGAATAGCCAGTACAGTCGGTTCCTCAGAAAATTGGGCACGCCACTTTCAGAGGACCCTGGCATACCACTCCTGGGCATATACCCAGAGGATTCCCCTGCATACAATAAAGATACATGCTCCACTATGTTTATAGCAGCCTTGTTTATAATAGCCAGAAATTGGAAGGAGCACAAATATCCCTCAAAGGAGGAATGGATACAGAAAACGTCGTATATTTATACAATGGAATACTACTCATCAATTAAAAATAATGAATTCATGCAATTTGTAGGTAAATGGTTAGACCTGGAAAATATCCTGAGTGAGTTAACCCAATCACAAAAGAATACACATGAAATGCAATCACTGATAAGTGGATATTAATGAGCCCAGAAGCCCCAAATACTCAAGGTACAATTAGCAAGTCAAATGATTCCCAAGAAGAAGAAAGGAGAGGACCCTGGGCCTGTAAAGATTGGATCCAGTTTTGTAGACCCAGAACAGAGAAACCGTGGGGGGAGGGGGAATGATTGGAGAATAGTTGGGGGGGAGAGGAATTATGGTACGTATGGTGGGGGGGAACTGGGAAAGGGGAAAGCCTTTGGAATGTAAACATAGAATATAGAATATAAAATTTAAAAAAAAAGAAGGATTCTCACCTCAATGGACTAAGAAATAGCATATTCTGGAGCCATGTATGAATCAGCATGTCCTGATATTCAAGATAGATTCATATACATTGGTAGAAACATCAGATGGATGAGTGACAGTAACTTAGGCATATCTAATAGCCTCTGATGTAATTGAACAGTATTCTCAGCTTTTGGGATAGTGAAATCTAGGGTTAGGTGGATATCTTTCAAAAGGACTTACCAAATAGTTACAGGTATGTTAGGTCACGTACAGAGGTGGCCAACACATGAATATTTATATGTTAATGTATCTCAAGAATGATTGACACTAGTCCTATAAAATTCCACTCTTCTCAGGTATTGAGGTTTTACTCAGTAAATCAGCCTTAAACAATATTCACTGTCATATTTTTTGTTTGTTTGCTTTTCTAGAAACTTCAATTAACAGTATATGTGTGTATATATATGTATATGTGTATATATATATATATATATATATATATATATAATGTTCTTGGAATGTCTAATAAATGTGAACCTATCAAAGATTATTCAATGTTATTAATGAATTCATCTAGCTGTTGTTTTAGTGAATCTGCAAGAGTGATATAAGGTAATAAAACACCGTGCTTATTCAATGAAAATAATTCATCTCTCATTTATATTGGAAATGTAACCATTTTGCTATAATCCATATTTTCATATAATATATGTTCTACTGCCAAAAATGTTTTAGAGAAAATGTCAAAAATACATACATTAGAGAAAAGAAAACTTCAATAATGCTGGAGGAATGGGTGGTTATTTAAATGTAGAAGAATGAGACTCCTACCTCTTTCACTGCACAGAACTCAGTGTAAAATATAGGAAAAAAACTTTGGCAACTTAAAAATATGAAATTTATAGAGGAAAGCACTTCATGATTTAGGCATAGATGAAAATTATTGTAGCTCAGTAAAAGTAACAAATGGGTTTGTTTCAAATTAAAGCACTTCAAAGGCAAAGCAAACAATTAGCAGAGTGAAGGAACAGTCTGCAAAAGGGAAAAAAAGACATCTCTGCCAGAAGATTCATGTCTACAATGTATCAAGACCACATATATTTAAATAACAAAACTCTAATTAACCCCAACCTCAAAAATGAAAGATCAAATGATCCAGAAACTTTCAGCATGCATAGCCATCAGAAAAATTAAAATCAAAACTATGTTACCCCCAATGGCTATTATCAGGAAAGCAAATGGTTATGAGTATGAATGGGGAGAACTCTTCTTTCATCCTGCTGATAAGAGCATAAACTCATGTGGTCACTGTGGAGATTATTATAGAGGTTGTGATTTAATTGCATGATTCCTGAGAAGAAACCTGAAGTACTCTTACCTTGGCATATCACAAAGAGACTTACTTGCCCATTGATGCTTATTGCTTCACTTTCCACAGTGTCTTAGAATGGACCTGGTCTATATGACTATCGATAGATGATTACAGAAAATACAGGACATAGACTCCACAAAGTTCATCCAGACACATAATAGAACAAAATTATGACCTTGGGGGGGGAAATTAGTGCAATCAAAAAAATCATATTAAATGAGAGAAGCCATATTTGGGAAGATAATGATAAAAATTGTCTATTTTCTCACTTGTTTTACCCTGTGCATGAAACTTAAAAGAAGTTGTGGGTGATGTTTGGGAAGAGGAAAGAGAAAAAGATTGGAAGTAGGAGAAAAACAGGGGGAAAAAAGCACAGTCCAAATACATGACACATTTGGAAACAGAAATGTCATTATGAAGTACAGCACTCTGTGCAATACTTATAAATTTTTAAAGGAAATACACTAAGGATCAGCAAACTTTTCATGCGAAGGACAAACTTTGCAGAACTTCTGGCTCTGACACAATTTTTTGACTGTGACCTTTGCTGTGAATATAGTCACTGATGCTATGTAATACAATTCCCTCCCTCAAAGTCTAAAATAACTTTATTGCTTAACATTAGTAAATAATTTTACATGGCACAAATGCTGTTCTTCCTTTACATTTTTTAAAACTTTTGAACATGTAAAAGTTATGTTCAGCTCATGAGACATTCACAAACAGATGTCAGAATGATTTGGGTCTTCATTCTATAGCTCGTTGACCTCTTACTTAAAGTACAAAAATCTAAAACTTATTTGTCATGCAGATAAAGGTTTAAAAAACATATAGTATAACAAATTACAATTTTTAAAAATGTTATATAATTTCTCTATGTATCTTCTGAAAGTTACCTCTAAAAAACTCAAAGTAATAAAAGAAAATGAGTATAAATCATAATGGCAATTAAAACCTTAAATCAAAATTTTAATTTCAGCCAACCTGTTTTTTTAATTTAATTAAATCTAGTAAAAATGTGTAAAAATAAAATGATTTGTAATTCTAGTGATCAGAGTTCATCGAGCTCCCAACAAAGCACATTCCATGTACTGGCTTAAACATAAAGTCAGAAATAATACAAATTACTATTTAATTGATTTCTAAACTTCCATGTACAATTCTGTGATTATCATATTAAGGTGTGTGAATGTCTGTAAGCAAGAATTTATACATAAAATGACATAAGAAAATATGTATTGGACCAGTAGGAATGACTGGAAAACAATGAATCATTGGGTATCACCACATATTGCAGTCATGTTATCTTGGAATAAGGACTGGGAAACCATTCTTTTGTCTTTTTTCTTAAATATTTTTGTTCAAATATCTGAAAAGCTGAAATTATTACTTACCTCTAAGGTTAACACAACTCAAAATAACTCTTCATAGCATGTAAGCACTGTTATTTTTTAAATTCAAAATATATAAATACAAAAAAGAGAAATAAAAAGCAGGCTTGGTAGTATGCACATATAATTCTTGAGAATCTAAGACAGTGGGTTATAGATGAGTTGAGGCTATGTGAAAAAGAGAAAGAAAAGAATGACAGAACATGTGCAATATTTATTTTTTCATTTATTTCCAGTGTTTGAAGAGTATCTGGTCAAGTAAGGATCAGTTAATACATGAAGCTTCTTTTACTATAGAGTAGAGCAACAGAACAATATGATGTTTCTTACAGCTGATAATATGTGTGCTTCTATACATGGTCTGGTGAAGAAATCTATACTAATTTACTGCATATCCTTTCTATGAGACATTTGCACCTTAAAATATCATGTATTCATTAGCTGTTCATTTTTGTGGGCCAGGAATTCAGACACAGCAGTGTCCTCTGCTTCTGAGGCTCTAAAACTGCATTCTAGGTGTCAGATGGGCTATAGTGTCATATGAGAATTAATGAGGAAAGGACTCACTTCCAAGTTCATTCAGTTTGTTGACAGAGTCCAGTTTTTGTGGCTGCAGAATTGAGAGATTCATTTTCTTTATGGATGCTGGCTACAAACACTTGTCAGCTGTCAGCTGGAGGACACCTTCAGCTCTTGGAAGGCACCCAGCGTGCCTTGCCATGTTGTGCTTCCAAACATGTCTGTTTGCTTCCTGTAAGCCAGAGAAAAGGGAGAATCCCAGTGCTGGGATTACAGGTGTACACTGCTTTGCCAGGCTGGAAACAGTGTTTGGCAATTTTGTATAACCCTGTAATCCTGCAAATGCCATCACATAGATCCTGTTGTCTTTTGGGGTTCCATTGATCAGAAGAAAGAAATTCATCAGGTATTCACACTCAAATTAAGAGATTCTATACATTATACCACATCAAGATGGGGAGGTCATATAGACCATACTATAGACTGTCCCACATCAAGAAAGTTTGAATACAAACCAAGGCAGGACTACAAAAGAGGGTTTACTATTTTTAACTAAACTCAATTAATCTAAGTCATTCTCTTATAGAATATTGAATTGTATGGTTCTTTCCTCCAAATCTATCCATATCCAAAAGCATTTGTTTTATCTCTTACAACAATATAGATTATGTATTAACTTAGGATCTCTGGTCATGCAAAAGAAAGAAGAGGTTAAGGAGAAGATAAAGAGAGGAAGTCAGAAAAAAAGAATGAAGAAAACGAGAGGTGGAATTCAAACAAGTGAGTTAGGAAAGGAGAAAGAGGAAATGAAGCAATAGTAGAGAGAAGAAAGAAGAGAAGGAAAAAACAGAAAGGGAAGAAAAGGGTGAAGAAAAGGATGGGTAGTGAAGAAAGAAAGAAGGGATGAAAAAGACCTGCACTTGGAATTATGAAGTCACTCCTAAAGGCAATGGTGTCTTCAATACAGGTCAAAGGAGCCTTCAGTTGTGACAGGTAATAATGACAAGTTTCTGGATACAACATTCAGGATGCGAGTTCTGGAGGTTGTTTCTTAATGTTCTTTCTACACTATGTGATACGTCAACAAAGTCAGGTTCCCTAAACTCATGCACTTAAACTGTCTGGCAGTGACCTGTTTCCTGGAGATAGTTCTTTCATCATGTGAATGCCATCACATAGATCCTGTAGTCTTTTATTGTTCCATTGATCAGAAGAAAGAAATTCATCAAGTATTTACACTCAAATTGAGAGATTTTATACATTATACCACACAAAGATGGTATTGTATATGCTCTGTCAAGTGTCAAGGACTCATCATATAGATCTTCTCTTCACACATAAGCATAGGGTTGGCTAGAAAAGAGATAAACAATCTGACATATAAATTATAATGTGTATTTTTATTGGTTGTGATTTTAACTTTGATCTTGCTTGATTCTATTATTCATTTTGAAATTTTAAGTTGTGAAACTGGCATAAATCTTAGCAGCAAACTAATGGAACAAAATCATCTTTTATGTGTGTACATCTTTCCACTGTACAGATACAATACACTAAACATTGAAATATCCATTTAAGAAGCTAATTTATATATCAAGCTCAAGTCAAGAATCTTGTTTACTATAAAAGAAACTAAAATATAAATTAGAGTACACTGGACAACTTTGAAGTTAAGAACCTAAGGACAGGGTCTGTGGCACAGTTTGATAATAGGGATGACACACACACACACACACACACACACACACACACACACACCGAACACATATGATAGAAGGGAAGAACTGACTCCATGAAGTTGCCTTGAGCTTCGTGTGCATGCCATAGCATGTAAGTGCCCACACCATGAGTAGCAATAAGAAAGTGCAAAACAATTTTAAAAAAATGAATGAAGGGAAAACAATTCCTTCACAGTTCCTATCTAAACATGAAAAGAGAATGCTTCTGTTATGTATACATTTAAATTCTCCCCATTTATAACTTTATAGTATCCAACTCTAGTATTATTAAAGAGCAAATCAGTCATGAATTGCAATAGTAGGTCAAAGGAATAGGTAGAAGAGTTTGCATTTTTGGTGACATAAAAAACAAAAACAAGCCAGGTGTGGTGGAGCATGACTGTAATCCCAGCACTTGGGAGGCAGAGGCAGGCAGATTTCTGAGTTCAAGGCCAGCCTGGTCTACAGAGTGAGTTCCAGGACAGCCGGAACTACACAGAGAAACCCTGTCTTGATAAAACAAACCAAGCCAAAACAAAACAAAACCAAAAAAAAAAAAACCAAAAAATCCCCCAAACAACAACAATACAACACCCCCCCCAAATTATATTGCCATTGCCTCGATTAAGAGAAGCTCATAATAAATAGCCATTCATGTGTCTTGCCCATTATAGGATTAAAGTCAGGTTAAGTGTTGTATCTATTCTGCTAAAGGGAGTAGAAGAAAGCTGATCAGTCAGAGTTTAAGAATATAATAGGAAAAGATAGAAGTGAAACTGCCAAGCTTCCATAATCAAATTCTTTGTTCATAAGAGAGTAACAATATATCATTAAAAAACATGATATTTTGACTATTATTATAAAATCTTGAAGCATTTACAGAAATGTTTTCTAGTAAGAGTCAAAATAAACTTAGTGAAGATAGATTGAGGATACATTAATTTCACTTATGCATGTAACTAATAGAACCAAAGTGAGTAAGTCATTGTGAATTGTTGCCATCAAAACTTATATCAAATTTCTGTCAATTCTAGCACATTTATTTCCTCAGCAATCAATGGCAGAAAGTTCACTGACTGAAAAAATACAAACAGCACTTCATCACCAAACACAAAGAAAATACATTCTTTGATCATTATATATGTCATTTCCATCTCACTCCCTAAATCAAGCTGAACCCCCCCCCAAATAGTATACAATATATATTAATCAGCCAATCAGGGTTTAATTTTGTATTATGAAACCTATTATAGCATTAGCTAAAATATAAAGAGGAATGTATGAGAGTCTCTTCTCTTATGGAAAGGTATATTGGTGTTGATTTTGTAACACATTGAATTTTAAATGAATATTAGAACATGCTTAGAGATGAAAATAATCTCTTATAAATTGTGGGGGTTTTTGACACCTGGAGTTAAGATCTCATCCTATTACATTGGGTTAGAACTGACACAGCAGCCAAAATGAAATGGTTAAAATTATATTCAAATGAGTTTGGCCCAATAACTCTCTGGTTCTGTTTCTTCATGGTAGTTGATTCTATTATAAAATTAATCAGAAACCTTTTATTTTTAATGTTGAAAAAAAGCATTAAAATCACTACTTTTTGTATGTAGGATTTTCCAATCTTGTTAAATGGCTGATTTACAGTTATAATAAATTGACTTTTTATTTTTAATATACCTAGTAGGAGGATGCTATAAAAGCTTTTAAGGAAGCCAATAAATCTTTTTGAGTGGACTATATGTCATTTCAATCAGTCTGTATTAAGCTCTGATTATCATACATAACAAATGAATTAACATGGTGAAGTTTTGGGTGCCAGCAAAGATGAAAGAATAATTGGCAAATATCTGTTTATGATTAACCTACAGAAAAATGTATGCTTTTAAAATAAAGGTGATAGGAAATTTCCTGTGAGAACTATATTCTCTTGCATTTGCCTACTGATTGGTAGTTGCTGCAAGTCATTAGCCATTATAAAAGCCAAAGTATGAATGGGATTACAATTTACCTAAAATTTAGTTCATTCAGTAAAGAGCTAACGCACTCAAGCTTTGAAATCATCTACTGCAAAGAGTGTTTATTCCCTGTATAGAATCTTACTGTATATTGTATCCTCAACAATATAAGGGAGGCAACAGCAGATTGCTAAACATTTCAAATATTAATTTATTGGCTTTCAATGCTGGGCTTGCAACCATACAGAGTGGCAAAGGAGGAGCTGGTCAGAAAGAATAAGTGAGATTTGACAATTCTATTGGAATCTTCTATGGTTTAAAATTGGAATATTTTAAGGCAACACAAGTTGAGAAAGATATTTTGAACAAATAGCTTCATAAAGTAGGTCTGGTTTTTAAAGCTAGAGGGATTTGAGAAATTCATTTTTATTCTTCAAAATTAATTAGATGTGGGAAGTAGTTTATTGAAAATATCAAAAAAAAGAACACAAATAGTGCAAGCCCCCTGTGAGTTAGTATCTATCTTGTTATTGTGTCACCCTGGTGTGAGCCACAGACTCTCTGGCATAGGTGTTTCTGTCTTCAAAAGACACATTTATCCCCTGGCCTGAGTATTCATTCTTTATTTCTATGAATATGGCTGGTAACAACATAAGGTTTTGTACATATACAATAGTTTTACAGATGATAAATGAACTATGCCTCAGAACAATTTGCATTTGGATAAAAAATACTTTCTGGCTAATCAATGACTAAGAGTCTCTGGCATAGAATGTTTGATTAGAAAGAATAGAAAAGAAGGAAAAGCAGAAATTTGCTTCTTGCACATCCATAGTATCAAAAAGAGCCTATTGGAACAATATACAGTAGTCATTTTAATATATTATAAAAATTTCAACATTTTACTTGGTCCTCTTAAACTCTTGGGTGAAGACTAAACCAAAATAAGAGATCTGAAAATAAAAGGTATTTCTAAAGACAGATTTACAGGTCCCCATTCATAAATGTCTGCTTTGATGTTATTTTTACATTTACAGATTCATGAGCTGCCTTTCTTTAATTTGCCTGTATAACATTTCTGCTATTATTCAGATATAGATCAAGAAGTATTTTTTCTTTCTTATTCTGTATTCCTTAGAATTTGGAAACAATGACAATCTGAATAAAAGGCTTCCCTCCCCTGATTGTCACTTTAAAAACAAACTAAATGAAAAAAAAAAAATCAAGTGACATCTTGGACATGCTTCCAGCACTAAAGAGGTCATGCTGAGTCTTCAAGACAGAAAGACATTTGAATTCCTCAAAACATAATTTGAAGGTAGGAAACAAGTCCATATGACTCCTGATAATGAGAGATATTTTGTTTACAAATTTGATTTTTGCCACTGGTATTACCTTTGATTTCTATGCAGCCATCCTTTCTTTCTATGACCTCTTGGATCTGACTTTCCAGCGAACACAGTTACCTTATAACCAGTCCCAGGAGCCACACAGTCTTTGCACTTTTCTGCTTTGTAGTGCCAAAACCTTCATGCCTCACTGAAAGCTGCATAACATTAAACACATGCTGCAGATAGATGTTCAAATTAGAGATGTAACAAACTATCCATTGAGAATCCACTAAATCACTGAAGCAACAAACCTGCAGATCCAGAGTTCGCATCAGTAAATTACAATATTCTCCCTGTGATGATAAAAGCGAAGCATATTTTATTTTAAAATGCTGACAATAACTCCACAGCAATCAATACCTTTCTTGAAGCAGGAAAATTGCACAGGCCTAACTGCTACTGTACGTTCATCGGAAAGGACAGGTGAACCAGAGATGTGAGCCCTTCAGCAAAAACCAGGTATGAAGAGTCTTTGGCATCTGGCACTTAGATTGGATTCAGCAGTCATCCCTTGAACTCTTTGTGTTACAGGCACTGAGCTCCTCACATTTGACAGCATGTTGTCTTGCAAGCTTGAGGGATGTCTAAAAATCAAATAGGGAGTCTCTTTTGACAAATGTGTGGCTTTTCCCCACCTCCGCTCCAGGGGACGCAGGCTGAGCTTGTGAGATAAAAGCAAAGCAGCAGGTGATATTGTATGGAATGGTATGAGGAAAATATGCATTTCTGAAATGTCAAATGCTTGATGATGAAGATGTGCTATTTCTCTAAAGATTGTTTTAAGGAACAGAAAGAATAAAATCTCCCTCAAATGAAATATGGCTCCACGGAGTGAAAAATGCACTCCAGAGGATTATGTTTCTGCCTGTGTGAGTAGAAGTTGGAGGGCTGGAAGACTGTACTTCACAACATTGCACTGCTATAGTAAATGGAACTCACTAGTGATCACTGTCTATTTATATTTCAGTAAGAATGTTTTCTCTGCAAGTTGCCTAGATGAAACTTCAGCAGATTTGTTATCAAATGGCTTATTTTCAAAGTGGAGCTCATTTGTGCAGTTGTGTCATTACTACATCTGTAAATGTTTACAAATACTTGCAGGCTTGGGAAATTTACTTTCCAGCTTGAAGTGCTCTCTATTATTCTGAGCTAGTTACTTCCAATTGAAGCAATTGTTGAAGTGCAGTTTCCGTGTGTGTGTAAGAAAAGTTTTATAACTTAGTTTAATGCCAGATAATAATCTTTATTAGAAGGGCACTGTCTTTAGGATTTTCCCAAGTGGGATGCACTAAATAAAGTAAACATCAAAATAGCTATGACATTGAAGTATAAATCTGAACACTGTCAAAAGGAAAAGATGTTCTTTTAAAATACTTTTACAAACTAGCCCAAAATGATAGAATTACTTCATTGCCTAATAAAAAGGTATGTTTTGTTTACTGGATTGGTAGCTAATGCATCTCATTTTGTAAAACAAGTTAAGATATATTCTTGTCATCTGTGAATCCCACCCACCAAATGTGTTTTTCCAACTCCCAAGAACTATAGGACAGGATTCAGTAAGATGAAGTACAAGAAGAGCGAATCGTGTATGTGGGGCTAAAGACAAAGGTATTTGTGCTCACAAATATTTACTTGAATGTGTGTATGTACTTCTTGGACACACAAGTAGAATAAGAAGTTAGAGATTAAAGTCTGTCACTTGATGACAAACAGTTGGTTATAAAGGGTTATATAAATACATTCTTCAGTGATGAATACTTTTATGGTATTTCTTGAGACCAATTTGTTAGCTTTTATTCCTATGGTAAGAAATTCCTCAAGTTAAAATGAAAAATGCGAAATCTGAGATATCCTGAGTACATTCTTCCTATCAGTCTTGACACTTTTTGAGACAAAATATTGTGCTCCGTTATGTGGTTCCTTTTATTCCTTGTTTTGTTTTGTTTTTTTCTGATCATTGGTATGAATTGTCTGCTGTTGCAAATGAATGTTTTTCTTCACTCCTTCTTTCCTCTCTCTCCATTTCTCTTTTTTTCTCCCATTTCAAACAATGCAAGATAACCTTAAATTGACTATGAAGGAATGAAAGATCTTGAGCTTTGATTCTTTTGCTTGTGGATGTTGGGATTACAGGCTTGCACATCTGCCTCTGTGCAGTGCTGAGGATAGAACTCAGAGCTTCCTATGTACCTAGCCAATATTCTACCTACTGAACTACATTTCCAGATTTGTAACAATGATCTCTTTCCTTTAAAAAAAAACTTTTAATATGTTACTTATTTCACAATTTCACACACACACACACACACACACACACACACACACTACATTCAGATTACAGCCACGCTTATCTTCTCCTTTCCACTCTTATCCCATTCTTTCCTTTATGTGTCCCATGCCTCCTCTGTTTTGCTTTGTGACTGGTACAGACAAACAACAATAGCAATGTCAAACACACACACACACACACACACACACACACACACACAAACACACATAGACACAAAGGGAAAGCAGTTCAGCATTTACATTTGTTTCTGTAGCATCATTAGTCATTAGGGAAATGCAAGTCAAAACAACCCTGAGATTTCACCTTACACCAGTCAGTCAGAATGGCTAAGATTAAAAACTCAGTAGACAGCAGGTGCTGGAGAGGATGTGGAGAAAGAGGAGCACTCCTACACTGCTGGTGGGATTGCAAGATGGTACAACCACTCTGGAAATCAGTCTGGAGGTTCCTCAGAAACCTGGGCACAGCACTTCCGGAGGACCCTGCTATACCACTCCTGGGCATATACCCAGAGGATTCCCCAGGATGTAATAAGGACACATGCTCCACTATGTTCATAGCAGCCCTATTTATAATAGCCATAAGTTGGAAGGAGCCCAGATGTCCCTCAATGGAGAAATGGATACAGAAAACGTGGTATATTTATACAATGGAATACTACTCATCAATTAACAATAATGGATTCATGAAATTCTTAGACAAATGGGTGGAGTTGGAGAACATCATCCTAAGTGAGGTAACCCAGTCTCAGAAGAATGAACACTCATGGTATGCACTCACTGATAAGCGGATATTATCCTAGAAAGTTGGAATACCCAAGACACAATCCACATAACAAATGATGTCTGACAAGAAGGAAGGAGTGGACACTGGTTCTGGAAAGGCTCAATGCATCAGTGTAGGGAAACACCAGAACAGGGAAGTAGGAAGGGGTGGATGAGGGAACAGGGGGAGGGAAGAGGGCTTATGTGACTTTTGGGGAGGGGGGAGCCAGGAAAAGAGAAATCATCTGAAATGTAAATAAAGAATATATAAACAAAACAAAACAAAAAACAAACAAACAAAAAAAAATGACTGTACTGAGACCCAAGTAAGCACACTTAGCCAAGATGGCTTGATACTTCAATCCCTGAAATGGGTGATAACCACATCCCAACAGTAAAGTTCAATGTCACAATAAGCATAAAGGGAAAGGGATTGTTTAAGAGATGTTAGTCTGTGTCTGCTTAATGACCTTTGATAGAAACACCATTTCTAACATGACATGAATATTTTTCTGCCTCATTTGTTCCTCTCGAATTAAAACATGTCTCATTTTGTTCTTTTGTCCCCATTTGCTTTTACATCAAGAATCCCTCAGGTAGAGGACAATTTCTGGGAACTGCCAGAACCTTGCTTGGAATTCCTTCAAGAAGCACTTGAATGTTTCCCCAAGAACACAGGTTGCCTCTGAGACAATTTGTAAATTCACAATGTAACCTAACCTTGTTAGATCAAGCTCTGTCCCTTAAACTATTAACTGTCCCTACTTGCTTGTCTCAGCTCAGGACTATTTGTAAAGTGTTAACTACTACATGCCTTGAGACTTCCACTATTTCAGTTCCTGTTTGTTTCCTGAATGAAAATCAATTGTGTGGTTTTGTAGTGAAAGTAGCTTGCTTTTCCCACTGTTTATTAGTCATTATTTTGTTTATCAGAATCATTTAATGTCTTTATACATGTGGAACATTCACATGAGTTTGAGGAGATTCTAGATTTCTACAAGATTCTCTTAGTTGCATAACTAGATCAGTCTAGCTTCTTGGCTTCTTGGTCAAGTCACTCAAGTGTTATATAATAGAAATCAAGCACATTGTTAGTCAGAATGAATCTCAGAATAATTAAAGCTATATGGAAAGGAGGCCCATATATTCATATCATGATTTATTTGCCTGTATAAAATTAGGAAATGTAGTAACTAACATAAATAATTGTCATTATCACAATATACATGTATATGAAGATGTCACAATTCAGAAATGTCTACTTGTTTTCTGAGGAGTAATGTCAGTGCATGTGGTTGGCATTATGGATGGGAAGGGATAGGGAAAGGAATACAACCCAATTCCCCTCCTCTGTCTCTGTCTCAGTCTCTCTCTGTCTCTGTCTATCTCTCTCTCACACTCATTCACACACACACACACACACACACACACACACACACACACACACGGAAAACCAATCCCTGAAATATAAACAATGAATGGATTGATTATAAAGTCTGTTCTTTTGGATTTGACATTTGGGGGGAAAAGGTTGGTAAGAAGATGGAGTAAAACATCAGCTTTAAAAAAGGCAGGTTGTCCCTTTCTAAGTAAGTTTTTAAGTATGCTACCCTTTTTCTTCTTCTTCACTCACCTAGTAGGGGAAAAAACATAGTACATATGGTTGCCTTGGCAACAAGCACAATAATAACATCTAAAGCATCCATGTGAGCCATAATTATAACATTATATTTAAACTGGTTCATGTTAATTCTTTAGGAAAACATGATTTTTAAACAAATTTACTAGGAAGGGTATTAGTGGTTCATACCTTACTTTTTAAAATAAAAAACACCTCTATCTTTACAAAAAAAAAAAAGTAGTCTCCTGACAAATAACCAACAATTAAAATAGCATCGCTTAATCTTTCAAGAATGAAAAACAACAGTGGAAAGTTTACTGTAATGCACCCACTTCAATCTAAAAAAACACTAGTGAAAAACCCAAACACCATCAGAAATACAAAAAACCCACATATACCAAAAGCCTAAAAAAAACTACATTACTTCTAGCAATGGGTATCTGGGTGTGGGTATTCCTTTTCATTAAGCTTAGGACGGTCACAATAAAGGCTGCTCAACAAGAGTTGGCCACATTAAGGACCTAGACAGACTAGAGGCCATGGACATGTCGAGCCTAGGCATAGAGGCAGAAGACAGGACATAGGCTGGTTTCCAAAGGTAGTCAGACAAAGTTGGGGGGGGGGTGGAAGAATATAATAGGCCACATATGTTTCTTTGATAAAAATTCCTTAGACTTATTCTATGGCCAATTGGACTTTGCCTCATCTGTTCTGGAAAGTAAAATTCATGGGGAATCACTGACCTTTGATTGGCATGTCTGCGGTTGATGTGTCTGGTGCTGGAAGAGTTCCCACACACTGCTACATTTTTGTGACATGGGAGCATGCAGAAGAAATGGAAGCATCAATTCAAGTAAAGCAGCCTCTTAGGAAAGGCAAGGGGACACTGCTGAGCCCAAAATCATGCAGAGGAGAGAACATTCCCTGCATTGTGGTATTGTGGAGGTGAGTACTTAACGTGAGGGTGTGGGGAAGGGTCTTGTAGATATCAGGTTGAAATAGAAATTCTGGCCAGAGGTTTCCTAAGTCCTTGTTATTTAGTAAGGAACACCCATCCACACACATTAACCTTGCTTAATGTCAATGTAAGCCTGCTGTTTACCCTCAGGAAACAAGTGGTTTTCATAATTGAGCTCCTCCAAGGTCCTGGGCCAGTGCCCGTGTGTGCTGGTCATCTCTGTGATATCTTGGCATTGTTTCCCCATATGCATTATGACAGTAAGAAGTTCAGCCCCACCCTGTATGAAAAGCACAGCCCAGTGCCCTAATTTAGGCTTATGTTGTTGAGGAGCCTCAGGGGAGGTCCTAGAAGGTCCATGCAGTTTAACTGAAGCTCTGGTGTGCATTGGATTTTGCTTCTATTAGGCTACAACTCTTCAGAATCAGTTTAGGGCAGGGGCTATGGATCCGGCTCTAGATTCAGGGAGCTGAGTCTCCACCATTCCTAAAGTTGTTACTGGTCCCTGCCTGGTGTTGTTGCCAAGGTCAATCTTGTAGGTGTTTGTATGGGCTCCTTTTTGCTGTCTTGTGAGTTGTAGCCAGTGTTCCAGATGCCTAAGGGTAGGTAGCCATTGGAGGGTCCATCCCTCCCTGACCCCAGCACCTTTCAGACCTCTCAATGAAATGAGAAGACTGCAAATGGCCACCTGGCAGGACAGCATATGCCTCTTGGGCCTGGATTCCACTGTTAGTAAGTGTAGGAAAATACTCTGTCTTTAATGGACAGAAATTCAATGTATGCTGTGAATTTGTTGACTTGAAACATTGAAACTTTTCATTAGACAATGTTTGCATACCTTACCTGAAGAACCTTCGAGAATGTATATATGAAATTTAAAATATATTAAGTTGTTTTAAAACAGTATGTATAGTTATAAAAGTTGGAGTTATTTTAACTTTGAGTATATACCAAGTCTCTTAAATATTGAAATATCATAGAATAAACAAAAGAATAAAAAAACAAGACTATGGAACTAGCCATTTCATTTTGTTTGTATTTACTTGGTCAAGTACTATCAATGAGGTACCCATATTAGTAGGGATGAGTTAAATTACTTTTTCAGCATCAAAAAGTCTGTTTTATAGAGCTAAAAGGAACTTAAGGATATATGAGAACACCATACACAGAAAACATCATGAATATTGACACTTGTGTTTATATATGCATTATCTACATAAAGAATCCAAGTCAAAATCTAGAACTACCTGCGGTTTTTCTCAAAAAGAACATGCCTTATTTATAGCAGAAAGGAACATATATTTTCTAGCTGCTCTTAGCCCCGTATGCTTTTCAGCCTTTTTCTTTAATAGGATCTGCCACACTACAGTATAGCTGCAGTTGATCAAATATCTCTTGTGTTTTTAATCTGAATTCTCTTGTGACTAACTATGAGAAAATCTCTTTTAGGTTTTCACCTGGTTGTTTTAAGTGAAGGTCTACTGCAGTCTAGTCTTGTGCTCTCTCATGGTGAGGGTGCGCTAAAAGTCTCATTTCTGCAGCTACCACCAGTAGTGTGACCTTGAAGTTTAATTATACCCAAAAATGGAATCAGTACATTAGCTGGACAAGTGTTTTCATGAGTATAAAGTAGACAGGAATCTTAAATATCCATTGCTTACCATACTGTCAGATACCAGAAAGGACCACATCAGGCAAAACATGACTATAGCTCCCGTTCAAAAGTATTTGTTATTCTTTTCTAGTCTCTGAGGACGCCTACATATGCATGGCCACACACACAATTGACCATACACATATATGAACACACACACACACACACACACACACACACACACACACACACCATTTAATTCATCTCCTAGAATTAAAATTTGGTGATAAAATAGCCAAAAATCTATGCAAAAATCTCAAATTGCAGCAATCTCTCTCTCTCTCTCTCTCTCTCTCTCTCTCTCTCTCTCTCTCTGTGTGTGTGTGTGTGTGTGTGTGTGTGTGTGTGCCGCTCTCCTTTGACAAGTTTGTACCCATTGTCATTTTTAGTAAACCTATAAAATGTGTGTATATTGGATGTCTGCATGTCTAATATATATATATATATATATATATATATATATATATATATAGAGAGAGAGAGAGAGAGAGAGAGAGAGAGTTTTCATTTGTTTAACAATAAAATTAAGATATTGGGAAGTAATGTGATCATAAACAGAAAAACAAACAGGTATAAATCCAGAAAGAAAATACAAGAAAAATGAAGAAAAATATCACTCAGAAAGAATAGGTAATATTTTCAAGTAAAGATACATTGATTTGGTATATTGAAACTTTTTAATTCTTTATATATCCTTTTTCCATTTAATAAAACACAGACAATCCTCCATTCACTATGTGCCACTCACTCTGTTTGAATATTACAAAGATGAAGGAGATATGGTTGATATTCTTAGAGATCATATTCATTCATAGAAGAAATATATGCTCATGCAATCATGCATATTTTCACATGATTAATCACAACTTTCTTAATAATATACTTGTTAGACACTTTTATATTTTTTCATTTAAACTTGTGCATGATATGATGTTGAATACATACACATACAAGTCTCTGAACTTGCTTATTCCACAAGCAGTTATTGGAGAGTTATTCTTACCAGACTGCCTCATCCCACTAACACAAAGGTCAGTACAGTAGAATCTACAGCTGTGAGGTGCTCAAAGTCCAGAAAACTTAAGAGACTTTCCAAGGATCATCTTAAAGTTATGGTAGTTTTAAATTAGTCATCTACATATCTGCATTAAGTATAAGACTTACAGAGAATGGCTTTGAGAGTTAAGTTCGAAAATGTTAACAGTTCAGATTATGTTCAAAGCCAGAAGTTACTTCAAATTTTTAATTAAAAAATTATATTAAAATTGAGCATAATTTCTTGGTCTCTGTTTAGGTTAGAATGAGAAATATATAATATAAGGTCATATATTTGAATACTTGTTCCCCAGTTGATGGTAATGTTCTGAGAGTTTATGGAACCTTTACAAAGTGGAGCCTTGCTGGAAAAAGTATGTCACTGGGAGTGAGCTTTATTTCCATCCACTTTTTGCTTTTTAAAAATATTTTTTATTTATATCCCAAATGCTGCCCCCCTCCGGGACACCCTCACAGAGACCCTTTCACTTTCTCCCCTCCTCTTCTTTTCTGAGAGGGGGGACATTCCCTGGGGATATACTCTTACCCTGGCAAATCAAGTCTGCCAGGTCAGGCACATCCTCTCTCTTTGAGGCTAGACAAGGTAGCTCTGTTGAAGAATGGATACCATAGTCTGGCTACAAATTTAGAAAAAGCCTTCACTCCAGTTGTTGGGGAACCCACATGGAAACTGAGCTGCTCATCTGCTTTATATGCGCTGAAAACCTGGTTCCAGCCTATATGTGTTCTTTTGTTGGTGGCTCAGTCGCTGGGAGCTCTCAAAGATCCAAGTTAGTTAACTCTGTTAGTCTTCTTGTAGGGTTTCCATCCTCTTCAGGACCTTCAATCCTTCCCCCAACTCTTCTATAAGAGTCCCAGACCATCCAATGTTTGGCTGTGGGTATCTGTATCTGTTTCAGTCAGATTCTAGGTAGAGGCTTTCAGAGGAGAATTACACAGAAGGGCTCTTGTCACAAGCATGACAGCAAGCAACATTAGTAGGGTCAATGATTGGCAGGCTTTGAGAGTTTATAGTTTTGTTCAAGGTTTGAGTTTGTTTGCTCTGTATTCTGTGTGTAGATAAAATATGACCAGCCAACTTCTTGCTACTGCATCCTATGGCATGCCTACCCAGCTCTTATGAACTTCAACACAAAGAAACAATAAGCCAAAATAAATGCTTTCTTTAATAAGTTGTTTTGGTCATAAGAGCTTATTAAAACAACCTGAAAGTTATTTTCTTTCAAGTAAATATGGCCTCTACTAGGGAGGCCTTTCAAACCGCAAATGTTCAAGTTGAATTAATCTACTGTATCAACAGTTGACTTGTGACCTGCCTCCTACTTCTGAAAGAAAGGATTAAAGCTATATTAAGTTACAAAAGATGATGGAGGAGGTTTTTTTTGGAAGGTCTTCATACTACAAACTTTTACTGACATCTAGAAGCTGCATCTCTACCTTAAATACCCACCATTCTACTTCCTTTGCCTATCTTCCCTACATTTTCAAACAAGTTTTAATAAATGAATTCCATTGCATTTTCTTAAAAGCAACATAGTTTGTATGGTCATATATAGTGCTTCAGCTGTAATGCTTTCTTACAAATTTGAAAGTAATCAAAAATAAATATAATACAATTATTTGAAAAATAGATTGAAGAACAACTTTTAGTGTAATTTTAGCTAAGTATATATAAGCACTATGGAAGGAGGGCAGGGAGAGCAAGTTGTATATGATGTTTACTAGCAGAAAACAGAAGTAAAATTTCTTTGACATTAAATGCAGCATAGTTTCTATTCCCTATTCTGTTAATCTCTCATTAACTTTACAAATGTGACCTTTCACCAAAGCTTCCTAAAATACTTACTCACAAGATAGGTCATGTTAAATACTTGATGTATACAATGATATTTGATAAATTTTAACATGCAATATTTTTCTTCCTCTGCAACTGATTTCTATCAACATTATTTCTCTTATAATATTCTGTTATGTTTTCCTTTCTCTTCCAAATAATTTGTAAAATATGGCTGAAAATTTATTTTATGTATCTATAGAGCAAATAAGAACAACCCAGCTCTTTGAATATCAAAAGAGAAAGTCACGAAGCACATTTCTTAGTATTTATAATGACAAGAGCGTTATTACAGTGTTCTCAATACAGCATTTTAGTTTGAAAGCTCCTTAATACCAATTTTATTTCTGTGTCTTACTATTTCACTGTCCTTGTATAAGCTACACCAAGATATTTCATATGTTTGCCATTATTTTCAAGTTTAAAAGGCATAATACATTTTATAAAATCAAATTACATCATTGAGAATTATTTGTCTTTAAAGAAAATTTTAATTCTGAAAACAAGTTGGAAAATGTAAACACTATATTTATCCTTGAGTGTATATTTTGCATAGCTTTGTTGTATAACCTCAGAATAAATGACTATATCTAACCGCATCAGTTCAATAAAATAACCTTAGCACTGTATCTAAAAAGGAGAAATACACAATTTTGTCACTATATATTATCATATTTATACATAATTATTTATCACATAAAATTATGAAGTAGCTGAATGCACTTTTATCCACCTCACCTTGAACATATATTTTATTATTTGCAATTTTTTGGTATGAAAGCAGAAGAGAGTATAATGAACTGTGTTTTTGAGGTCAAAATGCCTGTGGCCAGATTGGAAGTTTGAAGAACTAATTTTGTATATGATAGATATTTCCTAAGGACAGTTATTGTAAATTTTAAAATGCTCATTATTATATCTTAATTTTGTAGGTGGTAGGTTTGAAAATTATCATGAACAGCTGTATTTAAAGATGATTTTCAAAATGCATAATTATCCAGGGGATGAATAGATTAGAGGACAAGAGAATTTCAAGCTTTTGCAGAGGACCCAGGATCAGCTACCATCATGACATTTGAACTCACAAATGTCTGTAATTCTACTTCAATGGGATTCAAAATTCTCTTCTGGTCTCCAGCAGCAGTTCACATGCATGGTGCACATAAAGACACAATGGCAAGCACCCACACACACACACACATATTTAGCAAATACATATAATTATTTTAAAAATTTTAATAATGATAAATTAAAGATTCTGATTTAGTCTCTGGGTTAATGCATCTCAAGTCTGTAGAGACTGTGCATACATTTAAGCACAGCTAACGAGTTAGGCATTTATAGTTATTAATCATTTAAGCATTCATATAAGCTTAATTCTTTTGATCCCCCACTTAGACTCCAAACATATTGTTAAAGGGCTTTTGATGCACTCTGCTGAGAAGTCATTTTAAAAGATATGACCATATACTGTCTTGTAGTAATATATATATGAGTTCTTGTTTCTACCATCCTCACTGTCTTGGCTTCATGAGTCATATCTCACAGTACTGTAGGAGGAAGAGGTGGTTGTTCATGAGGGTAAAAGAGTGATAAATAAGAAAAACTGGATGGCTAAGTTAGACTAGAATATGTCCTATATATGTATATAGCTGTCAACTATATATTTGTTATGGGGTAATATCTGTAACATCAGAATACAGAATGTGCCTGTTTCCTATTATAAACCAGGTCACAATTGCTAAGATTTGAGGATCCATATCTTTATAAAAAGATTGATTTAAAATCTTAGGAAAGTTTTAAATTTTAATATGAATATTTACACTATCAGATACATGAATTACTTTCTACAAATGAGCAAATTTCAATTTTAATCACAAGAGAAAAAAACGAACAATTTTCTATTTTTTCAGGTTACCTCCATGGGAATCAGATCAATGCTTCCTTTGATGAAAGATATAGAAAACTAGTCATTCAATTTCTTAGACTGAGTGCTGCTAAAATTTCATGAAAGTGGCTATTTATTTCAAATGCTGCTTTTAAATAAATATTCATATTTCATATATACAAGTAATTTTCAGTCCCAAAGTAAATATTTTTGAATAACTTGATAACTGAAAACAAACTCTTCAAGATTTGTAACATCTAAGGTATAGATTAGATGGTATAGATTAGATAATATCCATAGTCTTCATGGCATTTTGAAGCACAAGAGGAAGCTGAATAATTATGTGCAAACATTGTTTCTTCTAAGAGAAACCTTTTTAATCCCAGAAATTTGCCAAATAAAAAAGAAAACTTGCTTAAAATTTTGGAATGTATTGAATGCCTAATGGAATGTTTAAAAAGACTTGTGTCATATTCTTGGAATAAATATTAAAATATTAAAAGAAAGCACTTGACACAAGTCATTTCAGGAAAATCACATTGCATACATATTTTGTATCACAATATATAAATATTTAAATGCATTTTATTGGAGTATTAAAATGACACCACTAAATAATTGATTGATGCATAGTGTATATTCACAAATGTGTACATGTCAAACTATATTTCTGATGTGTAGTCTGTATAAGTATAATTTGAAATTATAAGACTAAGCCAAACATGTTGGTTATTTCAGCACTTGCAGTTTACAAGCACGGGAATTCCCAATGAAACTCAGTGTATCACAAAGCAAAGCAGAAAAACAGCAAAAAGATAAAAAATGAAACAATGAATTGGTAGGAGGAAGAGGTGATTGTTCATGACAAGAGAAGGGTGATAAATAAGAAAAGCTGAAGGGCTAAATTGAGCTAGAATGTATCATATATATGTATAAAGTTGTCAACAATATAAATTAATAAAAATATAACAGACTTAAAGGTATTAGATTATTCTCAATGTTATAATGATTTTGAAGTAATTTTTGCCTATCTGAGACTTAATCTTAAAAGGAAACAAATCAAGGTGAGCAGATAGTTCATCAATTACAAGGGACCTTAGTTCAAGTCCTAGAACCTACATGGGAGCTTATAGCCCTCTGTAACTCCAGCACAACCTCCCTGCAGAAACATATATGTAGGCAAAACATGGTACATAATAAATAAATCATTAAAACGGTTCGGGTGTGGTGGCACATGCCTGTAGTCCCAGCACTTGGGAGGCAGAGGCAGGTGGATTTCTGAGTTCGAGTCCAGCCTGGTCTATAGAGTGAGTTCCAGGACAGCCAGAGCTACACAGAGAAACCCTGTCTCAAAAACAAAAACAAACAAATAAAATAAAAAACAAAAACAAACAAATAAAATACAAAACAAAAAAGAGTTGGGGTAAAGTCATTTATCATTTCTTTTTCACTTGCTCCTTCAATTTTTCCTGCCCTTCCCTCTTCATTTATACTTTCTAGTTTCCTCTAATGGTATCACAACTTCAGGAAATTTTCTAGTCCTGTGAGAAAATACACTGCCAAAACAACTTATAAGATACAGTGTTTAATATAAGTACTAGTTTCAAAGGGTCCGAATCCATGATAGCAGAACAAATGAACAACCAAGAACATGCATCCTGATCCACAACTATGAGGTAGAGAAAGGGAGAGAGACACACACAGTAACACACCTCTCCTTAGGAGACCACATATCCTAATGCTTTCCAAGAAGTTCCACTGGTTTGGGACCAACTATACAAAGGTATGAGCCTATGGAGTCTATTCTCATTCGAACCACCACAGGCACATTCAACTTACTGTATGCCAGTTAATATATAAAGCAGAAAACAATGAGAATATTCTTTTCTCTTACAGAATTTAGGAATGGTAGATGAATAAAGATGATAACACAAAGAAATATTAAGGAGTAATAAGAAAATTCAGGCTATGAAAGTTTAGGAAAAAGATACCTCCCTTTTCTTTGCCATGTTTTTGTTGGCTTTTGTTCTTTCTTTGTTTGCTTTTGTTCTATGAACTCTTTGGTTATAAAAATTTGACAATAAATATTATATTAATAAGTTTTGTTAATAAGACCCCCACATACATGCTAAAATAAAAGTTCAAAGAATGCTTTCCATTTACCTTTTCATATCATGCATCCATTGCAGTCCAATTTCCTGGTGCTCAGGATAGATATTACATTTTGATCCAATCCCCTTCCAAGTCAAGAGTAGCACATGCTAGTTTTAATCAAGTAGGTGGTTAGGTTATAATCAGCAGACTTGTGGGCTAGCCATGGTTGTATCTCAAGTGAGTGTCTCAAGGGTAGTATAGAACAGTAGTGAGCTTATGCACTTTTGATTTCATAGTGTTGTTTTCTGTGTGGCAGTTTTAGCAGTACTGTAATGTCTCTGATAGTTCTTGCTATTTCCTACCTCTCTTCTCTCTGTCTCCACTTGTCCTTTCTCTTCTCATTTCACTACATCACTCCTGTTCTTCAAATCTTAATATAGTTTAGTGAGATGTTACATGGAAGAAATATGGAACACTTTTCTTATTATTTGCTGGTTGTTAACAATACAATTGTTTATTGGCAATTATAAGCAGAAATGTAAACCTTGTATGATGAGAAGTCCAAGAGTAATGTACTAACAGACTCCAGATCTGGTAGTATACAACAAGCAGCTACCTTGTTAGAAGCACAAAACAATGCTTATTTGTTGCCTCTAATGTGGGAACTGCTGATTGTGTTCTCATATAATAGAATGGGCAAATAGGATCATTGCACTCAAAAGAGCTCCATACTTATGATCTAGTCACTTCCCATATTACTTAGGACAATAAAGAAAAGAAGTATCTATTATCAACAGTAAAAGAACTTCTGGGGGAATCAGTATCCTGGACCTCAAGCAATATTACAGAGCAGTAGTGCTAAAAACTGCATGGTATTGGTACAGTGACTGGGAGGTGGATCAATGGAATAGGATTGAAGACCCAGAATTGAACCCCCACATCTATGGCCAATTGATATTCAACAAAGAAGATGAAAACATCCAGAGGAAAAAAGATAGCCTTTTCAACAGATGGTGCTGGCTCAACTGGAGATCAACATGCAGAAGAATGAAAATTGATCCACTCTTGTCTCCTTGTACTAAGCTCAACTCCAAGTGGATCAAGGACCTCCACATAATACCAGACACACTGAAACTAATAGAAAAGAAACTGGGGAAGACCCTTGAGGACATTGGCACAAGGGGGAAAGTTCCTGAACAGAACACCAATAGTTTATGCTCTAAAATCAGAATAGACAAATGGGACCTCATAAAATTACAAAGTTTCTGCAAGGTAAAAGACACTGTCAAAAGGACAAATCGGCAACCAACAAATTGGGAAAAGATCTTCACCAACCCTACATCTGACAGAGGGCTAATATCCGATGTGTACAAATAACTCAAGAAGTTAGACCCCAGAAAACCAAATAACCCTATCAAAAATGGGGTACAGAGCTGAACAAAGATTTTTCACCTGAAGAACTTCAGATGGATGAGAAGCACCTTAAGAAATTTTCAACATCATTAGTCATTAGGGAAATGCAAATCAAAACAACCCTGAGATTTCACCTCACACCAGTCAGAATGACTAAGATTAAAAACTCAGGAGACAGCAGGTGTTGGCGAGGATGTGGAGAAATAGGAACACTCCTCCACTGCTGGTGGGATTGCAAGCTGGTACAACCACTCTGGAAATCAGTCTGGAGGTTCCTCAGAAAACTGGACATGATACTTCCGGAGGACCCTGCCATACCACTCCTGGGCATATACCCAGAAAATTAATATGTAATGTAATATGGATACATGCTTCACTAAGTTCATAGTAGCCTTATTTATAATAGCCAGAAGCTGGAAAGTACCAAGATGTCACTCAATGGAGGAATGGATACAAAAAATGTGGTATATATACACAATGGAGTACTATTCAGCCATTAAAAGCAATGAATTCATGAAATTTTTAGACAAATGGATGGAGCTGGAAAACATCATACTAAGTGAGGTAACTCAGTCTCAAAAGAATACCCATGGTATGCACTCACTGATAAGTGGATATTTGCCTAGAATCTTGGTACACCAAAGACATAATCCACATACCAAATGATGTCTGGGAAGAAGGAAGGAGTAGACCCTTGATCTGGAAAGGCCAATGCATCAGTGTAGGAGAATACCAGAACAGGAAAGTGGGAAAGGGAGGATAGGGGAACAGAGGGAGGGAAAATGGCATAGGGGACCTTTGGGGGGCAGGGAACCAGATAAATGGAAAAGAAATGTAAATAAAGAATATATCCAATAAAAAATGGAAAAAAAAACGCTATTACAAAAGGGTGTCCCTAAGCCTAAAATAAAAATCGAGGCAATTCTAATATCAAAATAAATAAATAAATAAAAAGGAATAGAAGTACCTTTAATGTCAACTTAGGGATCAGATTTCCACACAGGAATTTTGCATAACCATCAACATTCTCAACAAAGCGTCAAGAATTCTTTGCATTTTGTGGCCCATAAAATTATAATCATATATGATATATTACTGGTGAAGATATGCATTTTGTCAAACAGAAATCCTACACAAAGCATTGTGATTTAAGTTTGAGAATTATTTGGCAATTAGAAAATGAAAACTTCATTTTGAAATATTACGTGCCTCAGGTTTTCTTTGAACTCAAAGCCTTCCTGCCTCTGCCTACAAAATGCTAAATTTAGAAATTTACCATGATGCCTGATTAAAATTTGACAACTATTGATTCTGGTAATTGTTTAATTAAAATACATTGATACTATAAATCCAGAGGACTTAAATTCTACTCCACTTACTATGAAATTACTTTAATGATATTGAACTTTAGCCATATTATAAAATGAAGATATGTACATTGCCTACAAAAAATTTTCTAGCCTGTCTCACACGGTTACCAGGATATTTCGATATGATTAATAATTTTATAATTTCTTCTGCATCTCTAAAGAAATTCACAAATTGATTTTTTTCTTCTATTAAATCCAGACACTTGAATCTCACATTTATTACTGTCAAAATTGTATTACCTGATAATTCTAACAATCTTACACTGAATATTAGGGCCAACTCATGATTTAAAGCAAAATAAATCTTTTTATAAACTTCAGTGATATTTTTATTGAAATCAAAATAACTGATAATATACTTTATGTGAACTGATATAGGACAATACATACTCCATTATGGGTCTGAGCCCATCTTTTTAACTTGCTTATTTTCTTTTGATATTAATGCTAATATTTTCTAAACTATTCTGAAACAATATTTTAAACATTTATTATTATTATTATTGGCATTATTATTGTTATTATTACTATTTACATGTAAGGTGTGTGTTGGAGAAAGTTTGTATATTCCACGGCACACAAGTATACGGCTTTCTGGAGTTAATGCCTTCTAATTTATTTCTGTTCTAAGAATCAAACTCAGGGCTCTAGGCTTCTGCTGAGTCATCTCACCAGCTGCTGACATAGTACATTTTATATAAGAATTCCTAAAGAGAAACTAACATGGTGCTTTCAAATTGTTTTGGGTTAGAGAGATTCTTCAGTGGTTTAGAACACTTACTGCTCTTGTGGAAAATACAGCTGCTTCTCAGCTCCCAGATCCCAACTCTCATCAATCTCTGGCTACAGTTACAGGTATTCTACGCATCTTTCTGTCTTTCATGAGAACAGGACGTGTACATATTTTATTATTGCACACACACACACACACACACACACACACATATATATATGTATACACACACACACACACACACACACACACACACACACATATATATATATATATATATATATACATAAAAACTTTAAAAATAAATGAATTGATAGGGAAGACTGGAGAGATGTTCCCATGCTTAAAAGTGAAGAGGTCCCACATTTGGTTCCCAACACCCATAGGGTTGCTTACAAGAGTCTTAAACCCCAGTTCCAGAGGATCTGAAGCTCTCATCTAGTCCTCTTGTGCACCAAGCACTCATGTGGTACTTACAAGGGAAAAACTGCAAGGCAGGCACTCATGAATTCACATTAAAATAAATAAATCTTAAAGATAAAATATTCTACCTCGATGTGTGCACTATGAAAGAAAGAACTAAATTTGACTTAATGGTTACTCTTCTTTCCCATCTAAACAAATAAAGTACAAGAAAAACAAAATCCTGGGAAAGATAAAAACATAATCAAGTAGGGAACTGAAGCCCTAACATGCCATGGGGAACAAAAACCATTGGGATAGAAGTGATTACACTACTCATTACTTTGTAGGAATCACCTGGCCTTTAATTCATAACCTGGCAATTTAGAACTGGAAATACAATAATCCTCCAGCTGTGTGCTTCTGGTAAATCATCTTTTTAATCTTAGTTTCCTGAAAGTAAACTGGTCTAGACAATTATTAGCTTCTAGAAAATTCAACCATGGTTACAAAGAAATCTTAATTTACCATCTACAGTTAATTTGTGTTGTTCATCTAAAATTCTCCCTCTCTCAGTTCCCTCCCCTTCCCTCTACTGTGCCCCACCCACTGTGTGTGTGTGAAATGTGAAAATATAACAGAATAATAAGAGAGAAAAAGAATTCATAAAAAAGACATTTATTTAAAAAATGTAAGGGAAGAATGCATAAGAAAAAAAAAAAACAAGAAACCTTGGATATGTGACTTCTGACAATTTTGACATGTTCTGATATTAAATGTTAACCAGCTCCGAAACATCTAGCATACTGATAGAAAACATGGTAATAGGTACGAAATCCGTGGCTTGGGTTTTAGAAATCCAGAGTTCAAGCCACCTTACTATACCACAAAATTGGCTTTTTATAAGTCATGGTTCCTCTGGGGCTCAGTTTACTCTCCTGTAACATAAAATCTCTTCCATTTTGAGGGTTTCACACCTGATTTAAGAAAGAAAATGCTGTAACTAAGAGCTCATGAACCGCATGAATGACTCATCACGTTGAGTTAAATTGGTTGCTGTTAGGCTTTTAGTTATGTAACTATCATTTTATAACAAAAAGCAAAGATAAGAACTGATTTCTTCAAACCCCTGGACATGTGACTTATGCTACCTAGATATTTATATTATCTAAAGAGTCCAATATACCTCTATCTGGTCTCTTAAATATTGTTAAGTCTGTAATACAGTTTTTCTGGTACATTCATGTCTCTTTCTGGGTCATTCCTCATTCCATTACGGAATTTAATGTCAGAGAGTACATATGGTATTTTTGCTGACCCATACTGAATTATTCCTAAACCTAGAGGACTTTACAGATAATCTGAGGCAGGAGGATGATGTAAGGATCCTTCTTAAATCTTACTACTATGCTGTACCTTAAGCTGTACACACCTATTAATTTCTTCTCCCAGACTTCTTTGTCTGATAGAATTAGTGACTGTGAAGAGGCTATGACTGTCAGTATGATCCCATGCAAATCACTTAGGAATTTTCAGCCATTATAGTTACATTATGTAATTTTTTGCAACTTAAAACACCTTGGTTTTATACCACATTTAAACATGGTTTGACCTTTTAAAATTATTTGAGAATGAGGACAGTAGCACAAGTTTGTTAGTAATATTTGTGTTTGCATTCATGAATGGGTATGTGTATGCAAATCCTTATGATGCACTTTCCTTTCATCTTGTAAGATCATTATTCTTCAGGAGTCTGTGGATAGAACTTACATGTCATTATTGCATAGAGAGGGAAAGCAGCCCACTAATCCTTCCCATTGCTTCTCAGTTCACTTGCACCCTCCAAAGTACAAGTTGCATGGGCAGATTTACAATCGCAAAGCAAGATACTCAATATTGAAAAGTCTAGAGTGAGGAAGCCCCCAAAGTACTGCAATTATTCTTCTGTACATATGCTCATAAAGTTATTAGATATCCTTTTTGGAAAGTAATGTTTGTCAAGGGACACAACATGTGGTTCCAGTCATGAATTTGATATAAGGTTTTTCAGGAAGTCATAGCAAAGGGCAATATGTGTCTACTTATCAGTGCTCTAGTTTTATTTCCACATGGTTCATCTGCTGATCCTTTGCTTTATATGTAACTACTTTACCAAATTGCAATGTCTTCTAAGAGAAACTCACACTGGCAAAGATTGGTTTTGAGGTCTTTATTGATATGAATAAATATTGTAATAAAACGTGCATAGAACGTAACAACATTGCATATGTATGTACAAATATACTTTGAGAACTTGTCTGATCTTTGTCTACGAGTAAGGGTACATAAGGATGTATAGCTAAAAATCTCAAAATGTGACATGGAAATAGAGATGTATAACTCTGTTTGCGAAATTGCAAAGCAAGTCATAAACCAAAGCAAATAGATGTACAATATTTTTGGATTGGATTTATTTTTATTGGATATTTTATTTATTTACATTTCAAATGTTATCTCCTTTCCCTGTTTCCCATCAAGAAATCCCCTATCCCATCCTCCCTCTTCCTGCTTCTGTGAGTGTGTTACCCATCCCCATATCCACTCTTGTCTCCTCAACCTGGCATCCTCCTACACTGGGGCATTGAGCCTTCACAGGACCAAGTGTGTCTCCTCCCATTGATGTCTGAAAAGGCCATCCTCTGCCACTGGAGTCATGGTTCCCTCCATGTGTATTCTGGTTGGTTGGTCTCTGGGAGCTCTGGGTGGTCTTGTTGGCTGATATTGTTGTTCTTCTTACGGGGTTGCAAAACTTTGAGCTCCTTCAGTCCTTTCTCCATCTCTTCCATTTGGGACCCCGTGATCAGCTTAGTCCTTGGATTTCTAACCTACATGTAGAATGCTTTCTATTTTATTGTCAGAATCCTTAACATGAAAAGAGATTTTAGGTTTCAATGAGATACAGATGAACAGCCCATAAAATTGTTAAAAAGAAAAGACAATGCAACTGCCAAGAAAATTAAATGGCCAATAATGAGTACATCCGAACCTAGGATACAGAGTGAGACACTTTCTTAAATAACAATTAAATGGTTGATAAACTAGTAAGAATTAAATGTCAAAGGGTATGGATCAGAGAGATGGTCTAAGTAGGAAAATGTTTGAAATGTAAACATGAGTACCCAAATTTGGTTCCTATTCCCACCAAAAAGGGTAACATAATGGTATATACTTGTAACACTAACTCTGGAGAGGTAGAGAGAGAAGGATCTTATTTCAATTGGGTAAGTAAGCTACAGGTTCAGGGAGAGAAGTACAACATTGAAAGCTATCATCTGCTATTCATATACAAGTAATTCATATGTGTATGTAGGCACATATATAAAAATACACAACCATGCATGTGCATATGCACACGCACACACACACACACAAGCAAAAACACACACACACAATTTATAGGATATTGAAATAAAATTACATTTCAATAAAATTTTAATATATCATAATACAAAGTGTTTCAGGAAGTTATATTTGCTACCACTAAAGTTACAGAAACATGTACACTGACATCCATAATTTGAGAAAGAGGAGTTAATATTCTCTCTTGAAGAAAATATGCTTATATTTATTACTAACCTGTGCCAGCTTAAATATACTTATCCTGAAGGAATTATATATGGTCAACAAGTTTTTGCAAGCATATTTTAAAATGTTATTTGAAAAATTTAAAAAGTCAACAAATTACTGAAAATATTCACTAAGTAAATGTGGTAAGTCCCTGCTAAAGAAGCAAAAAGACCATTAAGTACTATACTGAAAAAACATTTAATCAAGTAAGAAGTTTTCATAACAAAATTTAAATGAAAGATTGTAAAATTATAAATCATGAACTTCACAATTAAAAGCAGTATATGTGCATTAAATACACCCATATGTACATACACAATGGAAGTAGACTATAGATTAAAATTAAAATAGATGAAACAGATAAATACAACCACAGGGAGAAAAGCATAGTGAAAAATTTTTATTTCTTTAAATTTATTTGAATATGAGGAATATCATGACTGCCCTCCTACTGTCCCAACAAGTAGCTGAAAGAGTCAGATGCAGATTTTTGCACCCAACCAATGGACAGAAGCTGCTGACCCCTGTGGTTGAATTAGGGTAGAGCTGGAAGAAGCTGAGAAGGAGGGTGACCCTGTAGGAGGACCAACAGTCTCAATTAATCTGTAACCCTGATATCTCTCAAACCCTGGACCATCAACCTGGTGTATGTGTGTTGGGGGTCTCATATCAGCTGGTGTATGCTGCCTGGTTGGGATAAATTAAATTAACAAAATTTTCAAAAATTCTAATTAATTGGTTATAGTCTGGTATAGGTCATAAATCATTCCAGACTGGACAAAAGAATAAAAAAAACACAATAACTATTCTTCAGTTGATACAATCTTGGCTGATTCAATTTCATAGTTATTGTGAGTAGAGTAGCAATGAACATGGATGTGAAAATACCCCTGTTGAAGGATATAGCATCCTTTGGGCTAAACTAAGATTGGTATAACCACTTGTGGTATATCTCCTTTTTCTTTCTTTCCTTCCTTCCTTCCTTCCTTCCTTCCTTCCTTCCTTCCTTCCTTTCTTCCTCTCTCTCTCTCTCTCTTTCTCTCTCTCTCTCTCTCTCTCTCTCTCTCTTTCTCTTTCTTTCTTCTTTCTTCTTTTTTTTTTAGAATTTCCACACTGAATTTCTTAGTAGTAATACCAGTTCACACACCCATTATTAGTAAATAAACATTCCTCTTCTTTGCATCTTCACTAGCATTTGTTGTCATTTATTTTCTTGATAGTATCTATTCGGCCTACAGAGAAATAGAATCTCAATGCAGATTTTATTTATGTTTAACTGGTTGCTAATGATTTTGACTAAATTTTAAAGTGTTTACTGGTAATTCATATTTCATTTGATAACTCTGTATTCAGATCCAAAATCCATTTTTGGTGAAATGTTTTGTGTTCTTAATGTTTACGTTTTTTAGATTTTTTTAATTCTAGATATTAATTCTGCTAGTCATACAGATGACAAAAGGTTTTTGTTAATTCAATTACTGAATTCTACATTCTCTTTTACCTTATAATATTTTATGTTCTACTTTCTCACTAGCATATTTGTACCTCACCTCTACTGAACTTTTCTAGATGTCTCTGTAGTCTGAAATCTTATCTAAACTATTCCTATGTCATATTAAGTGAGGAACATATTAAATTATAATGTGTACTCTTACCTTCAAAAGCCAAGGATCCTAATTAATAGTTTGGGGATATTGAGATATTTGATGTATATAATGTTTCTCATAACATATGAATGATTCCCTAAAGGATGTTATATTAATATGAAAAAATGTGATAGAGATGCAAGTCAAATAATGACTTCAGGCTAGTATATAAATCACAGCTACATATAAAGTAAGAGTCATGTATGAGTGCTGAATTGAAACAGCACCTTAGAAAATTTCAGGAAGTTTTATGAAAATGTGAACTCAAACTTTTGAGTTGAGTTTTTGCATTTGCTACTTCCATATTGTTGATTTATAAAGAGTCTACTGATGGCTCCTAAAATTTTTGCATGCTACAGTCAAGGGGGTTTGCATACACCTTTATAAGACTCTCCAGAGTTCTGTAGCAAAGAAATTTTGAGTACAATATAATTATCATGTGGTTTTACTTCGTACTGACTACCATTGTAAGCACTAAACATTTCCAGGTATTCCTTTAGGTGAAAATCATAAAGGATGTTTTCAACTTAAAAGAGTCAATCCACATACCAAATGATGTCCAAAGCGAAGGAAGGAGTAGACCCTGGATCTGGAAAGGCCAATGCATCAGTGTAGGAGAATACCAGAACAGGGAAGTGGGAAGAGGAGGATGGGGGAACAGGGGGAGGGAAAAGGCCATAGGGGTCCTTTGGGAGGCAGAAACCAGGAAAAGGGAAATGAAATGTAAATAAAGAATATATCCAATAAAAATAAATAAAAATAAAGAATATATCTAATTAAACAAAAAAAGAAAAAAGAAAGAAAGAAATGCCAAAAAAAAGAAAGAAAGAAAGAAAGAAAGGAACGCGAAACATACTGCTATACTATATTGGTGTTCATAGTCAAACAGTTTGAGAATCACTGAGATCTGGTAAGCAAATAATTAAAAAAATATCAGCAAAAAGAATGTATTTGTAGATGAAGTCCATACAAGTTAACAATTCTAATTAATAATCTAAAAAATGTTATCCTGTCATAAATAGCAAGATAACTCTGTTACAAATGAATAACATGTAACAAAATGGTGTTAAAACATACCATACCTGTTAAGTCTTTATTTACTGGAGAAAGAATTTATTATAGGATTCTGGGTTCTAGTTTGTATCAGCAACTCAGAGAGTTATGCAAAGTAGACCACTCTAACACTTCACCAAAATAAGAGGTAGAAACATTTGCAAAATGAGTATGAATCATAAAGGGTGATCTGTAACTGGTGTGGTTGTATTTGGTTGTAATAGCAATCTGAAGTTAATCATACCCTATATGAGATTTGCAAAAAAAATTATTGTGATGGGAAGTTTGTAAAAGACCCAGATGCCAGGAAAGCAAGAGGTTCCCAGGACACAATGCAGATATTAGCTGAAAGAGCAGAGAGAACCTGTAGAGACTATATCCAGAATTACTCAGAATTACTCTTGTCTAAAGGATATATTAACACAAAGAGTAGAGCAGACATTGAAGTAAAGACCATCCAGGAACTGCCCCATCTGGGGAATCCATCATATATGCAACCGACAAACCCAGTCCCTATCAATGGTATCAAGAAATGCATGCTGACAGGAGCCTGATATGGATGTCTCCTGAGAGGTTGTGCAAAAGCCTTACCAATACAGATGCAGATGCTTGCAACTGATGATTGGACTGAGCATAGCAAACCCAATGGAGGAGTTAGGGGAAGGACTGAAAAGCTGAAGGGATTTGCAACCCATAGGAAGGACAACAATAACAACCAACCAGAACCGCCAGAGTTCCCAGGGACTAAATCACCAATCATAGAATACACATGGAGGGACCCATGGCCCCATCTGCATATGTGGCAGAGGATGGCCTTGTCGGGCATCAATGAGAGGGAAGGCCCTTGGTTCTGTGAAGGCTCGATATCCCTGTGTAGGGGAATGCAAGGGCTGGGAGGCAGGAGTGGGTGGGTGGGTGAGGGAGCACCTTCATAGAGACAGAGGGAGAGAATAGGAGATAGGGGATTTTCAGAGGCGAAATCTGGAAAGGGGATAATATTTGAAATGTAAATAAATAAAATATCTAACAATTTTTTTAAATGTACTAAACAAAATACGTTTGGAAATATTAGTTCTCATTTGGACCTATATTACAAAATCTACTGATTGTATGGTGCTTGAGTTAACTCCACACAGTCACAGTGGACCAAAGAGGATACAATGATGCAGATGGTGACAAAAGGAATCAAAAGAAGCACATTATTAAAATTCGATTTAAGTTTTATATTTCCCTTTTAAAATATTTCTTATTAATAAATATATAGCAAATTATTTATAGCTTGTTTATATTGCTGTTGTTGCTGGACTTCTACAAAACCAAATATGTAGTTTCATTATAGGGACACCCTTATATGGATCCATATTCAACAGTGATCCAACATGTTTTGTAACAGCACAGAGGGAAAGACCATCATGAAGAAGCCTCCTATTCTGGCTGGCCTAAAACACATTTTTATTCAGATATATGTAACTTAGATTATGAATGCTCTATCTTTAATGTGTGGGTCAGGGAGGAGGGGATGTAGAAGAGGACAAACTAGAGGTATAATTCTCTCCTTCCACAGAATGGGTTAGAGGATTACATTTAAATTTGCATACTTGCTGGCAGTTTTTTTTCCTCCGCTGAACTACCTTTTCTGCCCAAAAGAATTATATTTAAATACAGCATTATATTTATTTTATTTTATTTTATTTTATTTTATTTTATTTTATTTTATTTGTATGTATATGCATACAAATATTTTATTTGTATGTATATGCATACAAATATCTTTTATATGCATATATTTGTGTGTATGCATGTTGTACATGATATACATGATATACATATATAATATATTTATATATTTTTATTCAAATGTGAGTGCAGATACCCACTTGTGACTTGTGTACTTTATATATGTGCCATAGTAAGGCATCACCTGTTCTGTTAGATTACTCTCTACCTTATTCCCTTAGGACAGGGTCTATCACAGAACCTGATTCTACTAGGAGCTGGCGAACAAGCTAAGGCTACATCTAGGCACTCTCAAGAAAACAATCAAGATCAGTAATACTTTAGCTCCTATTCACTTTTCTGTGTGTTTTGCTATTCTTCTGTTAAGTGGGGGGAAACTTTCAGAAGGTGAAAATGAGGCATAAGTGTCAGACCTTTAAAGGCTTGGTTAAGCATCAAACTTGGAGGCCATGCAAGCTATGGGACAAGCTATGGCAGCTGGAGAGAAAGGTGGGAGCTACAGATCAGTGAAAGCAAGGACATGGAAGGAATCATCATCAATTTAAGGATGCAATTCAGCTTCTTGACTCATAGAATAAGAAACAAGGGCTAAGTCCGTAATTATTTACTTCTTGTTTTAAAATGTCATAGTGCTAATCTGAATATTACAAAAACTGTCTTAGGGCAATGTGTAAAAACTATGCAGCAATTCCCCTGTGTTTGCTTTGGTTCACCCACTCTCTTCCATCTGTCCTTTCTTTTGGACCACCTTCATTAGGTTGTCAAGTTCACACATTCTTTTCTGCATTAGCATTTTATCTAAAAGTATGAAAACACAAGCAAAAATGAGGCAACTTTTTTTTTTCCGGTGGTTTTGATGGGGTAAGTTAAGGTCAATGTTTTCAGCATTAACTCTGAATGTCCTTGTTTTTATGAAGTTAAGTCAGACCTTTAATATACAATTTAAATGCAGCTTTGACTGACTAGGAAATGTTATTTAAAATACCCAGAAGACACAGATCAAAGGACAGTAAAAATGCATCCCATATTTGATTTAATGATGCTTTGAATTAAAGTAAACGGAACATATGTCAAAACCTTGATCCATTGATTATTCAAGTTCAGTTTAAGGCTAACCTGCTGTAACTTCACATGAGTCTATTGCCTAATATATAATGCATAGCAGACACTACCTGTTAGTCATAAATATCTATGACTTCAAAGGCTTTATAGGTTCTAAGCCTGAAAGTGTGTTTTGTTTTGAGCTATAATGCCATTTTTCCTTCTCTGAAATAGAAGTCCCTACCTTCTTCTGCCCAGCCCAGAGAGACCTAACAATAGCTACACCTTTGTTGGTGTCTAGTGAGGATTGTAAATGCTTTGTCATTCTCCTAGGTGGCTTTGTTTCCTTCACTACTTTTCATTGTGATGAAGTTCATAATTACTGTAATATCTCACCTTGCACCTCTAGTCTCACTATTTGTAACACTTGACACTTTATTTTACCCAACCCAGAGCCTTCTGGTCTCACTGTTTGCAACCCCCTTTGCATATCTATTCCACATGTTTCCATAGGAGTGATTCACATCTCCAATTGAATATCCCACTTGTTCTTGCAACAAACATCTTCTGCTCTTTTTTTCTATTAATAGTAAAATCTTCTCTCCCAGTGACTCAGACTTGAGCACTGAAGTCACTCTAGACTCCTTTCTCTCCTTGGCCCTTGATACACAATCAGTTTCTAAGAGCTCTTGATCCTACTTGCTTGCTATCTCTTACATCTGTACCTTTCATTCTGTTTCCACTGTCAACGCTCTGGTTAATGCTCTCATTACCTTTCGTCCTGGGCCACTTTTATAGCTTTCTAATTGCTCTCTCACCATTTATCCCTCTTTACTCCACTGCATGCTATATTTAGAGAGTCACAAGTCTCTCTAAAGTACATCCTGATCAAGTTCCTACCATGCTCAAAAATTTTAGCACCTGCCCATTACCAGCCAGCCAAGGATCAATTATAGTCTCTAGCTTTGAAGTTTCCAATAATGGCAAACCACAGTTGAACTTCTGAGATTTGTGTCTATAAAACTGGGATAAACTTTAGGAAAGAGACCTAAGCTATACTTTTCTTCACCCCACCTTTCTATCAGTCTCTACATGTAGCAATGCTAGCAAAACCTCGTGGTCCATCTCATACATGCCCACTGAAGCTATTTTGATAATCTAGAATTGTTATTGTGAAGAATCCTTTTGTTGGCACTGTGTAGTAAAGTTAGACCAAATATTAAGACCAGAGTCAAGTTTAGTAGTTTTCCTCAAAAGCTAAATAAAATTACTCTCTGTGGATAATTATTAATAATTACATGAGAATATCTATTAGATTCAGTAATGTCAGGGATGGTCAATAATCATTAGCCATTGTGGTTATTCCTTTTATATGTTCATAGTAGAGTCGAGATAATCTTTTGTCCCTATGAATCTAACTTAAACAATCATGGAGCCTTAACTTAAGAAACATTAAGCTTGGTAGTTACACAGTTATGTGCTCTCTAGTCACTTATCTTCATGTCATAATTGAATTTTGTCTTTAGTTAATGGGAAATTTTTCTGTACATTGAATTATGGATCATCCCTGTATTTATTTTACTCCCTGTCTTGTCTTGTAAGATTCTTCTGAGAAACATTGTCACAGGAACTACATAGGCTAAAATTCCTATATGAGTGAAAAGTATGGGCAGCAACCTCATCAAAAGAGTGTGGCTGATAGAGGAGCTTTAGGCTCAGAAGTTAGGTTTTCATAATATACTATTTTATTTGTAGCAATATAGTAGCCTGTACTTCTGGAGGTCATGTAAGGGCACCATGTGAATTATTTTGTCCTATAGCCTGTATCTTGCTCCTTATATAGCTATACATAGTTTGTAGCAGATAGCTCAGTAAGGAAAACTGTGTACACAAACTGGTACAGATATGCTTTCAGATGCTAAATGACAAGGACTATCTTAGACTCTCTTGTTTTTACCCCTTCCTCCCCTTTCTTTCCTTGATGCTTTCCTATGATGCTTTCCTATTAAAACAAATGCTTTGAGGATATGAGTGCAGTTGTGCGCAGTCTTTTAGAGATTAGACAAATCTGAGTTCCTATCTACCATTGTACTTAAAAATTTAATCTATCTGTTCACTATTCTTTTTAACTAGATGTATTTAATAGTATTTTTGCTTAACATGTGGAGTGGAGTAATAATAGCCTCTCAAGACAAATGAGGTACTCATCTACTAATTTTGTTTATGTTTCAGTTTTTACAGAATGGATCTCATTACTAGTCTGAGAATTTAGACATGTGGATGGAATTGATTGAAGTTAGAAGAAAAATCAGGAATAGCCCCTGTGTCTCTAGTATGCTTTATACGTTTTCATAATTTTGACAATATAATTAGAAATTACTCTTTGTTCTTGAAGAAATAAAGAACCCTTGTGCAATGAAATGGTAGAAATTCTCATTTCATTTGTGCTAATATTTCCAGAAAATCTCACTGCTATCTATTTATGATGCTGGGAATGTAGATGAATACTGTTTTCTCTCATAGCATCAGCTGTGAAACTACAAAATTTTACCATCCTAATGGGGCTTTTCTCAATAAAGATTTTCAGAAATAATTTTGCTGTCATTTGGACATCCTATTATCATCTCCTCAAAATTTGGCATTAAAATAAATGTTTTCTTTTTACTCATTTGCTTTTGGAAGAAAAATGAAATTTGGAATGTGTTTTCTAGCAAAAGTGGTGATTGTCTAAAAATTTTTTAGCATATTTTCTACAAGTTCCTTGGGGCTCTGGGTAAATTTAAATAGCTGGTAACCATGCAATGCTATGCAATGAAGATATTTTCTTCAAGAAATATAGCGGTTTTTTATAAGTGTATTTTTCTTAAGGAGTGATGGAAAAAACAGACAGAACTGTCTATCTTTGGGGCTGACATAATTTATTTAATATCCCAAGCTTGAGCTCCTACCAGTCCATGATTCTCTATCTTGGCCCTTCTCTGGGGTGTTGGCTGAAATGTCAGGTTGACAGTGAAGTGGGTATAGCAGTTAGGGCCCCAGACTCAGTCAAAGTAATATTTACAATGAGCAAGTAATGTATAGTTTTCATTCAAAAATTTTGTTCTGTTTAGAGGGTTTTTTAATTTCTTTCTTTCTTGAGCAATCTGAGTTGCCAGAGTTCTTATGATTAGAGAAAAGATGGTAAGGTGATATGGGTATACAAGCACACATTGTACTGTAGAAAAGCAAGGCTTTGCTACCTACATTGCCTCCACAGTAAGTGTCCTGCATAATGCATTTAGATGCAAAAGATTTCTTTATTTTATTTGAATGGCATATTGATGCCTTTATATTTTGATTTATTTTTAACATGTATACATATATGTTTGTTCTGTGTTTGAAAGGGTAGATGCCCTGGATTCTAAAAGAGTATGTGGGATTTCCTGGAGCTGGAGTTACAAGTAGATGTGAGCCATCTGACATGGGTGTTTAGAATCAAGCTTGCAACAACTGAGACATCCCTCCAACTTCCATAGCCATGCTATTTAAGGATAAATTTTCCTCTTCACTTTTTGACAAACTGTCAATATCCTTGTAGCAATATGACAATTCTCCAAGGAAATATGATATTGTATGCATGATGCTGAGCAACTGATTAAAAATGGGAATGAAACAATGGAAATTATATGCACAGTACCATGTAAACATATTATTTTTGACATTTATATATTTATTTTCCCGCTGGAGGATATAATTCTCTTTGAAACTCTCCACAGCTCCCTTCCACATACCCAGATGCATGCTTTTGTGCAGAGCAAAGAACCAGATAGCCATGTTGGAATTCTTACTACCAATATAATATTGGATAAATTATGCAACTTGTTTTGAAACTCAGCTTCTTCTTCCATAAAATGAAAATAATAATTCCTTTCATGACTCTGTGTTGATTCAAAAAAATTGTATTTTTTCATTTTGGCTTTTATTTAGCCCTTGAAATTTTTTACAAGTAAGCCTTAAAAATAAAGCTTGTAAACAAAATGATATCCACCAGTAATATAAGCACCCCCAAAATGTGCATTACCAGCATTTTGAAAGTATCTTAAGCTGTTCTCTTTTATATTTCATTTTGACTTCTCAATCTGGCATTTCAAGTCAATCAACTTGCACAATTTAGGCCCATTAAACAGGAAGTTGGCAGTTTTCTCATTTCCATTGCATTTGCTTTGTATACATCAAAACTATACATTTTACTGTTAGTTATTTCACTTCTACAAAATAGATATCCTTATATTTAGATTGCCAGTCTTCCAAATACAGAGGCGGATGCTCACAGCCAACCAGTGGACTGAGCATGGCATCTCAAATGGAGGAGTTAGAGAAAGAACTGAAGAAGCTGAAGGGGTTTGCAACCCCATAGGATGAACAACATGATTAACCAACCAGAACCCCCAGAGTTCCCACAGACTAAGACACCAACCAATGAGTACGCATGGAGGGACACATGGCTCCAGTTGCATATATAGCAGAGGATGTCTTGGGCAGACATCAATGAGAGGAGAGGACCTTGGTTCTGTGCAGTCTCAATGCCCCAGTGTAGGGGAATGCCAAGGCAGGGAGGCAGGAGTGGGAAGGTAGGGGAACACCCTCACAGAAGCAGGGGAGGGAGGATTGGATAGTGGGTTTCTGGAGGGGAAACCAGGAAAGGAGGGGATAACAGTTGAAATGTAAATAAATAAAATATTCAATAGATTTCCAGCAAAGCACTTTTCCAGCTCTACCCTTTAATAGTGAGATATATTTTTCTTTGCCATTTTCATTTGACCTTACATGTCTTTGAGGCTACAACCTGTCAATACAATATTTTGTTCTTTTAAGAAATAAAAGTAAAAAATCCTGATGATAAAATGCATTAATTATTTGCATTCAAGTTTCATGGGCAGATACAGCTAACAGCAAATATATTTGGTTGCTATGGTACAGAATACACCTCTTCATTTATGACTACTTCATCAAAAAGTATTTGCAATTAATTTTCATCAGAAAATGAAGCAAACTGTGGTATGGTCAGAATTATAGATGTCAAGGTAACATTAGTGTTAAAAATGTTTTTCTCCACTTGCAGCAGGCAAGTGACGGATTACAAATCACTTCAGGAATGCTACAATGAAGCTTCTCTGTGTTTACTTAGAAGAACTTTATTAGCATAGTAATTTTGTAAGATTAATATTCTACTAAATTGTCTCAAAGGTTTCAGATAACTGTTCTAATTTTGTTGGAAATTGTTACCAAAATTACATCTCTTATGAAAAACACATATTAATGTACCAGACAAGATAAATACATTTTAATAAATAAGCATTATGTTACAAAGGAGTTATATCTTATTTGAACCTGGTATAATGAGTAATGGAGCATTTCAACTTGATACAATGAGTAATGAAACCTTTCAGCAACACCAGTGATTCACTGTATCATTAAACTACACTGGAATTTTCAAAGAGAGACGTTAAAATCATCACAGACTCCCATTCGGATTCTACAAGAATAAAGCCTGAATTATTTTCCATGCTCTGCCAGAGCAAGAGACAGAAGCTGCTTGCACAAGTTGTTCCTAGAATTCAAAAACGAGAAGAGGCTGAATAATTTATTTCCCCTGTAGTGGCCCAATACTGTACTACAAAATGGTATACCTGATGAAACTAACCCTTTGTAACTTGACATCTTAATAGCCCAGTGTTAATTTTGACTAGGTTTTATAGCATCATTTATTTTTCATTATCTCTGTAGATTTGAACAGGCTTTGTAAGATTGCTAACAACTGAATATAAAATTGGAGTTATAAATCAAGAAGGAAAATGGGAAAGGTAACTCTGGTATCAAATAGCAGTATATTGTTTGCATTTCAATAACAGAGTCAACCCAAGTATAACTCTTTGCTCCAGCCCCATTTCTTAATTTTTTTTCCGAGAATACTTTATTCTTCCTGGAATTTTTTTTCTAACCTCCGCTTGAACTTTCCATATGGGTTTTAAGTGTTTTCTCCCTCAACACACAAGTGACACCTAATTCAATGTTGCAAATGGCAGTGTTGTTTTACCATATATATAGTTAGACTACAAAAGTAGAGTGCTACTAATATCATCCAATTTTATTTTTGAATCAGAGTTAAGAAAAACATTAAGCTCCATTTCAGCTCCTTAGGTACATGGGAAGTCAAAATATATTTCAAAGACAGCAAATGCTAATAGCTTCTGTTTTTGAACTTCATCAAAATTCAGGAAAAGGACACTTGAGCTTTCAGAGCTGATAACATTTCAGCTGCAAACACTCTCTATGAAATATTTTAAATGTAAGTCAGTTATCAAAAACAAGATATTTTGGCACTGCAAGGAACTTCAGCTTGAACTAGCAACATTTCATGTCTGGGATTTCACAGCCAATCTAATTGTGTCCATTTTGCTGTTCCAGATCAACTCAATGATTTCATTTACCACTTGGATTCTGTTAGACTCACATAGACATACAGGAGAATTTAACCCTAGAGTAGCTAAGTTGTACATTTGGGAATTCTTCTGACTTTATCAGGACTGATGCAAACGCAGACATCACCAAACTGGGAAAAACACTGGGTTTGTCAGGGATTTAAAAATATGAATGTAAGGTTAGAAGCATAGACATCAATCATGAGTCTGAAAGATAATTGCTCTGGGACACACTTAAGGGGATAGTTATTCTTTGTAACTGGTATCTTTTCCTTCTTTCCCATGTCTATCAGTTTCTTAACTTAGCATGTACTTTTTAGTGTGCTACCAAAAAATCATTCTTATTAACCATTTAATAGTAATGGCTCCCAAACATTTCCCCATATTTTCCTACCAGTTCAAACAACATCAGTGCACACAAATTAATCATTGTAAAACTAAGCAACAATGATCTGCTTTTTCTTTTTATTTTTTTTATTGGATATTATATTTATTTACATTTCAAATGTTATCCCTTTTCCTGGTTTCCTACACAGAACCCCCCTCGACCATGACCCCTCTCTCTTCTTCTATGAGGATGTTCCCCTTCCTACCCACCCACTCTGACCTCACTGCCCTGGTATTCCCTTACACTGGGGCATCAAGCCTTCACAAGGCCAAGGGCTTCTCTTCCTACTGATGCCAGACAAAGCCCTCCTCTGCTACATATGCAGTTGGAGCCACTGGCCAGTCCATGTATACTCTTTGGTTGCTTGTTTACTCCCTAGGAGCTCTGGGGAATTCTGGTTGATTGATATTGTTGTTCTTCCTATGGAGTTGCAAACCCCTTCAGCTCCTTTAGTCCTTCCCTAACTCCTCCATTGGGAAACCCAGGCTAAGCCCAATGGTTGGCTGCAAGTATCCACCTCTGTATTTGTTAGGCTTTTGTAGAGCCTCTCAGGAGGCAGCTATAAAAGACTCCTGTCAGTAAGCACTTCTTGGCATCCATAATAGGGTCTGGGTTTGTCTGTATTTGGGATTGATCTCCAGGTGAGGCAGTCTCTGGATGGCCTTTCTTTCATTCTCTGCTCAACACTTTATCCCTCTAAGTCTTTTAGACAGGAGCAATTCTGGGTTAAACAATTGGAGATGAGTGGGTGGCCATATGCCCCAACCGGGAGCCTTGCCTAACCTCTGGATATGATCTCTACGGATTTTCTCTCCCATTTTGGGGCATTTCAGCTAATCTTATCCCCTTTGGATCCTGGGAGCCTCTTGCTTTCCTGGCATCTGGAACTTGCTGGTGGCTACCCCAGTTGCCCATTCCCCATTGCTCCACACCTTCAAATTCTTGACCGTCTGTATATCATTCCTGTATCCTCTCATACCTGATCCTGCCCTCCCCTTTTACCCTTTCCCCTCCTTGCTTCCTACCATGTCCCTCCCACCCTCTATGTCCTGTGAGTGTTTTGTTTTCCCCCATATAAGTAGGATTGAAGCATCCACATTTTGGTCTTCCTTGTTCTTGAACTTTAGATAGTCTGTGAATTGTATCTTGAGTATTTCGTGCATTTTCAAAAACTCATCCCCACCACTGGACGGAAATTGTTTTAATAGCACTCTTTCTTAAGGAACTTAAAACCATCATATTATGTACCAGTAGTATAAAATGGTCTTATCTAAGGGTAAGGAGGGATTAAGAGGAGTGGGGTGAAAGGAGAAGATGAGAAAATGGGGTTACATAGTCAAGGTACATTATAATATTTGGATAAAAGTGTCTTTTTATAACCCAGTTTCAGATACAGTAACTATATACCGTGGACAGATGAAAATAAAGATGTTTGTCATAATTTAATGCACATTAAAATTTCATAATTTTTATGCAATTATTTCTTATTTGTTCATGTGAAATGAACTTTAATAAGAACTATGTAATTTTGGGTAACAATTTTCAATGTATTAAGTAAGCCTGGATATTTATTTCTTTCAAACAGGGTCCTCAGAGTGTTTTAATACAAACTGCAGCTCATTGTAAACCTCCAGACAGCAGCATATAACATAGTTGAAATTTAGGACTGTTTTAAGGTCTTGTTTTGAGGGTTTTTTTTCTTTTTTTGAGACAAGGTTCCCTATAGCCCTGGGCTGAGCTCAAATTTGCTATATAAAAAGGAGTAAACTTGAAGTCCTAACCCTAATGTGTCCTTGTTCCACGTGCTGAGATTATAGGTATATACCACTAGGTCCAGTGAAATTTAGATTTCAGGTGAACATGTTTCGGAACAATGCTGTTAGTTATTTTAACCACATTGTCAAATTGTTCAATCTCAAATTTAACTGGAACTTATTCTACACTATCAAAGTTTTGTCGACTCATACTCTCATGTTTATTATGGTATAGTGCAGAAAAGGCGTTTGTATTATGAAAGTGTTCTTGTTTTGTTTTCCCAGTGTGAGTTTTATTATTCCTTTTGCAATCTCTTTGCCTGACAAAGATTTATCACCATCTATCTTGCCAATATCATCACTAGTATGAATAATGACTGAGGGCAACTCCCTACTCACATTTGGACTGCTGTTCACTCAACGAAAGGCAACATGAGAGGTGAATAATTTTCTAATAATTTTTCCAGTTTTTTTTCTATGCCAGATAATGAACTGATAAGGAGTTTAAAAATATGCTCTACTAAACAAAAATGAATTATAAATGTTCTTCTTTAAACCAGCAGTTGTGTTAAGAGAAACATAGTGGCAGAGACAGTAAGATCAAACATTACCTACCTAATACAGTCAAGTTTCAGTTATCCAAATGGAATTAATGTGAATAACATGATGGTCAAATGAGAGGAAAAATGAAACACATTTCACGTATATATTCCTAACTTGCAAAATGATCTCATTTAAATGGCTGGTTTGTGATAAATAAGACTCCAATGAGCAAAGCTTGACTGTAAGTTTCAGTTCAGTTCAAAAGGAGAGAAAAATGTAATTTCATCTGCATCTTACGTTGCACACATTTTCTTCTGCATTAAATTCAGGAGTTAGAGTCCTTAGGAAAATGTGAAGACTAATACCTTCTCACCTAATGTTGCACTTTAAGAAGATCATTGCAAATGGTATATAGCAGTGAAAAGTATTCTAAGGAGTAGGCTATCTAATGTCACTTTAAGACTGGCAGGTCTCTGCACATTTCATGCAAATAAATTTTAATTTTTCAAGAAGTAGGAGTCCACTGTTTAAGCTGATGCTGAAGCACATTGATCGACCTAATTAGTTATAAAACCCTGTCACTGAAGTCACCAAGAGCATATGATCTCAGGCCCTAGGTAACACATTCAGTGTCTTTATTATTATTGTATGATAATTCCCCCAGCGTTTCTGTATGAAATTCTCTCTGGGCTAAGTAATTGGTAGTTTCTCATGCATGTTTTAATAGACTTCAGGAAAAAAAGGTTTTGAACAAATGCCATCTACTATGGAATACTATTTGAAATGCATTTATTTCTACAGCAGATTTCCCTAGTTGGCCAATTAATTATAAGGTATAAAGGTCTTTTTAAAGTCACAAAAAAAGAAAAACAATTAGAGATCATTGTTCCCATTTGAACCTACTCTGGTAATATAAACAGAATCTATGAAATTTTCCATTTCAATATTGATAGGAAAATATATAAATATATGTAGCTTGTTCAAAGTCATAATTAAAATGATATGTTCTTTGATTTTTATTCTTATCAGTATGAGGACTGGATACTTTAAAAAATCTATCTATAATCATTTTTGAACACTGCAAAAGAAAGTATTTTGATCTATATACAAATTATAACCCTGGAATACATAAACAGGTGATATGATGAGTGTTAGCAGAACTATATTTCAATAACATAAGACATAAGATTACAGAACACTTGATATATTAAATTCTTCTATTTCTATGTATGTTCTTGGAACTAGACAGAAATTTCTCTTAATGCCAAAGAGGTTGTTGGAAGATCTCAGTGTGGGGGTACAACTCTGTCCTTGCCTATGATTGATAAACATCCTCAAACATTAATACCAATTTTGGGAACTTTGTTTTGACAGACTAAAAAAAAATTAAGTATAATTTCATAAGAACAGACATGTCTTTCCTAGTCAGTGAGCCTGACATTAATTGATCGCAGACATAGATCTAGTAATGTTTTTCTCTAAAACTAATTCTTTTCACACTTTTGTCCCACAGTGCAAAGACCTAGGATTTCCTTGGCTCAGAAGTATCTTTTAGTGAATATGCATGAAGCTATGACCCAAGAGTGAAAGGTAAAACCCTGATAATTTTAGAACGAGTACTTTCTGCATTTAATGTTATTACACATTTTTATGTAAACACACACTCATATACTGCACATGAATACAGTAAGTATACAAAGATACTTAGTGAATGAAGTAATGAATGAAGGACTAGACATTAGTTATAATACAAGTCACATGATTAACATGTGTCTACAAAATTATATGCCACCAAGCTTACCTTAATTCTTAAAGTAGCTACTGTATATAATTGTATTGCACATGACTCATACCATTGGATATTATAAACATTATACTGTAATTCAAGTTGATATCAGATAATAATCTACTTATAAAAAAAGTGCTTTGTAAAGCTTAGGGATGGCACTATGACCTTACTTAGTGCAGGAAATTGATTAAAAATTATCCAAAGTTCTAGTTGATATCTACCCAGGTCAGGGATTATAGATTATTTTCCTTGGGCCTACTGATTTATTTATTTATTTATTTATTTATTTATTTATTTATTTGTTTATTTATTTATCTATTTATCTATTTATTTATTGACTTTAAATCTTGATCAACCCTCCCCACCCCCATGCAGTTCCCTTCTCTACTCCCAGTCACATACTTACAAATACCTCCCTCTATTACCCTCTTCTCTGCTCCTCAGAGATGGGAAGACTCCCGTGGGTACCACCCTATCCTGGTACATCCAGTCACAGTAGGCCTAAATGCATCCCTTTCCACTGAGGCCCAATCAGACAGTCCAGTTAGGAAAATGGTATTCAATGGCAGGCAACAGAGTAAGAAAATCTTATGGTCCAATTTATAAGGGACCCACAAGATGCACAGCTGCTAGGAATGTGTAGTGGGCCTAGGTCCAGCCCTTGCACACTCATTGGTTGGTGGTTCAGTCTCTGTGAGTGCCCATAGGCCCAGGTTAGTTGACTCTGTGTGTCTTTTTGTAGTGTTCTTGATCCCTTACTTCAATCAATTCTATCCCCAGCTTTTCCACAAGACTCCTGATGTTTGGTGTGGGTCACTACATCTGTTTCTATCTACTGCTGGATGAAGGCTCTCAGGAGAGAGTTAATCTAGGCCCCCATCTGGAAGCATAGCAAAGTATCATTAATAGTGTTGGCAACTGCCTCTCTTACATGTGATATGTCTCAAGTTGGAACAGTCATTGTTTGGCAGTTCTACTCAGTATTTGCTCCATCTTTATCCTTACGTATCTTAGTACTGATGTAGACCCAGTACTTCATTAACTTTCATAACAATGTTATTTCTCTAGCGCTTAATGGCAAATATGGGTCAGAAATTCTTATGACACTTTGTCTTGGGAGATTATGTCTATTCATCCTAGATAAAGAATCACTGAGAGAACAAAGCATAGATACCAAGTACAACATGGGATTACTTGCAGAAATACTGATAAGGGGTTATTTATTGGAACACAAATGACTCAAAGATTATATATATATATATATATATATATATATATATATATATAAATATAATCACCAAAGCCCATCCTACCATGGCAGATAGCTCCCCACAGAGGAAGTCCAGAGTATACTACGCAATTTTCAGACAGCTCAACAGATGGAAGAGTGTCCTTTAGAGCTGGCTCAGTTTATCTGGCCCTCCTTCAAGTAGTTTGAATTGTGTCTATCTCTTTTCACTAATTTGACTGGTCTGAGAATGTCTCTCAGAACTTGTTATAGCATATATATATATATATATATATATATATATATATATATATATAGAGAGAGAGAGAGAGAGAGAGAGAGAGAGAGAAGAAGCTTAGTGATTTTAGTGAGTTTTAGGGACATTCTAAAGCTATTTTGAGTTTTTTTTTCAGTTGTTTACTTAAATACCATACTTCCAAAATAAATGTTGTACCTCCCCTTAGAATATCCTGTTGCTTTACTTTGCTGTATACATCCTGTGTCTTAATGTTCTTCCCTCCAAAGTGGACGGTTGTAAACAGAGGAAACTGCTACACAGTACTGATGCACATAGAAAACGGTTAATTTGATTTTTGCATACCTATATTACACTGAAGAACATAAAGAAATTCATATTGGGAAGATAGCACTACATCTTTAAAAGTAGTTTGGACCCCTATGACTTGATGCAGTTTTCAGATCTTTTAAGAAAAGGTTCTTTCTGCAGTTCATAATAGTTAATGCTAAAATTTACAACTTAAAGGTGCAGAGACTTAGTGTGTGTGGAGTGCTCTGCCATAGATGGGACATCTTTTCCACACTCCCTTCAGCAAGGCTCAGGATCTGTCAAGAAAGAGGGAGTAGAAAGATTGAAGGGTCTAACTTCTTGAGTTCTTTGTATATATTGGATATTAGCCCTCTGTCAGATGTGGGGTTGGTGAAGATCTTTTCCCACTTTGTTGGTTGTCATTTTGTCCTTCTGACAGTGTCCTTTGCCTTGCAGAAACTTTGTAATTTTATGAGGTCCCATTTGTCAATTCTTGATCTTAGTGCATAAGCTATTGGTATTCTTTTCAGGAATTTTCCCCATGTGCCTATGTCCTCCAGGGTCTTCCCAAGTTTCTTTCCTAATAGTTTCAGTGTGTCTGGTTTTATGTGGAGTTCCTTGATCCACTTGGAGTTGATCTTAGTGCAAGGAGATAAGAGTGGGTCAATTCGCATTCTTCTGCATGTTGACCTCCAGTTGAACCAGCACCATTTGTTGAAAAGACTATCTTTTTTCCACTGGATGGTTGTGGCTCCTTTATCAAAGATCAAGTGACCATAAGTCTGTGGGTTAATTTCTGGGTCTTCAATCCTATTCCATTGATCTACCTGCCTGTTGCTGTACCAATACCATGCAGTTTTTAACACAATTGTTCTGTAGTACTGCTTGAGGTCAGGGATATTGATTCCCCCAGAAGTCCTTTTATTGTTGAGAATAGTTTTAGCTATCCTGGGTTTTTTGTTGCTCCAGATGAATTTGAGAATTGCTCTTTCTAGATCTATAAAGAATTGATTTGGGATTTTGATGGGGATCGCATTGAATCTGTATATTGCTTTTGGTAAGATGGCCATTTTTACTATATTGATCCTGCCAATCCAGGAGCAAGAAATATTTTTCCATCTTCTGAGGTCTTCTTTGATTTCTTTCTTCAAGGACTTGAAGTTCTTGTAATACAGATCTTTCACTTGTTTGGTTAGAGTTACGCCAAGAAGTTAGACCCCAAAGAACCAAATAACCCTATCAAAAAATGGGGCACAGAGCTAAACAAAGAATTTTCACCAGAAGAAATTCAGATGGCTGAGAAACACCTTAAGAGATGTTCAACATCGTTAGTCATCAGAGAAATGCAAATCAAAACAACCCTGAGATTCCACCTCACACCAGTCAGAATGGCTAAGATTAAAAACTCAAGAGACAACAAATGCTGGCGAGGATGTGGAGAAAGAGGAACACTCCTCCACTGTTGGTGGGATTGCAAAATGGTAAAACCGCTCTGGAAATCAGTGTGGCGGTTCCTCAGAAAATTGGGCATGTTCCTTCCAGAGGACCCTGGCATACCACTCCTGGGCATATACCCAGAGGATTCCCCTGCATACAATAAAGACACATGCTCCACTATGTTTATAGCAGCCTTGTTTATAATAGCCAGAAATTGGAAGGAGCCCAAATATCCCTCAAAGGAGGAATGGATACAGAAAATGTGGTATATTTATACAATGGAATACTACTCAGCAATTAAAAATAATGAATTCATGCAATTTGTAGGTAAATGGTTAGACCTGGAAAATATCATCCTGAGTGAGTTAACCCAATCACAAAAGAATACACATGAAATGCAATCACTGATAAGTGGATATTAATGAGCCCAGAAGCCCTAAATACTCAAGGCACAATTAAATTAGCAAGTCAAATGATTCCCAAGAAGAAAGGAGAGGACCCTGGGCCTGTAAAGATTGGATCCAGTTTTGTAGAGAAACTGTGGGGGGAGGGGGAATGATTGGGGAATAGTTGGGGGGGAGAGGAACTATGGGACATAGGGAGGGGGGAACTAGGAAAGGGGAAAGCCTTTGGAATGTAAACATAGAATATAGAAAATAAAAAAAAAGAACTGTAATGTAGGGGCTGGAGAGATGGCTCAACAGTTGAGAGCACTGACTGCTCTTCCAGAGGTCCTGAGTTCAATTCTCAGCAAAAAGGGGATCAAAAAAGGTCCTGTTGCTGTGGTTTGAATAGCCCTGGTAAATTATTAGAAGTCAAATATGACTTTTATGTTACCCTAATTACTTAGGTTGAAATTTATCAAACACTAAAGCAACCTGAGGCAGATGAGCCTTGTTAACTATAAAAAAGGGCATTGTAAGTCTAAAATGTAGTTTTGAAGATTAAATTTAGACCGATGTGATGAATTTAGTTTCATGTAATATTTTTCTAATTTATGTTGTGTATGTGTGTGTGTATGTGTGTGTGTGTGCATGTGTGTGTGCATATGTATATGTGTGCATGGAAGTCAGAGGACTTGCAGTAGTATGTTTTTTTTCTTCCACCACATGGGTCCCAAGGACTTCAAGCTTGGTGGCCAGTTCCATTATTCACTCAGTCAAATAATTGGCCTTTATTTATAATTTTTATACTTTGAAAAAATAGTTCTGCTACAGAGAAAGGTTGAACATTGTCTAGTCCTGATCATGGCTACAGTCTTGTTTGTTTTGGTCATTATAGAAAATTCAAAAGGGACATGGTGTTAACACAAGCATCCAAAGTTTACTATGGCCAGTGGTAAAGTGAAAGTATACTATACACTTCAGAGTAGAAGTTTGAATGACATTATCCTTAATCATGATAGGCATGGGGGCTTACATATTTCTCCTTGTTTTTTTATTATTTATTTCTTATTCCTCTTTGTTTCCTCCTCCAGGGAAAGTACTCCAAGGAAATGAATATGTGCTTCTTGGAACCACCATTACCCACAATTCAGTATATGATAAATATATAAGGAACAATACTGTGAAAATGCAAGGTTGTTTGAGATGGAATTTCATCAGTTCTGATAATATCCATGAAATAATACCCTAAAAGGTTGCCAAACATAAAAGTGGAAGAAAGTTAGGGCTATGAATGACTGTAAAGAACAAGACTTGAAAATTGAGTATATCATTATATGTGAAAAGTGAGGAAATATATTTCATAAACAAATAACTTAAGCACCTTATTGAAGATGCTGTATTTTGATAACTTACTGTCATAAAAATTACACTTTCCTATAATTATTAAATCTGTCTAATTATTAAACCTGTCATATGTACCAGGCCTTGAGATTCTATTAGTATCATTTCTTGCATAAATGACATTGATTAGCTATTTAAAATATATGCACTAATTTCACCATCTGCTAAATAATAGTATCAATATCTATTCATATGTAAACTCAAGTAGTCAGTAGAGGTATGCTAACCTACCTTGTCCCTGCAATAAACTATGGACCTTGATAAATGTATTTCCAGCACTCTTTTATTATTCTCAGCACCATTGCATTATTTTTGGATTGATGGTTTTTATGCAATACATCCCCCTTTCACATTAATCCTATCTATGCATTTTTGTCTAGTTAATGTCCAATAATATACACCAGATATATTTTTATTTTAAAATAGATTTTGACATATTCAGAGTCATTTTAAGAATATGGCAGTTGGCAAGAGAAAATCACTTGAACAGACTTTTTTATTTTTGCAGATCTCTATGTCATAGATATGATGGCTGAGTGAACAAACAAATATGTTTCATGTCTTCAGGGATGAGATGACTGGTCAGGGAAGCTATTGTATCAATATATGCCTTGAATCACATTGCACAACACTCTAGTGTTAAAACAAGAAATGTGGTTAATCCCCGAAGTCTTTGTGAGATCTTATCATTGTGATTCAGTGTCTAGACTCAGATGAAGAAACTGACACATGGACATCACAGAACCTATTAGGCTTGTATAGAAAGAGAAATTGGACCTGGGCATTGTCGGACACTGTGAATAATTTACTCAGTGTGCTATTCAGCATCTAAATCAGAAAGGCAATCAAAACATATTTTAATGTGTTGTTCACAAAGGTTAGGCCCTTGTGAAATGATAGCATAGAGCAATTGGTGGAAATAAGAACTGAAATGGCAGGTTGGAGATATCATTGAAAAACATACTGGATTACATAGGAAATGCCTTATGTGAGCCTTAAAATTAATAATTTGGGATCTCTAGAGATCAGGTGAGTCATGCAATGAGAGATCATTGAAAATTATATAGCATCAAACCATTTTCTCTTAGTGCATAGGTATCCCTTTTGGAGAGAGTACACAGGTTAATGATACACCAATAGTCCCTGATACTAATAAAAATGTGAAAGATTAATAACTTGGGCCCTTGAAACTACTCTCTGTTTAACCAATCAAGCAGAGTGATGAGTTGGAGGCAGCTATTTCCTGTATCTTGCAATCAACAATGCCCACTATCTGTGAGGATTTTTCCTCCCCAGATACATGGAGGAATTGCACTATGAGTTATTTTCCATCAAATAGGATTAACTTTGTTCTAGATGGAACACTCTTGATTTTCTCTGGCAACGAGTAGAGCAGTTTGGTGTATCATGCATTACTGCTCACTATAGACCATCAAACTCATTTTGTTCGTGACAAGAGCTGGAATTAAAGCTTGTTCTCTAGAGATGTGATGCCCATGTATTAATCTCCTCTGAGCTTCCTTTCTGAGCCACCCTGTAAATTGCCACAGCAGCTTCTCTTTTAGCTGCGAAATCTACCTTGTTTGTTTCAGGAATAAAGAGAAAAAGCTTATCATGCGTATTTTCCCTAACTATAGAAGGAAATAACATTGCTTCTTCTTTGGCATGAGTTTAGCCTTCTACTGGGCTTTTGTAGACCCAGATAAGTCACCTCATCAAAAGTTCTGTATTAGCTAGATTAGTCTCTGAATCTTTCATCTCTACATTACCACCTTTCCCAAATGCTACAAATAACACGAAGGTCTAAAATACAGAGAGTTTCAGATAGTAATATTTACCAGTATAAAAGGACAACATTTTTACAACAATTTTAAATCATTCCTTTATATACACCAGATCATGTAGTCTAAGTCTGGAGAATGAGTTGGTTATTGTTATTAAAGCCTTAATAAATAAATGACTGATTTACATTTTTAAATGCCACCAGTTTATTTGATTTATAGACATGTACTGAATTAAAATACACTGAGTACAAGTATGAATTACAACTTCAAAATGATATATACATTTGAACTATCATTTATATGTGTATTAACTCTCTTCCTATAGAAGTTCACATTTTAATATATTTGAGAATTAAAAATCATCATCACTTTTGCCCAAAATTTTCTAGTTGAAAAGGCAAAGTTCATTTTAAATTTTCTTAATTGATTTTGACATTACATAAACTAAGAGATTAAATAGGAAACAAATATGCCATTTGCTATCATAATTTAACAAAAAGTAATGCACAACATCTGGAAATGTATATTGGTTAAATTTTGGTCAAGCAAATTAAAAGAAAAGCCAACATACTTGAATTGCAGAGTTCTAAGAAAAACTCTAAATTCTATTATTTTAGAAAATAGTATTTCTTTAAAAGGAGTATGATTGGAGTTAATGGTGTACTAATGGTCACATTGTGGTGTTCCTGACATTTTCAAACACACTTATGCTCATATGAGTGTCAATTCATATTGCTTTACAACTGATAAATGTCTCTTGGATGGTTTCTTTGGGATGCCTTTCCCCACCTTTCCTCTTGACCTAATGCCTCAGCATAACCATATTGGGGGTGTACTTGTTGAGAGGAGTCACAGGCTTAAGGTTCAGAGATAAAGCCATCAGCCTTCTTTGTAAGATTTTTAATTTGTAAAACCATGTCAGAAAATCTGGACACTTAGCTTGCTTCTTTAGTAGAACTTGGGCGCCAAAGGTCCCCTAGAGGAATATTCTTTCAGACTGTATTCATAAACATAAAGGTTTTTCTCATTTTTTTGCACTAGGCTACTACTCTGCTAATTAAAAAAATATTTTATTTGTTAAACCAAACAGGGAAATTAATGCAATTGAATATCAATAGAGGCATTTTGATAAGTATCCTGAGTCTTGAAATATACATCCAAATTGTATTTTATTGATATGCTTTACAGCATACCAACTTTCTAAAGAACACCAAGCACATTTATAGATTCAGAGTTCATCAAGACACCTTTCTTCTCTACTACCCTTCTAATATAGAAAGATGTACAAATAACAGCTGTCACAAGGTCACAGCACAAGAGGGAGTTAGCACCTATATTGGGGGGGGGATTCCCATAGTATTTATTTTGCCATGCAGTTTTGCAAGACAAATTATATCCACCAACATTCTCCCACATTTTCTTTGTCTCTCTGTCTGTTTCTCTGTCTCTCTCTCAGTCTCTCTCTCTGTCAGTCTCTCCTCTCTCTCTCTCTCTCTCTCTCTCTCTCTCTCTCTCTCTCTCTCTCTCTCTCTCTCTCTCTCACTGTCCTCTCTGTAGCTGTCTCACTGACAGTTTCTCATAACTACTTACAAAATATGAAGGCCTTGACATCCAAAACATCCTGTCTCTACTTTCAAGTAATTTAATTATAGGCATGTGTCATCATGTCCAATTCTCTTCTTTCTATTTCAAAGTGATAAGTCAGACTTAAGGGACATCTTCCTTTGTTTACAATATACCACTAGAAAACTAAGAGAGCTTTTTGCTTAACTATGCAGAAACACTAAGTACTTTCAATCATGAGGAATGAGACTACCTGTGCAACTTATGTCCATGGACATTAATGTTTCTCTTCTCTTTTATGACAAAATTTAAGACATGCAAACTTTTTGCATAATAGTCACTGATATCCATGCTCAATGGATGAAAACACACTCTATATTGAAGAGTACAATGCCAAATTCTAAGAAGATGGCTCAATTCCTATAACCATTTTTGGGACAAGACACTGACACACTCTACATAGGTAGAACCAATAAATTATCTTTGGCCAGCATTTGTGACTTTCTTAATCTTAGCTATTCTTACTGGATAGCATAGAATTTTGCTTTTCTCTGAAGAATGGTTCAAAACTTAGTGAGTATATCATGTGGTCATTTTATTATTAGAATTTATGGTATTTTGCATGTGTTACAATTGGTCTGATGATATTGGTCTAGTAAGTGTATTGATAAATATAGCACATTATACAAAATAATGGTACAACTGTGAAAAGACATGTGTCCAATAGCTTTAATTGAAATATTCTTTTTAACAACAATGAAATGTTCCTTGGAACATATGTCAGTAGTGTTTCACTTGCTTAGCATTTTGAGATCAGAAATTTGATTCTAATAATAGAAAACAAAAACACAGCAACAGTTGGTAAATAATAAAACTGTTCATATAAGTAGAATAAATAAATGCATTATGGTACAAAGAGCATGACATGTACATGTGGGTATGTTTGAACGCAGAAGTTTACAATTTAAATGTTAACTATAAAATAGCAGATTGCAAAAGAAGTTGATAATATGATTGATCCAATTTTTATAAATAAAATCTTATTATACATATATATATATATATATATTTATTTACATGTAGGCAAAAATTGTAAGAAAAGCATAGGGCTAGACAAATGACTCAGAAGTTAAGAACACTGCTCCTTTTGCAGAGAAGCCAGGTTCTCAGCCCCAGCACCAATAAGCTGGCTCATACCCCTCTGAAACTACTTCCAGGGGCATCTGTCCACCATCTTGTGGTCTCAACAACAACTGTGTTCCTGTGGTACACATGACTACATGGAATGAAAACATTCACATACACAGAACAAAAATTAATAAGTCATTTTTAAAGTGCCTGGTACTCATCCCTTTACAGTATACATGAAAAGACAGGAAAGTGCAGTTTTACCTTCAACCTTTTACTGATTGGTTTTTCAATTATCTGCTATTTCTTTATTTAAATGAAAATTAAGCACAATATCCCCACTTCTGAGTCTTATCATCAAGATAAGCCCAGATGAAACCAACAAACCTGAGCTGAATATTTTAAAGGTGACCCTGGCAGTAGCCACCTTTTATTAGAGAAGCATCTTGTTCTAATTTGACTGACAGTGTACTAGAGATCAATTTTGTATATTCAAAGCCATTGCCACATAATGTATTTTATCTTGAAGACGATCTGAATATGAGGAATAAATTAACATGTGGATTCTTCTCATCATTGGAAAATTTCCCTTCAGTGTACTGGCTTTGTTTCCTGTTCCTTGTTGATGGTATTCATTTTGTACTAGCATGCCAGTTCTTTCTGTTCCAAATCTATTAAAGCTTTGTTAATCTTCGTCTTATCTACATTTCAAAAGCCATTAGAAGTTTTGCAGTGCTGCATGAACTCTTGTTTACTAGACTAGCTCTCTTCACTTCCTTAAACCTTTACACTAGATTTAGCATCAGAGGCCAATGTGGACCTGGCAACAGAATTAAGGAATACATTATGTTAATATTGTATATTTTCTGTCATATTTTCCAATCCAGTGACATTTTTATTTTGTAAAGATTCTTCTCACATAAGCTAACACTTTTCTCCTGATGGTGCTAGTGACCATTTCATACACTAAAGAAAGATAGAAATGAGGTGGTGTCCTGCTGAGTTTTCTGACTGTTAGACTTCTTGTCCATTATAACCAAAAGCTTTCTTTCTCAGACCTTTCTTCTGTCCCAACCTCCATCAGCCCTTCAAAAGGGCCCTTTGCCTTGTAAAGTATAAAAGATTAAGAAAAACATCCCTGCTGTGAATCAAAGCCCCAAACTGTCCACTTTCATTTTTTAAACACTGTATTGTGAAGTTGGAAGAATTACCACAATAGCAGTGTATAGTGAAGAGTCTAAAACATCTCAAGCTTAGAGCATAGCAAATTCATCACGTCTGCTCTTAGAAACTTGAGCTGAAAAGGAGTATGTGTGTGTGTGTGTGTGTGTGTGTGTGTGTGTGTGTGCTCACACACATTTGTATGTACCATGTTGTGAAATTTGAAGTGGAAAAGAGAAGGTGGCAGTAATATTTAGGATGATTTATAATTGAAAGGGATGAAAGAATTGAAAGGAGTGTAGCATTTCCATAGAGCAAAGTGTGACTTGACTAAAACATGGAATTGGTATCTGCTTAATCAAAGAGTTTATAAGAAACATAAATTGAACTGAGCAGATGATGGGCACAGAGCTCAGGTCTTCTAGGAGATATATGCTGTTCAGTTATAATTCCCAATGTGGATCCTTTCTCACCAGACTTTCTGCATGTCCACCCCTTCTCCTCCACTGTATCTTTTCTGTTCCTTGACTTGTTTACACATTCAAAACTCACTTTTCTTCTATTATCTTTTGCCAATGAATAGTACAGTTGTTTCAGGCAGAATACTCAGCATGAAGTTTTTCCTGACTTCCTCTATTTGGCTTTTGCTAGGCTCTCCTAATCTCTGTCAGACTGGGTACTTTCATTTCTTCCTTTGTTTTCTAAATGATTTGCAATATAATGTAGTAATGAAAAATCAATCATTTTCATGTGAAAATTATACCTTTCTCTTAGAAATCTAGGGCTGTCCTTGAAGAAGAAAAACACACTACCTACACATGTTTGGTTGCTAAGCTTTAGCCAAACTAAGGCCAGAGGGTAGGCTGTCTGCCTATGCTAAGTACAGCCAGTAGGAGTTTGAACAAAATGTTTTGGCTGTCATCCTACAGTCATACCAGGCTGTGATATTTTTTTTGTGCCAGGTTCCTGTGATGAGGACCACAGGAGACTGTCACTTTGAGATATATGCAGAACAAAGCATAATAAGATTTTTTAAATTGAAATGTGAGAGGTATATCTTTTTTAGCATTGCTTTCTACTGTGAGAGAATGTGTTTCTTTTAGAGATTTCCTGTTGTCAAGACAAAAACAAGGCTACAATCTAAGAAAATAGGAGAAGATTTAAATTGTTACTGCCCAAAATATTTTCATGATATGAGAAATCACTCTTTTTTACAGGTTAAAATGCCTTCCACATCTATGGCTGCTAAAGAATTGCCAACTGGAAAGCATCAACCCCCCTGCAGCATTAGCTTGTCTACTAATGGCTCTCAGTAATGGTTTAATGATTAACTATTTGACAATGTGATGGTTGAGATTTTTTCACATTTTATCACATGGACATTTTGAAAGTTCAAATTCCATGGGGTCTATAAACATTTGAATCCATATTCAACAGAGTGCTAGGCAGAAGAATCTCAAATGAATCTACACTCCCCCAAAATAGAGCTGTAACTAATTCTAGAGTCAAAAGGCTTTGTTCTAATTTTCTTATGTCAAAAGTATTGTTATAAAGAAACATGCAAACCAAAGAGGTATTTGAACTCTAAAAGAATTCTACCCAGAACAGGATAAATTGATATTCTGTAGACACCAATCTGGGAAAGAACATGGATATGATTAAAACTCTTAAACTTGGCATTTGTAAATTTGATTATATCTAAATGAATAAAAAAGAGCATATTTTGTTGTTTGTTTTGTAGGTTTTTGTGTATTCTTTTGTTGTTGATTTTTTTTGCATAGAATTGAACTAAGTTCTCTCTATATGATTCCCAAACCATAGGTGAGGCAAGCTAACTCAATCAAGAAGCTAGTAACTCTTTATTTTCCAAAAAATCTTAGATACAAATTAACTTTTTTTGTAGCTCAAAACACATTTGACAGTCAACTCACCCTTCATGTCCCATTTTGCCTCTGGAATTGCTATACTAAGGAGGGATCTGAATGCCATGATTAATTAACAGTTAGGGCTACCTGCATGAATGTCCAGAGCTGTCAAAAACTTTCAAAACAAAATTACTTTTAACTCATTTCAAATCACAAAATACCCCATGTAGTATGGTTATTGGACGTTATAACCTCAAATACTATAAGTGTAACTACTTCAAAGCAGACTCCCAATAAATGAATTAGCTCAACACAATTATAGGGATTTAAAATCGACTTTGTAGTGAATTTATAAAAACAATTTGATTATGTTTTGTCCACTGCCCATGGCTCTTAAAATTGACCTACCCTCTCTAAAGCGAAAAGGCATGTTATGTCCCCAAACACTTCCTTTCTGTTTCCTGGTGACTTTATGTGAGCTACTTTGCTCCAGCCATGCTACATGCCAAGCAACAGCAAGCATCACAAGCAAAAGCCCATGGAACAGTGGTACCCAATGAGTATCGCTAGACATTTTGGAAACCATTAACCAAAATAAAGCTTTCCTCTCGTAAGTTGACTTCTTAAGTCAGAAAGAGACAAAGCAAAAAAAAAATGACTAACAAAGAGTTCTTTCTCAAAATAGTATATGTTTCAGAAATGGAATAAAAAATCAGAGTTGGGATTATATTAATTTTTAAGTAATATTATTTGAGGGACTGATTCAGGTTACCAAACTACTCAGGTTACTATATTTTTACAAATATAGTAAAAATACCAAGGTATTTTTATTATATATGTATGTGCATGTTTGCCTATATGTATGTGCACTATGTAAGTACCTAGGACCTGGAGGACAGATGGGGCTCTTAGAGTCCCTGGAAAGAGAGTTGCTGTCAGTTTTGAGCCATCATGTGAGTATCAGGAAATGAATCCAGGTCCTCTGCATCACCAACAAGTACTCTTAACTACTGAGCAATCTATATGTCCCTTCATGTTGACATTTTTAAAGACGTTTTCAGGAGTGTCAGCAAAATATGCCTACTTTCACTGCAATCCCCTTAGACTTTTAAAGATTTTTTTTGTTGTTTTCATTGCTGTCATTGTTATATTACTATTGTATTGGTACTGTTCAGAAAATGCCCACTCAATGTTTGACAACCATAAGAATACATTTTAGTGTCTATTAAGTCACAAAATGTTTGCTGAGATGGGTCAGTGTATAAAACTGCTTCTGGAAATTCTAAACTTTATGGCCTGCCTGAATTTGATGCTATCCATGTGGTAGAAAGAGAGAACTAACTTCTGTATATTTTCCTCTAATTTCCATGCACATGTGATCACACACACACACATACACACACACACACACACACACACACACACACACACACACATACTAAGTAAAAACAGATTTATTGTTTTAACATCCAAATATATTTAGCCACATGCTGGGATACATCTGGATGCTTATTTCATCCAGATTTGCTTTCTAGCTATAAATTCTGAGAACTACAATAATGATTGGTCTGGGAAGATATACTCAATACTGCAATCTCAGCACTATGATCTTGAAGGCACCAAAATAATCTGTCTAATTGGATTTAAAACCTGCTCAATAGGAAGGAACTCATGCCTGTATTATGAACCTAGCAAGAACTCATGGTTGCAGAGGTCATACATTGTAGAGGAGAACCTATTACTGTCATTTTGGTAAATTTTATATAGTATCTTAATGCTTTTGAAAGATTTATCCTTATATACATTGATAAGTGCAGTTCTCATTTAGCATCAATGAAGATTCATTTTGAGCAGATGAAGGCTACTAGGGAAAACCACAGTGGTTCAAAGTGCATAGAAAAAGTGACTGTGATGTGCCCTGTCCCAAAATGGATCTCTGTAATAGAATAATTGGAGCCCAGGCTCCAGGGACATCATGAAAAGAGGGAATGGCAATATTGAAAATACCAGTGGAAGAGAAGTGCAGCTAGGTCTTTTGGGCTGGACAGAGATATTTCAGCCATGACCTCTTAACAATACGGCTGCCTAAATAGAAGACCATACCAATCAACTTGCCAACATGAATAAGAAGATATTTTCCAATATAATATATTTATTGATTATTTGGGAAATTTATACAATGCACTGAGGCCATTTCTCCAAGGTCTATACTCCCACACTCGTGCTCTCCCCACCTCCCACATTCCCCCCAAAAAGAAAAATCATACACCAAGTTCAATTTGTGTTGCCCATGTACTCACTTTTCAATTTGTGTTGAACATGTACTCATGTTCAACTATGGTTGAACTCCCAGTAACTACCAACTCTAAAAAACACTAACTTTTCCCCATAATAGACCTCCACCCCATTCCACAAGAAGCCATCAACTGTGAAGAAGTGTACTTTAACATCTTGATCACAATTTTTAAGTATTCTTTTCAGCAACTATCTGTCTAGACTGTTTCTTTTTTACTGGGGAAGGGGCGGGGGGGATAGTTTTCATAGAAGCCTTCAGTGTCTCTCATTCTCAGATATGATTCTACAGTCATTGGTATCACTGCAAAAGAAGTTTCTTTGCTAAGAAGAGCCAGTGTCTGGATGAATTTTGGATTTCCACATGGTTTTCAGTGGCAGCAAGAACTGTAAGCATCAACATGACTTCTGGAAGCAGCACAGAACATAGACATTATCATGGTTTCTGTTGGCAGTGTAGACCTCAACATTATTTCTGACACAGACAACAAACAACACCATGGCCCTAGATCTTAGCACAACTCAAGGACACCAACATGGACTCCAGTGGCAGCACAGATTACAGGCATCAACATAGTCTCAGATGGCAGCACAGACCACAAATACCAGCATGATTCTGGGTCATAGCATAGACCATGGACACTAACACACGGTGTTCAAAGGCATCATTGACTGTGGAGATCTTTCCAGGAGGCTTAATCCAGAAAATACACCACCATTTTTGGCTACTTTTTTATTTCTCAGACCCAATGTGATCGTGGGAGTGAAAATCATATTTAGGGACAGAGCATGCATGCATTCCAGGCAGTTGCACACTAACCTGTTAGTCCTACTCAAGAATGACATGGTAATTTGTCTACCATAGCTATGGCCTCTTACTTGTCATGGCTACCTCTGAATCTCTAGTTTCACTGCATCCTGTTGTTGACCAGAATCACAGTGTTCTTGTGGCAGGGCAGTGTTTCTGAGAGCAGGATCCTCAGGAGCTCTAGTCTACTGCATATTTTCAGCTCTCATCCTAAGTTGACTTTTCAGCACAGTAGATATCACTATCATGCTTGCAGCCAGAAGCCAGCAGCCAGCCCCAAGGCCCTGCTCTTTCCTCCCTAATCATGGTAAGCAAAAAGAGATGCAGCAGGCATGGTTCCATACTGCAGCCCAGGCTGAGCCTGCCAGCAGGTCAAGAACCAGCCATATTGAGCAAAAACATGCTACTTTGTCTCATGGAGCTATTTCTAGACCCTTAAACAAGGGTCTTAGACCTGTACACTAGGGTTCACTAACTTTATAATTTTATGATACCACTTTTTTAAAAGCATCTACCTATAAGACATATTCTTTTAGGTGTTCTGGAAATACTGCAACCTACTCTGACTTACTCTACACAGACATGTCTACACTCAAAGCCTCTATGGGTCTTTCAGAGGTCTTAGTCCCAGGAATGTTGATCCCCACCACCATGTTGAGTCAAGTCTAGAATGTTTTACAAGACCTTACCTCTAGTTGAAGAGCTATAGGAAGCCAATGACTGCTGGAGAAGGGAAAGTGAGTTTTCATGAAGGATGAGACCCCTGATAGGTTACCAAAGCCTAAGTGGTCAACTCTAAATCTATTTTCATACAGGCAACATTAATTGGACTCAGTAGGTTGGATACATTATAAAATTATGATTACTGAAAAACGAAAACATAAATTAGAGTTGATAGACTTGAGGTGAGTTGGATGGGTAAAATGAGGTTAGAAAGGATAGAAAATCAGTATACTCATGCTTAAAATCCTCAAAGCATGATTATTTAAAAAAATGTATTGCCTTAAGTCTCTTGACACAGCTTTGTCTATCCTTATTGCATATACTTTTCTCTATATCAATAGAGGGATCATGCTAATAAGTGAAATGTTGAATCTTGAAGCTAGGAACCTTACCAAAAAATGTAGCTCAACAAGTTCTTATATATTGCTCTGATTTGCACTGGCTGATATCCAGGTACATATAAAAAAGAATCAGAATTAAGTCATATGTTACATGAAAATGAAATGTGACTAATCCCTCACAACATTACATTTTTCAAAAAAAAATCATACATGAATATAGATGTTGGCTGAACCAAAAAAGTGATATCTATTTCCACAGTATACTTCATATTGTACATGTATATTTTGGTATATCTTTACTCTCATGAGTCTAGGACCATACCAACCTAAATTAATCCAATCTTGTCTTTACTTCTACATAGAGGTATATATCATGAAGTCATAATGATATGTATTTTCAAAACAATGTTATCATGCCAGGAAGTGTGGTGGTATACCTTTCCTTCTAAAGATAGGATAAGAAGCAGAGGCTTCCAGAAGTTTGGGAAACTGTCAAAGTGGTATGTCTTGTATAAGCAAAGATGAGAGAAAAATCCCTCAAAGGTTCTTGAGGCAGGATGAAGAGAAACAGAACCAATATGAACCCTAAGCCTTTTGATACAGTATCAGGAATATTTACACCTATTGTGTATGATTAAAATTTACTTATTTTTTAATTTATGTGGTGTGTGTATATGTGTGTGTGTGTGTGTGTGTGTGTGTGTGTGTGTGTGTGTGTGAGTGTGAAGTAGAATATTAAGGTTTCTTTGGAAAATCAGTTGTGTTAGGTGGAGTTTTGCTAAAGCAGACATATAAAGGAATGTTTGTCTGAAGTAGACACAGGTAAAAGGCTAAGGCAGACTTATGAAAGAATGTTTCTCTGAAGAAGACACAGGTAAAAAGATGTTTTGCCAAAGAAAGCTAAAACAAGCACTTGAAAGGATATGTGGTGAAGGATTTTTACCAAGGATACATATACTGGTCTACCTTGCATTGTGTAGTTGAGCTCCATTTGCTGGGACTCTATAGAGAGAAATGCACCAAAAATTTATGATGGCATGTTATAGCTTCCTCAGATTCTGGATAGTTGACAGTGAGGTCAGCCGAGACAGGCTCAAGTAGCTTTGCTGAGGCAGACTCACATGCTGAGTCAATACATATGGTGAAGCAAGACCCATGATGGACACATGATGATGAGAGAGTGTAAGACTTAAATGACTATGAGGGAGGTTTGCTTATAGAGCTAGCTGGGCAAACACTTGTTAGTCTCACCACTTTGCTGATCTCCGCTTTGTTGAGAAAGGCACAGCCAAAAACTTCTGCTGGTATCCCTATTGTCTGAATTCCTCCTGATGACTCATGTCAATTCAGCTGAGGCATAGGTGTCTCCTAGGTGGTACTATTGCTGTCTATTCTTGTTTGTTAACCCAACTCTACTTAGCTAAACTGATGTGCCTATGAAGTTTTTGCTAGTGGATTGAACTGCCGCTGCTGACCTGTTAACTGAACTGTTGATTTTGTGACAATGTAGATGGGAATTGCTCCAAAGAACCCATTCTAAACAGGTCCACTTCCTCTGTATCCTTTCTTTTCCACTATCTGGTAGGTGGTGGGCTAGAAGAGAGGTTAAAACATTTAATAAGCATCATTAAAAATAGGCTTTGAAAAACTGAAGTCACATAAGTGTGTGTATGCATGTATGGTTGGGAACTGCGAAATATGGGGTTCAGGACCTCTAGAAGAAAAGCAAGTATTTCTAATTGTTGAAACATCTCTCTGGGCCTTACATATAGTATCTTTTTTCTCTATTCCTTGTTTAAATTCCAAAGGCTTTCCCCTTTCCCAAGAAGGATACAGAACACCAAACAGACTGGACCAGAACAAAAATACCTCCCGTCATATAATAATCAAAACCTCAAATGTACTAAAGAAAAGAAAGAATATTAAAGGCAGTAAGAGAAAAAGGCCAAGTAACATAAAAAGGAAGACCTATCAGGATTACACCAGACTTCTCACCTGAGACCATGAAAGCTAGAAGATCCTGGGCAGATATCTAGCAGACTCTAAGAGAACACAAATTTCAGCCAAAAGTACTTTGCCCAGCAAAACTCTCAATCGTCATAGATGGAGAAACCAAGGTATTCCATGACAAAACCAAATTTGCAAGATATCTTTCCACAAATCCAGCCCTACAAAGGATAATAGGGGGAAAACATATAGTATCTTTAATCTTCATTGCAAAACAAGATAGTTTAAAATAGCTCAATTTTACATATGAACAAGCTAAGCCTTAGTGGCAGTAAATGAACTGCTCATAAACACAGAATCAGTGTATAAGCTGACATGAAAATGCAGATGAGTATAGCCTGAAATCCTGTGTGCCTTCCTTTCAGTTCTTCACGATTCCTGACTTATTCTGAGGTAACAATTTTATATAAACAGGCAACGTATTAAACTTTGATCCTAAAATGTACAAATGGATAGAATGTAATCTAAGTAAGAAGAGCTGAAATAGTCCCCTGACACATGAAATCTGACAACAGCAAAAGCTGTATTCAATGCTAGAAGTAGAACAGCGTAGCTCTTCTCATTTGACAAGCCTGGTGACAGCAGTAACCATATTAACATCCCAGAACATCCTTGATCTCGTCATTCCACTCTGATTTCAAGATAACTGTACCCTAGAAATTAAATATTGTTCTCATCATTGATGTTATGTATAATGTGGATAGAAAGCATTACATTAGCTTTGAAACTCTTTTCAGTAATGTTCCTTGCCATAGAAGTTAATGCTTAAGAATATCTATCTCATTGGAGAACAAATCGCAATCAACCATAGAACTATTGGACAGGCCTTTTGCAACCAGTCAACTCCATCATGCAGAAATCATACATTATTTATAAATTAAGTCTGGGAGTTATTCCAGAGAACATACCAAAAAGTAGTCAGGGCTTCTCAAATGGTTTAAACTCCACATAGGGTTTGGTTCTTCTAATACAGTAACAATTTCTTTGCAAGCAACCTCTGAAGTGTGGTAACTGGTGTTTCATCCTTATCTTTTCTGAGTTTGAGGAGACTTGTTTCCTCATATCATTTGGATAATAAAATGGGTCTCAGTGGTAGGTTTCCATTCTAGTAGGTGGCACTGGGCAGCTTTTTGTGGTAAGTTTGTCAGCAATTTCATTATCAGCATTTCTTTTTTTCCCTCTGAGCTATTTCACAACCATTCTAAATTGTTTCTGGCCCAAGCTTGGCATTGAAAATTGCCGGCTTAGATAGAATTCTGTCTCAAAGAAAATCCCAGTGTCAGTCTAATGAGCTGAATTGTGTATATATAGCACAGTCATTTTTAGGTAGCTCCAGTCTCTATTTTTAAACTCAGCTATAACTAAAGTCTCAAGATAATTATGATGTACAGGCCATTGTTGATGAGAAGACTGTTCACACATTAATTTCTTAATTATCTTTCTCAACTAAGGCCAGGAATCATGGAATGGTTGTTTTCATTCTAAGGAGAAATTGATTCCTGTCAGCAATGCTGTCCTGAAGGTATTTTTCTTTTCCAGTTGTTATTTGGCATAATTCACTCAGGTGAATGTTTTGGAAAATGTTACATTTTATCTTCAAACTTTTTGTTTGAACATCGACTCAGGCTGTCTTCCCATAGTTAATGTAGGACAGAATCAATGCATTGTAGGCTTCCTCTGCTGCTTTGTGTGATAAACACTGTCTAACAACTCTGCAAAAATCCATTTGGATGCTACTTCCCCAATTAGAACTGTTAAATGCTCTTTGAATGACTGAATTTGCCTTTAGTTTTACACCCAGATATATTATTCAACTAATGTTTCAAAACAGAGTGAACTACAGCATCATTAACATTCATTTCTTTAAAAAAAGTGGTTTCTTTTCTTTTATCAAACCTGACTATAAGCAAATGAAATTGCAATTGTTTTCTTGAGATTCAGAGTAACTTGATTACCATCTAAGTACTCAGTAATTTGGGGAAATTTTGTTCATTCAGTCTGAACAGTTGCAGATGACTTGTGTGTGTATGTAAGTAAACTATGTTATTAGTACACAAAGTGAGAATGCCTTTGAATATGTGCACATATTTGGAAGCTCCTGAGTGAACAAATGTTGTATTCATTAAATGAGTCTTTGTTATACAGGGAATACTCTGAGGTGGCTTCTCTCAGGTCTGAAAAGTGACAAGACAGCCCATACACTCAAGAAGCTTGTTATTCACCATGGTAAACAACATATATAATCTTAAAAATCACATTTATGTAGGATAAAGATCAGAAAGAATGTTCTGAGAAAAGCTCCACACTTTAATTTCTGCTGTGTTCCTAACACAGGCAATTCAAATGCCCTGACTGTTTTAACATAATAATCTCAACCCTATGTTTTGGTATGAATGGAAAAAAGCCTGATAAATAGGGTTTCTGGAAGATGGCACATGATTTACTAGGGCAGATGAAACTGCTTCACATATTTGGCAATTGTCAATCCTTCTGTAGACTTGGTCCATAAATTCTTATAGCACTGTAATTTTTAAAGAGCCAGATTAAAATCAAGGCCATGTTTAAGCTATTAAACTATCACCACTGTGACTTTACTGTTGTTAAAATCTCTATTTCCAAAATGATAATTATACTTAAAACAGAAGTGGTGACTATTTCAAAACTGTACCTTTGTGGGTATTATACTCTATAGATACAAGTAACATATTTGAAAGAGAGAGAAGACAAAAGTTAGATGGAAAAAGGGTGATGTGTTACAAAGCTTAGCTATAAGTCTTCACATCAATGATAATGACAAAATAGCTCCACTTCAAAGATTTTAGAATCCACATTCCTTTCCTATGGAAAAGTTATTTTTGTTTTTTTTTATTTTATTTGATATATTCTTAATTTACATTTCATATGATTTCCTCCTTTCCATGTTCCTCACCTCTCCGCAAGTGGCATAAGCCCTCTTCCCTGCTCCTGTTCCCCCATTCACCCCTTCCCTCTTCCCTGTTCTGGTATTTCCCTACACTGCTGCATTAAGCCTTTCCAGAGTCAGGGGCCCTTCCTTCCTTCTTCTTGGACATCATTTGATATGTGGATTGTGTCTTAGGTATTCCAGTCTTCTAGGCTAATATCCACTTATCAGTGAGTGCATACTATGAGTGTTCTTTTGAGACTGGGTTACCTCACTTAGGAAGATGTTCTCCAGCTCCATCCATTTGTCTAAGAAGTACATGAATTCATTGCTTCTAATGGCTGAATAATACTCCATTGTGTATATATACTATATTTTTTGTATCCATTCCTCCATTGAGGGACATCTGGGTTCTTTCCAGCTTCTGGCTATTATAAATAAGGCTGCTATGAACATAGTGGAGCATGTATCCTTATTACATGCTGGGGAATCCTCTGGGTATATGCCCAGGAGTGGTATGCCAGGGTCCTCCAGACCTGTCATGCCCAGTTTTCTGAGGAATCGCCAGACTGATTTCCAGAGTGGTTGTATCAATTTGCAATCCCACCAGCAGTGTAGGAGTGTTCCACTTTCTCTACATCCTCGCCAACACCTGCTGTCTCTTGAATTTTTAATCTTAGCCATTCTGACTGGTGTGAAAAAGTTAATGCTTTTAAATTAAGGTGATCTTCCTAGATGGCATCTTGTACCCTATCTAAACTTGTCATTTTCGCCTATTGATGACACCCTATTAATTTACCAAGTACTTCATCATCGTTGAGGTAAAAATAAAGTCAACCTCAATACATTCTTATGCACAATAAGATATGTTATGATAGTGCAGGAGATTGGGAAGATGCTATGAAAATTTATTAGTATCTTCAAAAATCTGATTCAGAAAAATAACATACCACACTATAGAGAGTTTGAATTTAAGATACTTTAAAGAACTTTCCAGCACCAGTGTCCACACCTTTCTTCTTGTCAGACATCATTTGGTATGTGAATTGTGTGTTTGGTGTCCCAAGATTCTAGGCTAATATCCACTTATCAGTGACTGCATACCATGGGTATTCTTTTGAGACTGGGTTACCTCACTTAGTATGATGTTCTCCAGCTCCATCCATTTCTCTAAGAATTTCATGAAGTCATTGTTTTTAATTGCTGAGTAGTATTCCATTGTGTAAATGTACCACATTTTTTGTATCCATTCTTCTGTTGAGGGACATCTGGGTCCTTTCCAGCTTCTGGCTATTATAAATAAGGCTGCTATGAACATAGTGGAACATGTATCCTTATTGCATGCTGGGGAATCTTCTGAGTATATTCCCAAGAGTGGTATGGCTGGGGAATACCAGAACAGGGAAGTGGGAAGGGGTGGATAAGGGAGCAGGGGGAGGGAAAATGGCATGTGGGACCTTTGGGGGTGGGGAACCAAAAAAAGGGAAATGAAATATAAATATAGAATATATCCAATAAAAAATACAAAAAAAAGATACTTTAAAGAAACCATTTGAATATGAAAAGAGAGTTCGACCATGCTATGCACTTCTTTGTAGCCATGTTAATATGTCCTAGTGTCTTTGTTACTTCAGATTTCCTTGACACGTAATATTTAGTATTATGTATAACTACCTCATAGTATTTATAAGAGAATCTAGTAAACTACTCTTCACTCAGTATATTTTGCTAACATATTTGTCAAACTTTAATGGGAAATTATTACTCAAACTCTAAGTAACTATGGAACTTGTAGCATTGAAATCTAATAGATCAATTTTGAGAACACATTTAATCTTATGCAATCTTTGCCAATATTATTATGATATTTATTTTACTGCACTAGATATCTGCTTTTTAAACTAATGTATGACTGTTATATAGAAAAGGGTATTTATAAAAAGAATATCTTTATGCCAATAAGCAGCATATTTATAAGAAACCTGGATACAGTACTGATAAATGAAAATCTGTATGATTTAGATAAAATGAGTAGTACCTTCAAAGAAATTTCTACCATACAAATAGGTTTTAAATTATGGTAGTTAAGTACCACTCCCACCATATTGGATATATCATTCATTTTGTTTGCTACAATCTGAGAAGAAACAAAAAAATCTAATTAAAGTGATAAGAAAAATAATTCTAATTAAACATTGCTGAAAAAATACAATCCTCCACTGCTGTGATTTAAAAATCTATTATTAATATTCAGGAAAAACCCTCCTTCTCTATGGATAAGGACAACTCTTCCTGTTAACCATTGGTTGCTATGACAAGATACTAAACATAAACAACCCAATAGGAGGAAATATTGATATTGCTTCAAGATTTTTGTGTTTTGGTTTATGGTTACTTGACTCTTAGTTCTGGGCTTGTGGGGCTGCACTGGAACATCATGTGGTGGCTCTGGCAGAGGATAGTTGCTCCTCTAGTGGTAGACAGTAAGCAAACAATAAGAACAAGAGTAAGAGAGCAGGGCGTGGTGGCTCACGCCTGTAATCTAAGCACTTGGGAGGCATAGGCAGGCATATTTCTGAGTTCAAGGCCAGCCTGGTCTATAGATTGAGTTCCAGGACAGCCATGACCACACAGAGAAACCCTGTCTCGAAAAAAACCAAAAAAGAAAAAAAAAAAAAAAGAACAAGAGTAAAGAGTAAGATCGTGTGTGTGTGTGTGTGTGTGTGTGTGTGTGTGTGTGTGTGTGATTCTTCCTTCTGCAATGTTCTATACCATCTCTGAGGCTGTTAAAAAAATCTGTTAAAATTCAAGCAACACTCCTAAACCCTGGCACTCCCTGCAGTCCTGAATGCCAATTATTTCTAGGACCACCCTGAAAAAGAATGCTTTCTACTATCTTCAGTGACATCTTGCAATCAAATCAAGCTGACCATCAAGATTACTCATTAGCATAAAATAAAAAGTTTCTTATATTCTTCCCTTGTCCATAGATATCACCTGTGGAGATTAAAAAAAGACAGCAATAGAAACCAGAAGGAACTCTTGTCATCTTGAGTATAGCAGGCATGGCACTGGAAGGCCTTGCCCTTCTCTCCCATTCCCTTGATACAAATTGGTTAGATTACATTCTTAAAGCTACCCACCCAGTCCATTCTCTTATTTGACTACTTACTTCTCCAGAGGCTAAGGTCCAAGATCCAATTAAAGTATTGAAGTCCATTAATCAAAAGCCTACTTTGGCTCACCTAATTAACATTTCTAATTCAAATAATCATCATTTTAGCACTACAATTTCGCCTTTACCTTTATAAGCTGCCATTTCCTATGGGCCAAGTCTGTCTCTTCTCTATCTGGAGGCAGTCCTTTGTCTCTTGTGGGGCTAAAAATACCCTGTCCCTGATCCTGCTTCCTTTGCCCTTTTCTCCCCTCTCCCTTGTTCCATTTCACTCCTACATCTTCCTTTATCTCCTATATTTGTCCCTTATCCCTGTTCTCTGGCCTCTGTGGCAAATAAATCTCCGTGCTTAGAAATTGGTATTGTGGTGTCTTGAGCCTACTTCAAGATTCCCTACACAAGAGACATCTTTAGGGTAAAACAAGAGTCTTGGAGTAAGTTTCCCCTTCATTGTGAAAAAATGGCAAAAGTCCTAAAAATCAAATTTAGCTTGCAGTTTTTAACTACCTCAATGCTAAAAGATAATCCTAGTTTTCTATGACTAATCAAGCTTACCTTACTTTGCCATAAGCTTACCTTATCATTGCCACAGGTGTACATATATATTTTTAAGATGGGGAAATATGAGTGCTATAAACTTGCTTATAGTAATTGAGCCAATTTCCACCTCTCTTCTTTCATATCTTATTGCTCTTTGAGAGTATTTTCTGGCAGTGCATTATAGGCCATCCTAACTCATTACATGGTAATTGAGCAATTTGAACCAGGTAAAACTCTTCAACTGCCATTTTTTCAAACACAAAAGCTTCATTCTTTCTTTTCTGAGGATCTAAATCATTTTCCTTTTATATTGAGAAGTTGCTAGAGATTTGTACTTATGAATACTGATCTTAGAATTGACTGACCAAGTTAGTTTCTTCTTAATCTGAGTATTTTAGTTTTAAAAAACATAAACAACTATATTTGGAAAGAGCAACAACAGAGGAGTTAATTATGATTTAAATATTAAAGCTGTTGTATTTCTCCATGATATTTTTGTTTACTGCTTCATTGCATACCTACCCAGGGGTAAAATTCAAATGGGGCTCCAAATCATTAATGTGGATGTGTTTCCAATTTTACAAACCTAAATGACTTCAGTGTTTTGGAAAAAGATTCAGTGAACACACATAACAAATGCAGGACTGTGAATTGAAAAATGAATTTGTTGAAGATGAAACTAGTCTACACCTTTTCCATAGTAAGTGGTTATAGCCTAAGAAGTTTGTTCTCCAGATGCCTTGTTTAAAATTCTTGAGCCCATTCAAATTCACTTATAATTTGATAACATAATAAAAAATCAAATCTTAAAAAATATGAATTGTGATTCCAAACTATTGATGCAGTATTTCCATTTCTATGCATTCAGAATTGTACTTCATATGCTGCAGGAATATACACCTAGCAAACACAAAATTATTGTGTAACAGGAATCTTAGAGTAGCATGAATTGCAATAAGAACTTGCAATAAAAAAATAAATCAATGGCAAAATGCTGGAATGTAAACAAAAGAGGAACCTTATAATGCCTACTTAATCTGGCCTAAAGTTTTCCAATTGTTCTCTAGGGATATTGTGGCAAATGGCAATATAAAACTTCTTAGATAGTTTTCTTCTTTCTAATAGTTACACTTGCCTAAGAAAATATAATAATTTGAACATAATCGTACAATGAATATTACTCTTAATAAAGTGTTTTGATCCAAGTTCAGTTAAGCTTTGTAGATTCTGCATCTGCTTTGATGTTTTTTTTTAAATAAAATACTCAATTGTTACATAATGTTATAGAGGAAGGAGGAAAATTGGAAATGTATGTGATTGTAAAATTCATGATTTAGCCAACTGTTTCATGAATATTTACTGACTTCTTCCTCAAGTATGTGTGAATGGGTTACTGTTTTTATTAATTCTACAAAATACTTGACAAGAGTAACTTAAGGAAGTATGGGTTTATGTTAGCTCAAAATCCAAGTGTACAATTTATCTTAGTGAGAAAAATGTGTCCACAAGTGACTGAGGGAACTAGTTGTATCACATCCATAGTCAGGAAGCAGAGTGAGATAAAGACTGATGGCCCAGGCTCTTTCTCCTTTTTATTCAGCCTGCTAGGATGGACCTTGGAGTAGTGTGCTCATATTATCCATCTTTGGTGGTTGTTTGCTTTTTTGGCTTTGTTTGTTTTGTTAAGTCAGGTCTCTCTACAGAACCCTATGTGTCTTTGAACTTTTCAGGCTGACTGTGACATCACAGAAATCCACCTACCTCTGGCTGGTGAATACTAGGATTAAAGGAGTCTGGCACTACAACCTGATCTTCCCAT